>CM034313.1:88109267-88446167 GCA_019925795.1 Dendrobium chrysotoxum
TCAAGCACAATGGTCATGATGCCGCAAGGTGTGTAAGCTCCGAACGCATTCTCCACAAACTTCGCCCATTTCCCGTTCTCAACCGGCCGGCAATACCAAACCAAGGGTTCAAAAGCCATCTCTGCTGAGTTCGGAGATGATCTTGTTCTTTCTAGCAGTTCATTTCCCTGACAAAACCAAAACAGAACAAAAAAAGACGTTCAACTTTGGTAATCAAGCACTGCAGGAAAGCATATGCAAAATATATTTTAAACAGATTCGGATCAGAAAACATTGATTACAATATATTGTGATCGATAAAAAAAAAAAGGTATTTTTCCTCAGAGGGTTTATCCAGTGCTCGGCAAACAACAGCCGCTTAATTTCATACAAACGTGCTGTAATAAACCAAAACTCAAAGTAAACGACAAAAAAATCATTTACGAAGCTGAAGAACGAAAGGAAAGTCTTTCTCAATCTATTCAGGTCTTGCCGATTTTCTTGCAGAAATCCTTCTTTCCATCAGAACTCGAGGAAATATTAGCTGAATAGATCAACGAAATCCAGCTAGCAAAAGTTATACCTGTAAATGCCCCGAAACCCCAGCCCAGATTTTGCGGGCTCTGCGGTGTTCCTCACATTTATGGCCGTAAGCCTGCGATTTTATAGTCGTTATTGGAGGAATCAGCAGGAGGAGGAGGAGGCATCGACCAGCCGTCAGCGATGACGAGAGAGGCAGAATAGAAAAAATAAATAAATAAAAAACTGGCCGGCCTATAACATTAAAATATTAAATAACTAAAATACAATTTCTATATATTTTAATTGCTGGCTCAGTGCTTTTCTCTGTCTTTTATGTTCTGAACATTTTGACGAATTTTAGGTTTTGTTATTTTGTTAATGCTGATTAAGAAAATGTCAATTATGTGATTTTAATTAATGGTTTAGAAAAGAATTTCTATTTTATTATATTATTAGGCGATAATTATTTCATTGGTCCCATTGAATTAGTATAGGGCGGATTTGAAAAAGCTCAGGGTAGATGATAATCAATTTTAAATTTTTTTAAATAGAATAAATATTTTAATTATTTTATTCATCTTTAATAAATATATTTATTTAATTTTTTTTAATATATTCTGATCTTTAAATTATGCATATCATAATTCTACTCTTTTAATCCTCATAAAATAAATTAGTTCCGCTGCTAACTACTTATTCTTCTATTTTTCTATTTTGGTTAAAATTTTTTAAATATTTTGACTGTATATACGTGTAAAGTTATGTTTTAATGAAAATATTTAAATTATATTTTTATAATTTGATTAATTAAATTTTCAGATTATTTAAAAGTAAATTTAATTGGTATATTTTAAGGACTAATTATAAAGAATAAATTTTTATGTAAATTTTTTATGAATATAATCTTTTTTTTAGTCAAAAAGCACTCATGACATGACTCTCTTAAGATTAATGTTAGGCGTTTTCTGGGAGAAATTATTTGGTGCGGAGACCAGACGTAGCGCTACGTCCATACTCTAATTAAAACTAGACACGTGGATCATCCACATAGAATTTTTTTGTTGTATATTATTTTATCTTTTTGTCTTGTCAGTTTGATCGACCCTAAATATTTACCTTTTAAAAGCCGAGGTTTAGAGTTGGCGCTTCAAAAAACCCGCGAAAGCTCCCAAATCCAAATATTTAAGACTTTTGATAGCTGCTCAAAAAGAAAAAAAATAGAAGAACTTTGCAGTATTTCGCAGAGATGGAATGCTCACAGGAAACGAATGTTGAAAACATGTGCGAAAACTTTCAGCAATCGAAAGTTAATTTGGCTGGTATTGCTGTATGTTTCAACTTATCGGTAAGTTTCTATCTCATCCTAAGTTGTTCTAAGGGTTTCAAAAGATGTGTAGAAATAACAACTTAAATGCTGAGTGCCGGAGAACTTTGCAATATTCTATTGTACTTTTTCTACGAATTTGTTTATGTGCTCTTGTTGCACTTTCACTGCATTCAATGCAGTTACGCTTTCAAGGAGAGATTATTCTCAAGACACTTTCAAAGAACTTTTGCTTTGCCTTTATTGTGTTTTAACTGCGCTTTTATTGCGCTATTACTGTGTTTTGCTATTCTTTAATTGGGATTTAACTAAGCTTTTATTGAAGCTCTTTCGCTGCACTCTTATTGAGCTTTCACTGCGCTTTTAGTGCGCTTTTATTGCATTTTAACTGTGCTTTAGCTGCACTTTTACTGCTCTTTTAATGCACCTTTGATGATCTTTTTCTTTCTTCAGGATGTGTATAAAGATGAAAAAAAAGTATATGATGTTTACTGCACTTATGCCCATAAAAGTGGCTTTAGTGTGTGCAAGGATTATCATAGTTACTGGTCAAATTTCAGAAAGATAAAATCCAAGGACTTTGCCTGTTCAAAAGCTGGTTTCAAGAAGAGATTTGATCTGAATTCCTAAAAGAAATATAAAAAATCTAAGACTATAATGGGTTGTCCATCTTTAATCTGGCTTGTAGTTGATGAAGCTGGAAATTAGATTGCAAAAAAATGTATTGAATCCCACAATCATGAATTGGTTAAACCAGAAGACCGGCACCTCCTGAGATCATGTAGGAATATCGATGATGAAAAAGCTTCAGTTTTGAAGTCAATGACAGAATCTGGAATTAGAACCGTCGATGCATTCTCCTACCTCGCAAAGGAAGTTAGAGGTATCGAGAATATTAGATTCTTTAAAAGGGATGCATATAATAACTTCATTCAGAAGGAGAAAAAAATAAAGATTGAATTTGGAGACACTAATTCTTTGATTCAATTATTTAAAAATTGATAAGTTGATGACAACATATTTGTATGGGACGTCCAAATTAATGAGTTTGATAGATTATTAATTTTTTTTAGGTTGATGGGATGGGTAAGATAGATTATGACTGTTTTGGAGATGTAAAATTTTCTTATAATCTCTATTTCTTTTTGTATTTTTCCCAAGTGGGCTATGGTAGGGGGTTTATTTTCAGATGGGGGGAATTGAGTGGCAGGTAGGAGTATTAGATATGCAGTTGTGGTGGGGGCTATTTTTTCAGATGGGCGGACTTGGGTGGCAGTTGGGAGTGCTGGATGTACAGCTGTGGTAGGAACTTTTTTTCAAATGGGGGACTTAGGTGGCAATTGGGTTGGTGGGGGATATAAGGAGTTTATATACAATTTTGTATGTTTTAGGGGCAGCTCTGGTAGGGGTTTCGGTACAGATGGAATAGATGAAGATGAGGAATATGGGGGAGTTTTTTTAGGATCTAATTTATATTTGGCTATATGGTGGATGAACTTGTATTGAAGAGAATCGACCTTTGCTTTAAGTCGATCAAAATTTTATTCAAGTTGATCAAGTATGGTGCCTAAATTCTCTTCAATTCTATTGCAAATTTTTTTGATGACATCAAGCAATTTCTTTTCAACACTAGCCCAATTCTCACCTTAAGCTAGTAAGGGGTCTTGATAGGTAGAATGTGGGTGGGCTTGAGGGGTAGGAGTGAAAATTTCTTTAGTGTTGGTGAGTAGATTAGGTGAGGAGATTGATAAGGAGATTTAATATGGAGGTTATCAATAGCAGTTAAGTCGGCATTTACATTTTTTTCTTCCTCCTTAGTAACATCGTGCTGGACATGAAAAATTTGCACAGATTTTATATTAATATTATTAGATTAGAAGACAAGAAGCACTTTATAGTTACAGCATAATGAAAGCACAGTAAAAGAGCAGTCAAACCTAGAAAAGATACTGCGCTTTTACTTCGCTTTTGCTACACTTTTATTATATTTTTACTGCATTTTTGTTGTGCTTTAACTGCTCTTTTGCTACGCTTTTGTTACACTTTTGCTATTAGTTTTCAATACTATATAAGAAATTATAAATCTTTTCATATTTAATTTACATGGTAATTACAAATATTAATACGCACATGCATTTCCTTCAAGTTAGCAAATAAATTGATAGTCTTATCTGCACAATAAAAAATATCTGTATTCCCCCCCCCCCCCCCCATCTGAGAAAGCGTGGTCTTAAATCTGTATACTTAGGTGTATTTACAGTGAAGTGCTCTAAGAATCATATCTACATTAGATAATATCAAGTAATATTATATTATGAATTATAAAAAGATTTTATAATTAGAATTAGACTTGAATGAACTTAGGACTCACTAATATGAGAGGTAAAAATCTATTTGTGTAACAAATTGGCTTCTCCATAATAAATTTAGTGGCAATTTTATTAAATTCATGGATCGAAATTTTGTGAATACGCTTGACTCAATTAATAGATAAGAATTCTTCTACATCACTAGCTATAGAAATGAGCCTTCTTGAAGTTTTAAGGTTGTTGAGGAGAAAAAATAAATTAGAGACAAGAAATATTATAAACGTTTTTAACATAGCTGTTTGATCAGTTGATCTGTTTAGTTTTATCATCTCACTTTTAATTTTAATTGATAAAACTCCAGTAAGTGACTCATTCTGTCATATGATCTAAGTACCTCTGTTTGGCAAATTTGTGAGCAGTATTTGGTTAAATTAATTGAAAAAACTACATGAAGACATTGAAGAAATTTTGTTTTTAAATTCAAACATGTTAGCAGAGTCACCTCATCAGTAGTGAATTTAAGAAAATGACCTTTGATGATGAAGCCTTGTTTAGAGCTATCACAGCAATTCAACAGCTTGTATAACAGATATATATTTTACTGGAATAGTGGGAACATCAAGAACTGATGGATGTTAAGAGTCCTCAAAGTATTATCAAAATCTTTGTGAATTATTTCACAAAATGAGTCACAAATATTTCTGAAGATTAAAATATAGCAACGAGAAGTAATTGGGCGCAAATAAAGAGCCATCTACAAAAAAAAACTCAGTGAATAAGATGAAAAATGAAAGAAAACGAAGCGTAATAAAAGCACAGTAAAAGGGCTATCGAAGCTCTTTTATGAACTTTAACTATGCTTTACATGTGTTTTAGCTACACTTTTACTGCGTGTTTTGTTTCGCTTTAGCTGCGCTTTCATAGATCTATTAAAGCGCAGTGAAAGCACATGTAAAGCACATCAAAGCTTAGAAGAAACTGAAAGATGAAAAGAACTATTTACATCATCGATATAGAAAATGATACCATTAAACCCTAAACAATGTGAAATCGCACATAAAATACAGGAAAATTAGGGAAAAAATAACAAAATATAGTAATACATAGAAAAAGTGCAACAAATGCACATCATTTTATACATGTTTTTAGAAGCAAAGTAGATGAACTTCTGCTACCCCTGATTGGTCCTAGAGAATAAAAATGTGGAAGATTTGGAAAACAACTTCTGGAGAATTGAACGAGATGAGAGAGAGAGTGAAAAGTGTAAAAATGCAGGGTGAAAAGTAAAAAGCCTAATTTCGTGTCTTTTGAACCTCCTACATTCAAACTTTTATGGTCAATCGGGTCGATCGACCTGACATGACACAAAGATAAAATAATATACAATAAAAAAATTCCACGTTGATGATCCATATGTCTAGTTTTAATTGGAGTTCAGACATAGCGCTATGTCCGATCTCCACTCCAAATAATTTCTCATTCTCTGAAAGCAATGCGTTATATGGCTTAAATATAATGAGAAGTATGCAAAGGCCGGTACACAGGCATCCAAGTGTAATGTTAAATAGGCAAGGGGCAAAGAAGCTAGTTCATGAAACTAAAATTAGAATATGAACTTGAAATATATATTCCTTTACAGACAAATTAATAAAATTAATAGATATTATGATGCATTGGAAGATAAATATTCTATGCATTCGAGAAACTAAATAAGTTTAAGAGAAGGCTAAGGAGATTTATAGTTTAGGTTTTAAACTATGATATTCTGGTAGGAGTCATAATATAAATGGTGTAGATATGATTATAAATAAGAGTTTGAAGGATAATATTAAAAATTAATAAAATTTGTGATAGAATTATAAATTCAAATATTATTATCGATGATAAGATTATTAATATTATAAGTGCTTATACCCATCAAGTAGGTTTGGATATATGTTCAAAATAAAGATTTTTGAAAGACTTAGAAGAATTAATACAAAAGATACCTCATGAATAAAAATTTCTTTACTGTAGAAGATTTAAATGAACATGCTAGTGAGAGGCAGGGGCGGATACAGGGGGGAATAGGGGGCACGTGCCCCTCCCCCCTCTCTTTCAAAAATTAGAAAAGCCTTCTGTGGACCTCTGAAAGGACAAACAAAACACCACCGTCCTGCTGGGGGAGACAGTATTTGTTCAATGGGATGGCAGATTCGATCGCACATATGATTAACCATTGAGGATAGTGGCTTTCATCAGCACACCCCGATGGGTAACAATATATGTGACCTTATCATCACAACGGGTTTCCCCCACCCGATACATCAGCTCGAGTGGGGTTTATTTGAAAGTGGGATTCGGTTTTCCACGGGCGCAAGCCCCCGTGGTTAATTACATCTCAAGCTGGGGCTTGAGAAAACTCTCGATTAAGGATTCTATATTATACTCTCAAATGGGATCGGCACATAGGGCGAAGACTAGAAAATCCTACTCAAAGGGAAAGATAGGTTCAACTGGGCTTAGTCAACATACACGGCTCAGATCAACATCCGGAGGGACTAAGATAGTGAAAAGAAATTGGAGAAAAAAATAAATAAATTATGCACTCGAAGCATGCAGGAGAGAAGGATGGAGGTGGCGTCATCCGTATGACGCAGATAGGTAGGGTTTATAGTCTCTGGATGATAGAAGACTTACCTACAGATGAGGCATACCACGAAACAATAGTAGCCTTGAATCCTAAATCTAATGGGTTTAGTGTTCTACACAAAACACCAACACCCGTGTCCTAGCTAATGCAATGCAAAACCTAGACTTACCCGGCCTGGATTGGGGAGCCAGCTAACCACATAGTCGCTTCAAAACTATGAGTCCAGTCATTTTTATGAAAGATGAGTGGGTAGGTTATAGTTCTTGGAAATAGGGCCGACGTCTAGATGATTTCCTAATTGGCCCCAGACTTATGTTGGGTGAATGCTTCTAGAGCTGATGTAATTAAAATTTTAATTTAATTAATTTCTAATGCAATGTATGCTGGTTAAAATATCCAAATTAGATATGCACAAGATTTTAAAAAGGCTTATGAAAATAATTTTTAGAATTAGACTAGGCTTCCCCAGGTCCGGCACCTCATCCTTATAGGTCAGATTATCCGGACTCTACCCGCGGGCGGGGAAGTGTCTTATTGAAGGAGAGAGAAAATTGTAATAATATGCATGCGACCCCGGACGATTCTGGTAGTTCCCTAGATCGTTAGGTTGCTAAATTACTTAAACCTTAAAATTTTAAATATTAGTTATGAGTAAAAAATATTTTAGTTCTTAGAGAGCCTAACAAAATCCAGACTAAAATAAAAGCGGCATACAGATCGCCAATAAACTAAGAAAAGCATACAACATATGCGCAATCACATCACATTAAATAATAATAAATAACCAAATTAATCAATTAAATGTACATAGGCTAACTACCCTTAATTACAAACTAGGGTATGCAGAAAATAAAGTGGCCGGGCACCACTGCCAACAACCCAAATTTCTAATCCTAAAACAAACGCAAGTTATTTTGAGTGGGATACTCTGGATCTTCATCTTCTTGGTCTTCTCTTCTTTGGACTCCTTGGATCTCAGCTTCTTTGGACTCATTGGATCTCAACTTCCTTGGACTCCTTGGGTAATAGAATGATCCAAATTTAGATTTCCAAATAGAAAAGGACTATCCTCATATTGGGTGTCCTTTCTTCTTTAGAATCCAATCTTTAGATTCTTGTATCCCCACTTAAAATTCACTTTCACAACTCAATACCAAAGTATAAATGATTTATATTAATAGAAAACAGTAAATTTAGACTCTCCTGTAAGGTTATCCTAATAAAAATCATCTCAAGCAATTTATATATCACAAGCAGAGTTATATAAAATAAAGATACTCATCACAGCCATGCCTAACCATGCTCTTAATTATTTGAGGGCTAAGCAAGCTCTGGAGCACCTGTAGCAATTTATAATGATTTATTATTTTAGCCCTCATTTATTTAGGGGGGCTGAGCAATTTCTGAAGCACCTGCATAAAACAGTATTAATATTTAAATCTTGATTATTGCCCCCCTTATATTTAGCGCTGCATGAGCATGACCACCTGCAGAAAATATCATTAGTATCAAAATCGATCCTAACCTATGGGTAGTCTATTGTGCAATCACATCAATTCCCAGAGTGCAGTAAAAGAAAGCAAACACACCAACATCATCTCAATCACAATATGCAGTGAAATCTCAGAAAGCTCGGCACACAACAGAAAAAGTAAACACCGGCCTAGGCTAGGCCTAGAAGTGGTGCCCTAACAAACCATCTAAGTGTGTGTGAAAAGCTGTGTAGCTGAGATAGATCCTAAGCTGGGTAGTTATTTGAAGTTGCCTACTGTTCAGGTTGGTTGTAGGTCTGAAAAAGGATTTTATTTAAAGTTCAAATATTAGTGAATTAGAATCTATTTTAAGTAATTTAATATGTGGATCAATTTTAATACTTAGGATAATGATGTTTGGAGTTTAAGTTTCATTAGTGAATTTTAGGAGGTTCGGGATCCACCTATACACTAGGCTAAGGGGTCCAAAATTGACTTTTTGATTAAAGAGACTTTATGAATAGTTAATATTTTTATAAAATCATAGACCTTAACTTGATCAGTTAGACTATAAGCATGCCCGATTTGGACTCTTCTATCCAAAGTTATGAATTTCCGAAGTTTTAGTCTCATTTTGAATTAAGTTTGACCAGATTATTGACTTTTTAATTTAAATTGATTTTTAGAATCCTAATATTTTTAATAACTACTAGACCATAATGTGAGTTGAATGCCTTTGAGTTTGCATAATTTGGAGTTTTCTGTAATTAGTTATGAATTTTCAAAGTTTGGGTTATTTAGTGAATTATCGAAATTATTTAAATAAGGGTTGTTTTAGGGATTTGGATCCAAATCAGTTCCAAACTACTTGGAATCATCCCAAAGGTCAGGAATGACCCAAAGAAGTGTTCCCACTTGTTTTGGAAAATTTTGGAATTTTTAATTATTTTTAATTATTTAATTTAATTAAAAAGTGATTTTTAATCAAAATTAAATTAAAGTTCAGATTGAGGTCCAATCAAGGTGCTTTTAATTTTGATGGATCAGAGACTGAATTTTGAAGAGTTTGATATATTATGGATATTTTTTGATTTAAAATGAATTTATTAGAATTTTCTGAAGTTATGAGATCATAATTAAAGGGTAAATTAGGGTTGATCAATAAAGGGGCTTAATGCATCCTAAAAATTCTTAGAAAATTCTGAGGGATTTAGAATGTCACTAAGTTTAAGTGTTTCAAGTTTCAAGTCAATCTGGCGTGAACTCTAGCTCGTAGAATTTCTCTAAGTTCGCTAGACGGGTCCTTAATTATTATCCTTAAGGTGTCACTACGTTGCATAGGTCTTGAATAAGTGTTTGAGACTAACCCTTGGGGTAACATAAAGGGGAAAACAATGCAAACATAAACACACCATGTCCTTAGATCTAGGAGAACCTAAACTAAGCATTTGTGCAACCTACACATGCAAAAGATGATAAAATAAATAAATAAGCATGCTTAATAATGCAATTAGTGGGAGCTCAATCATTCACTAATCTCTACCCCATGAATGCTATCCATATTCTCAAGCCAAGTTTAAAATTTCAAGTAGTGGATTTCCCCAAAATTAGGTTGATTTAATAATATATAATTTTAAAGTAGCTTTAAAATACATGTAATAAGCATATAGATTTTAGAAAATAATATAATTAAAAATTAGCTCAATTTATAAACATACATAAATATAGGGGAGATCCACTGGTCAATCTAGCAAGGCTCAAAAAGGGTTTAAAAATAATTTTATAATTTTAAAATAATTAATACAATAATTATTTATATATTATTTAAATAACCAAATAACTAGATAATACAGAAATCAACCAGAAAAATAAATTTTAGTTTCTGTAAACAATTTTAAATTAAAATTCATAAATTTTTAAAAAGTTTGAGGTATTATACGTTAAAATTTGATTTAAAACGAATTAGATATGAATTTTTGAAGTTTAATAAATTTAAAAAAGGATTTTTAAATAATTTTAAAATAATTAATATTTAAAAATAATTATTAAATTAAATTAAATTAAGTATTAAAGTTTCTGGAATTTAAATTAATTTAATAAAAATAATTTTCATAAGTTTTGAAAAATAAATGAATTTTGAATTAATTAATTATTAATTAAATGATCTAAGTATTTAATTAATTATAATAATCTAAAATGGGAAAAATATTTATTAATTAAAAAAATAAATAACAAAAACATTTACCTAATTTTGAAAATAATTTAATAAAATTATTTATTACAAATTTAGAAAAATATTTAAATTTTAAATTAATTAATCATTAATTAAATAATTTAAGTAATTAAGGAAAGTATTTAAAATAAGATATATTTATTCAATTTAAAAGAGAAAATAAATAAATAAATAAATAAATTTCTGATATATTAACATAATTGGAATAAGAGATTCTTTATAAATATGGAAAATAATTAAATTTTAAATTAATTAATTATTAATTAAGTAAATTAAATAATTAATAATTAAAGAAAATATTTAAAATAGGAAATATTTATTAAAAATAAAAAGAATGTGAATAAAAAAAATTATCTGATTTTAAAAAAATAATTTAGTAAAATTATTTTTTATAAATTTAAAAATTTATTAAATTTTAAATCAATAATTATTAACTAAGTAATTTAAGTAGTAAAAAACTAAAAAAATTTAAAAAAATAAGAAAAATAATTAATAATTCGAATTAAATAATAAGAAAAAATAATAATAATTTTCTAATTTTAAATTAATTCAATAAAAAAATAATTTTTATAAATTTAGAAAGTATTTAAATTTTGAATTAATTAATTACTGATTAAGTCATTTATGTAATTAATCAATTAGAATAATTTAAAAAAAATGTAATTATTAATTCGAATTAAATAATAAAAATAATAATAATTTTCTTATTTCAAAATAATTCAATAAGAAAATAATCTTTATAAATTTAGAAAGTATTTAAATTTTGAATTAATTAATTACTAATTAATTAATTAGGATAATTTAAAAAAAGAAAGTAATTATTAATTTAAATTAAATAAAAAAATAATAATAATTTCTGATTTCAAAATAATTAATACACGGCTAGGATTCATCCTAAGGTTAATTAGGAGGGAATTGAGGCGATTTAATTAGCCGTCTGTTTGATTGCTTGATTTAGGAATAAATTTAAGCTCATGAGAATGAAAAAAAAATTAAATTAAGCATATTAAATTAAAATCAAGCTTATAATTAGATCCGATTATGGTCAATTTGGGATTCAATTTGATTTACTCAAATTAACCCAATTAAATTTAAATGAAATGAAGACTCAAATCAAATTATCCTCGACGGGGCTAAGGCAAACTAATCGGGCTCAATCGGACACGGTCGAGCCTACTTTGACTCAATTCAATCTAATTCGAAGCTCGAATTGGACTCGACGGTGATTGATTAAATTAATTAAAGGCCATCGAGGGCACTCGAATGAAAATCGAGGTCAACACCTTCGCAAGTAGTTAAAAAAAACTTATTTCTCGCGACTGCTCCGCTTGATGATAAAGCCCAAATTTCTATTTCCTATCATAACTCCCTTCTCCAACAATTTGTATTCTCTGCTCCACTCTTGCAAATTGCTCCACTCTGCCCAATTCCCTTCCTGCTCAGCTGCTCCACTGACCGCTCCTGAGGAAAAACAACAAGAAAAAACTAAGTCAACTTCAAGGTAATATTGTTATTCACCTATAGAGCTTTTCTTAGAAGAAAAATGTGTCATTTTTCACGTTTCTCTTTAGGTCGTTTGTGTGTTATTAGGATTTTAATCATTTTCCAGTCTTGAGATTCGTTTTATGCTTCTAAATTGGGTTTCAATTTGTGAGAATTTCTTGATCCTGCTCTTGCCTAATACCCTTTTTTTATTACTGTGTTTCTTTTGAATTCCTTGGTTAAAGAAAATAAAATGTGAAAAAGTTGTTGGATCCGATGATATTCCAATATAGGTGTGGAAATGCCTAGGAGATGAAGGAATTTCTTGGCTTGCTAAATTTTTTAATATTATTTGAAGACTAAAAAGATGTCAGATGAGTGGAGAATGAGTGTGTTGATTCATATTTTTAAGAATAATGTTGATGCACACGATTGTGTGAATTATATAGGAATTAAATTTATGTGTCATACTTTAAAACTACGGGGAGAATGTTATGAAGCATAGGTTATGATGTGATACTAATGTTTCTCAAAATTAATTTGGATTCATGTCGGGTTAGGTCTACTATGAAAGCTATATATTTATTGAGAGGTTTGATGGAGAAGTATAGAGAGAATAAGGATGATCGACATGATATTTTTTTGATTTAGTAAAAAGCATATAATAAAGTTCCAAGAAAAGTGATATGGAGAGTTCTAGAAAAGAAAGGGGTTAATAATGCTTTTATTCAAGTCATTAAGGAAATGTTTGCAGGAGCTATTACTTGTGTTCAAACATAAGATGGTTTGACCAAGTCTTTTCCTATTTCAGTTGGATTACATCAAGGTTTAGCCTTAAGCCCATATCTTTTTGCATTCATCATTGATGTTCTCACTAGACATTTGCAAGGGGTTGTACCCTGGTGTATGTTTTTTGGTGATGATATTCTTCTTGTTGAGAAAACTAGTGGTGGAGTTGAAGTTAAACTTGAATTATGGAGGTAAACCTTAGAGTCTAAAGGTTTTCATTTGAGTATATCTAAAATCGAATATATGAAGTGTTAATTTTAGCAGTAATAGATCTAGTGATGGGAGATTGTGACTTTGGGGATTCAAGTTATTAACAAGAGTATACCTTTTAGATATCTTGGGTATATTGTTCAGAGTGATGGCGAAATAGATGGGGATATTATTAGTAGAATTCAAGTTAGATGGTTGAAGTGGAGGATGCTCAGCTGGATGAGTGGCTTTACTCTAAGAGTGATACGAAACGAGCATATACGTGAAAAGGTTGTAGTAGCGCCAGTGAAAGATAAGATTAGCAAGAGTAACCTTGGATGGTTTGGTCACATAAAACGGTGGACTTCTGATGAGCCGATTAAGAGAGTAGATGAATTAGATTTGGCTTATATTAAGAAAATTAGAGGTAGACCTAAAAAAGACTTGGTTAGAAAATATTAGAAATTATTTTTCTTTATTATATTTAAATGAGAATTTGACTCTTAACATGACAAAATGGGAAAAAGAATTCATATAGTTGACCTCATGTAGTATGATAAAAATTTAATGTTGTACTTATTATTGCCGTCTCTCTTTATATTTCTCTTAATTCAAGTTCGTATTTTATTAGTTTGGATTTAAGAGCATAATATTTTCTTTTAAAAATCCCTCCGCCCCACCACTTTTTTGCTTGAAATAATATAAAATATTTCATCAAATAATAAATTTATTTGACTTTTATTGGACTAGTATAAATGCACGTGCACATGGTGCACGTAAATAAAAATTTTAAAAATAAAAAATAATATAATAAAATTTAAAATTAAGTTGTAAGATGCTATATTAATGATATTATCTATCAAAAAAAAAAATTGAAATCATTTTGTAAAACTCAAGCATAATTTTATCAACATCCAAATAGACGGTCCAATTAAAATATTTATAGAAAATCAAATATACAACTTATTAATTGTGACAAGACAAGAAATCAGCATAAATAAAATTTGAAATTCTATTGGAATCTATCTTATGAAGGTTGAAAGTTAGGGCCAAATTAATTCTCTTTGCTGTGTATGACAAAGAAATCTATCCATCTTTATTTTCTTCATACATTTTTTGAAATAACAGAACCTGAAAAAGTCGCAAAAAAAAAAGAAGCCATTGATACCTTTTTGCTAAAAGCTAACTTCGAATTTTTAGTAGAGAAAGACAAGAATCTCTTGGTGGAAGCACGTTAACAACAAATATAAAAATGACATTCTCTGCACTAAATTTGATTCTCTTGCGAATCACGTAAACAAACTGTCCTACTTTCAAGTCTGCCGGAACTAAATATATGGAACGACAAAGCAAAGCTTGAGAGATACAATGTAACTAAAAGATTTAACAATAACGAAACTAAACAAAACGATCGTTAAACAGAAAGCGTTAAACAGAATCAAAATAAACTTTATGATAGAGTACATTCATAATGCATTAATTCTATCTTATACATGTTATATTATTCAAAAAGATAGATCTAATTACCGAAATATGTATCAGAATCTCAGGTACAGGAACCTCAGTTTTGTTCTTTCTATTTATATATTTTCTCATTCAACATTGTCAAGTAGCATACAAAAACGAACTTAAGAAGATATGTTAGCATAGAAAGGCTGCTAAAAACGTGTAATTTATCTAAAATATGTCACAATATATCAAACAATCATAGTTCTCAATTTTCTTTCCATACCTATGGTGGCAACAACAGCCTCTCAAGCTTAGTTTAAAAAACATCATTTTGTATACCTACCATATAAATATCAACTTATGAACATATAATCATTCACAAGTCACATCTGCGACAATTGTAAGAGATTAAGCAATATAACCTCCAAGAATATCACGAAATAGCTCATCTACAGCTGAAGAGAGTTTTTCATGGCAATCATAAGCAAGTAGATGTATTTTTCTTCCAATGGGAATCCCTACCATGTTGATTTTCACAAAGAATTTTTTCTTAATGGTTGCAGGCTTTGAGGCGACGTCTCTGAGCTTCCAGGTGAGCTGATTCAACTGTTTGTTTTGAAGAACTTGCAAGATTTTTTCTAGAAGACCGAATTGGAGGCAACCCAACAACTGGAGTAGAAGCAGACCGGCATTTTAGGCTTCGTTTGGGACGGCTTTTTTCTTGCTTCTTAAAACAGCTTTCTAGTACAAACGTTAAAATTTTTGTACTAAAAAGCTGCTTTAAGAAGCAGTAAAAAAGCCATCCCAAACGAAACCTTAATGAGCTATAAAAAAGGAAATTTAAGTTTTTAACTGAATGAAATGTGCTAGTTTGTTATCCATATTTTTTATTTAAATGGAAAATAGTTAAACATATTTTAGAACTAAAATAGATTAAAAAACTGGCCATTAGTACAAATTGGAAAATCTAACATTTGTTCTTGAACTACTACTGTTGTAAGATAATATTTTTAAAAGGTACAAAATAATCATTTAAAATTATCCTGTTTGTTGTCTTAAAAGATATAGGAAGGAAATTAGCTATTCGTTAAGATAGCTTTTAAACCAAACATAATAGAAAAAATTCTTCCAAGCATTTAATCTTTACCCAATTTACGCATCTCATCTTGGTTTATTGACTGGGAGCTTTAGCTATCAACCAAGAGGTCTCGAGTTCGAAGCTTACGTATGTGATGTGTGTGTGAGTTTGCCTTGATTAGCCTAAATATCCCCAAATAAAAAAATAATTGAAAAAAAAAAACCAAATTTTCATCCAAGCTAACAAATCCCCTATAAGAAATCCTTAACCCTTCATGCCCAAAGTGGACATGCAAGAAAAACAAGAAGACAACCATCTTTAAAAGCTACCTGATTATCTGATTGCAAGTTGGCTACCTTATCTGAGATCTATTATGAGCTACACTCCCAAAGGTAGTTAAAGATTTTGGTAGTGGAAGACAACATTTCTTTACTTCAAGAGATAGTTGTTGATCCGTTCTTTCATTTGTCCTCTGTGATATTTCCTTTTCTAATTGATTTGGTCTGTAAATGGAGAAAATCTTTTTGCTCCTGCTGTTGGAAAGCTGATTGCACGAGAACAAAAACACGAAGAAGATACAAAATGGTTAAAAAGAATTAGAAGAAATTCAACAAAAAAGACATAAAAAAGAATAACAATGACTTAAATGTTTAAAATAAGAAGCACACCTTCTGTCTTGGGCTCAATGCTTTGAAAGAAAGCTCTCTTCGTTCTAGCAGAAAGGTTCGGCCATTTCTCCCAAAAAAAGTGTAAAAAGGCCTGTTTGGATACAAGATATTTATGCTGCCAAATGGGATTTGAGAATATCTTAAATTTCACAGCAAAATATCCTCATTTTTCCTCTTTTTGCCATATATCCCGAATTTACTGAATACGAGAGAATAGCATATTTACGGGATTTGGGCAAAGAATGTGAGAACCTTCACTGCGAGCGTGCTCCATCGTTACTCTCGTCCTTACTTCCGATTAATGTTGTCGAACTGTCGTGACATCCGATTCGACAGGAATGGAACTTCGCCGAATGAGGCTAAGAAGCTAGCGACTCATTTAAAACTCTACCTCACGTGAAGCAGGCAACGTCGAATAGCAAAGAAGAAATGGAATAGAGGAAAAGCAAACTCTAGACAGGCTTTTTCTTTAGCTCGGACAATTAATTTTCTTAAAATGAAGATACTTCATAGGACAAATTTCAAAATATAGCAAGCCTTCAATATATAAATCTGCATCTATAGATTTCTAGCCAGATCAAAAAATAATGTAATGAAATGGAATCATCTATTGCTTTCCTAATTAGATGCTTACTGTGACCTGCAAATCTTCATCTGTTTTGTTTCAATCTAATTAGAGCAACAACCAAACCTCTTTTTAGAAGAATCATCATTTATATCAATTCTCTCATCTTTTCTTGGAATAGAAGAAGCTGCAGCTTCACCAGCTTCAACTGGTCTCCTACTCACAATTCGGTAGATTTGAGTCAGAACCTCAGAAAAGGC
This sequence comes from Dendrobium chrysotoxum, assembly GCA_019925795.1. Classification (NCBI taxonomy): domain Eukaryota; kingdom Viridiplantae; phylum Streptophyta; class Magnoliopsida; order Asparagales; family Orchidaceae; genus Dendrobium; species Dendrobium chrysotoxum. The sequence goes on from CM034313.1 coordinate 88,126,219, forward strand.
ATTCTCCACATTGGTGGGCTCAAGAGCAGACGTTTGCATAAAAAACAACGATTCCCTCTCTGCCAATGCTTTGCCATCATCAGTTGATATAGCAACAAGATGACGAAGGCCATATTTGTTCCCAACCAACATAACAACAATGTTTGGATCTATGTACTCCCTTAGCTCCTTTAGACAACGTTCGATATTCTCAAATGTAACACGACAGGTGACATTAAACACAATTAATGCACCCACAGCTCCGCGATAATAAGCACTTGTGATGGCGCGATACCTTTCCTAACCAGCGGTGTCCCAAATTTGAGCCTTAATAATCTTGCCGTCGACATTCAAACTCTTGGTGGCGAACCCGATGGTAGACTTCGATTTGAGGTTGAACTCATTTCTCGTGAGCCGCGATAGAAGATTTGACTTACCTACACTGGAATCACTGATCAGCACCAGCTTAAACAAGTAGCCGCAGTCGTCCTCCGATCGATGACACGCCATCCTCTCTCCTCCGCCTCTGAGATTTCTCCGAGACCAGAAAGCAAAAGCCCTAATGGGAAGGCCAAGAGGGATGAGAAGAGGCATTCTTTCGGGATTCGATATATCGAGCGCAGCGCTTCTCCGCCGGGTGTGTACCCTTTTGAATGATTTTTTTTTTGGAGGCCGAGATTTTGGTCGGCGACTCTGCACAGGCTTAATTTCATAACAAGCTTGTGAAATGGGTGAAAGATCGTTACCTTCACAGAGAAAGTCGAACAGCAATGAAGAAATGGAGAAGAGGAAAAGGAAACCCGTTTACCTTCGCGGCAGGCAAAGCAGGCGAAGTCGAACAACAACCAAGAGACTGAGATTTAATTTGAGAATATGTAAGGAATACAAATACTAAGAGGCGTAACAGTTATAATGAATACAAACCGAAGAGGCGCACCAATGGATGCTCCAGGAAGAGGAAGGTGAATCGATAGGAATAGAAGAAAGAGTTAACGTTGAAGAAGTTCATAAGACCCAAAATAATAGAAATGAAGAAACGTTTTAGAATTAACGTTTCAGTTCATTCACAAAACTTCATACGGACGCCGGTGTGATAACTTTCGTTCGTCTGTGAGATGGATGCGTTCGGCTAAGGTTATTGTATCCGCCAGGTAATTTGGCCTGGTGCCGGAATTTTTCAGAAAATGCTCGTTTTTTATTTTATTTAAATGATTTACTAACTGTTTTGTATGTAAAAATTAATGGAGTGTGTTATAAATAAAGAATTTGAAGAGTCATAAATGAACGTTTCAGATTATTTTAAAATTTACAAATGAAGGATCAGGATTTACTAAGAGTGGAATCCCAAGCCACTTTTATATAGTAGTATAGATGTACTTGAGTTGTCTTTGATTGTGCTTTACTTGTTTTTTTTTTTGTTGGGAAAACAAGCTAAGGAAGACATCACGTGAATTATTGTTTGTTTCGAGAAACAATTATTATAATAAGAAATGGAAATACAACTAAATATATTTTTTTCAATTAAAAATAAAACAAATTGAAAAAAAAGGGTATGTAATCAAACCTATTTCAAACCAATGTTTGAAATCAATAATTGTTGAATGTCAGAATATCCTCTATAGAGTCGGAGAGTTTATTACCTTAATATTGAATCAAGAGTTGTAAAATGCATCAAAATTTTTATATGGAAATATATATAAAAAGAAAAAAATATAGGCCCTGACCTAATTAAAATAATTATAGTAATATTTTTCATCCGTAATTGAAGAAAATGTTAATACGATATAATAAAACATAAAGTTTATAGAATAAATTCTACGGAGTAAGTTAAAAGAGCCATGAGTTGGAAGCTGTCTTTAAGAGATTATTTGCTATATGTTTTGTGGAGGGGAGGGCAAAGATGAAGATGTTTAGCATAAATCTTGGTGCTGACACTCGGAGTCAAAATTGATGTCGATGACATGAATCAGCCTTCTAGGCGATGGCATGTGCCCCACTATCGGCAATGACATACGATAAGGTCATTGAGTAACAGTGCAGTCGAGCGACAATAATTAGAGGATTGTAATTGGGAATTAGTGGTTAGGAGATCATAATCGAGATAATAATGTATTGATTGTGGTTAGAAAACGATCATCGAAAACCTATATTTGAGTGACGATGGGTGGAGGACCGTGGTCAGGGGACGATAGTTCAAGGATTGTTGTTGAGCAATGATAATTGGAGGATTATAATCGAGTATCAGTAGATAGAGGACTGTATGCAAACGATAATGGTTATGGGGCCACTGTTAGGCTCAATAATTCTATCATTTAATAGGCTTACCACCATGCTCTAATGTGAATACTTTGCTCCGCTTGATAAAATAAAGGCATGTTAATTTTTATGGTTATCGTATCTATATAATATCCATACGAAAATCACTGCTTGTAAGATGTATCAAATTTTTAGCATGCAACTCATTTTACTCTGTTGGTTGGAGAATATTGCTTTTAATCAAGAGGTCTTGAGTTTGAATCTTGCACATGTTATGTCTATATGTGTTTAACTTAATGGTTCAAATGTCCAAAAAAATTTCAAGCTTTCAACTTATTAATAGGGATTATTCGATTATATATATATAAATCTAAGTAACCTTCAAATTTAAATTCTATATATAGATAGATTTGAAATATATTGAATTTATTTTGAGATTATATATATATATATATATATATATATATATATATATATATATATATATATATATATATATATATATATATATATATATATATATATGCACATACACATAAATCTAAGTAACCTTCAAATTTAAATTCTATATATAGATAGATTTGAAATATATTGAATTTACTTTGAGATTAGTGCAATATATATTTTCATATATAATTGTTGCGGGCTAGAAGATTCGCAGCGGCAGAGTGAGTAAAGTTTTCGTCTTAGCGATCCACGAATATCCAGCATACAAACAGAAAAAAAAGAAGTAAAACACCTGATCTTTTTTATGTGGAAAGCCCGAAAAGGGAAAAACCACGGGGCCTTGCCGAGACGAAAAGATTCCACTAAACTTGAGTGAATTACAAGGGTTGACATATCCCTCGACTTAGAGGCGGTCAAATTACAGTAACTTGGAGAGTTGGACAAAGATTTGACGATGTTCGAGTGGAAGTCCGACGGCGTCCGGGTAGAAGTTCAGCTGGCGAGGAAATGATCCGACAAAGGTCTGGTGGAAGTTCGGTGGCGGTTGGTGGCCGGGTGGAAGTCCGGCGGCGATCAGCGGTGGTCGGCGGCCAAGCGGTGGTCTGACGAAGGTCGGGCTGCAGTCCGGCAGCGGTCGGCAGCTGGATGGTAGTCCGACGGTGGTCGGCGGCCGGACGGTGATCCGACGAAGGTCGGGTTGAAGTCCGACGGCAATCGGCGGCCGGGTGGAAGTCCGGCGGCGGTTGGCGGCCCGGCGGTGGTCCGATGAAGGTCGGGTTGAAGTCTTACGGCAGTCGGTGGCCGGGTAGAAGTTCGGTGTTGGTACGCGACCGGGCGGTGGTTTGACGAAGGTCGGGTTGAAGTCCGACGGAGGTCGGCGTCCGGGTGGAAGTCCGGCGTTGGTCGGTGGCCGGGCGGTGGTCCGACGATGGTCGGGCTGAAGTCCGGTGGCGATCGGCGGCCGGGTGGAAGTTCGGTGGCGGACAGCGGCCGGGCGGTGGTTCGACGAAGGTCGGGCCGAAGTCCGGCGGTGGTCGGCAGCCAGGCGGTGGTCCGACGAAGGTCGGGTTGAAGTCCTGCGGCGGTCGGCGGCCGGGTGGAAGTCTGGAGGCGGTTGGCGCCGGGCGATGGTGCGACGAAGGTCGGGCCGAAGTCCGGCAGCGGTTGGCGGCCGGGTGGAAGTCCGGCAGCGGTCGGCGGCCAGGCGGTGGTCCGATGAAGGTCGGGCTGAAGTCCGGAGGCGGTCGGCGGCCGGGTGGAAGTCTGGCGGCAGTCGGCGGTCGGGTGGTAGTCCGGCGGCGGTCGGTGGCCGGGCGGTGGTCCGACGAAGGTCAACGGGGGTTCATCGGCGGTGGCACTGACGAAGGTCGGGGGTTCACCGGCGGTGGCGTTGGAGCTCCGGAAGCCTTGGAGCTCTCTCCAATCTCCAGTCAAAGGTCCCCCTCATGTAGAGAGTGGGGGTCTATTTATAGATTTTGATGAGTGGCATATCCAGTAAATATAGAGAAGATCTGGGGCAGGTTCGGAGTGCTCCATCAGATTGCTCGTATTGATTCCCTTAATCATAGAGAGTTTTTCAACTGTTTAGGTGCCTCAACAATGTCGAAATTTAGAGATCTTGGGCTCGTTGGATTCGTCTCATCAAGCCGCTCGATTTGACTATAAGCATGTCATATTTGGATATCATTTTGTCATCCAAATAATACTTGGAACCTTCCAAATGTTGTTCGAGACCTCGATTTAGACCCGTTTGGGCTCGGGGTGGACTGAATTTGATGTCATTAAGTTCGTCTCTTTGAGATGTTCAGTTCGACTATAACTCTATAAGCTTGCTGAAATTGGAATTCAGATGATCCCGAATTAAATTCTTGAAAGTTTCCAACTTGTACCTGCCTCGAGATTCGTGCTAGATCAAAATAATTTTTGTTGACGTGCCAATAATAATATTATTCTCAAAGTAAAACCATAATTTTTAAACTCAACTCAAATAGTTTGTATAAAAAAATCCTAACACAAATTTTTTACTATCTTTTATATTATGAGATCAAAAGCAAATAAAAGAAAATTTATGTTAAAATATTCTAATGTAAATTACAGCAGGTTGGGCTTCAATATTATTGATTTATTTAGGTCAAACTCACACACACACATCAAATACCCAAGGTGAGCTACGTCAATTCTACAACTACACCTACAGTTAGCGCGAGAGAGAGAGAGAGAGAGAGAGAGAGAGAGAGATTGAAAGAATGACTATCTTGGCTTCTATCATATGAAGACTTCCAAGGGGTCATATGATTGGCTGTATTTCTACTATTGAGTAAGATAAATGCGTGTTTTGAAAATTCTAAAGTTAGGATTGCAGTATTTTAAACTCAATGTATTTCGTGATTGCATTTGAAAATCACTCTTTAGTTCATTGAGTGTATTTGAAATTCAACTATTCTGAGAGAATTCCAAATACACAGATGGGTGCAAAAGTGATGTCAGTCAGCCGCCATCACCTACCGTTGTTAGCCACCGCCCTCAATGTCAGTCAACCCTTACTCCATTTGTTAGCTCGCAAGCCAGCTCATTTAAAAAGTATTAATATAAAATGTATTTAAAATATATTTGCATTCAGGATTTTACATACAAAGTTGCTAAAAATATTTAAAATATTATTATTTTCTTATGATAAGTTATGCTTTATGAATTTTCTTTTAACTACTCATTCTTTGTACCACTTTATTATAGTAATTGTTTGAATAAAATTTATTATCTCTCTTTCATAATAAACAAGCCGGTTTGAACTCGTAAAATAAAGCTCGAGTTTGAGCTTGAACTCGATTAATTAATCAAGCTCAAGCTCAAGTAAGAGATGACTCAAGCACGACTTGACTCATTTACGCGCCTAATAGTTTCCATGGAGCTTATAAAATATTTAACTAATAATAAATTCAAAATAATCCTTATGTTTCTCGAATTAAATGAAATTATACATATTTCCCCTAAAAATTCAATTAATTGCATTCTGGCATGCAAATATGCTAATACAAATCGAAATTACATTTTATTTTTCATTTCTTGTTATTTCAATCATTAGTCAACGCAATAAGCGCTATTTGGAGAGGGAACAACTTTTTGTAAAATTAGTTGAAAAGTGTTAAAAAATATAATTTTTAAAAAAATGTTGTAGATATTATAGATTTTGTTTTTAATTAGAAAATTATTTGAATAATTATCACAATAAAATAAATATTGTTATTAAAAACTCATTATCTTCACACAATTTTTTTTTAAATAATAATTATAATTAAATGTGGTTGAGGGCTTTTTTTAGGATGCATGCAATTGGCATTAAAAATAATTGTAAAATTATTGTAAAAATATATTTATTTAAAATTTTTATTTTTATTTTATTTTTTTAATGAAAAATCAGGTAATAAATTTTCTTATAGTTATCATACTTCAATATATTATTTTGTATACTTTTAATTTATTTTCTCACACAATTATGTGTAAATATGTACAGCGGCTCATTTTTAGTTAATTTTAAGTTATTATTTATTTATTATTATCATTATTAAATTAATTCGTGAGTTGAATTTATTCAATTGCTCATACTGACTTCAAACAAATTAAAGAATTTAGAAAATTTATTATTTTAAGTATATATATTTTATTATTTTAATATTAATTTTATAAATAATTGTCAATATATCTTCATCGTAAAATTTTAAAATGAGAATTTATTGAAATTGAAAGTAGATATGTCACAAAAAATTGCCTTGATCTGGCATGATCTCGATGAATTAGAAACTTCTAAAATTAAATTTGGAATTATCCGACCTTCGATTTCTGCAAACTTAAGTCAAATTGATCATCTCAAAGAGATGAATCCAATAACATCTCAAGGAGATGAATCCAATGACATCAAATTCATTCTGATCTGAGCCCAAATCAAGAGATAAAGGCATTCTTAAAAACTTTGGAGTATTAATTAGATGACCAAATGATATCCAAATATGACATGTTTAGAGTCGAATTGAGCGGCTTGACGAGTTGAATCCAACGAGCTCAAGATTGTATAATTCTGACATTATTAAGGCAGTTAAATGCTGAAAAAAAGCTCAATGATCAAAGGAATTAATATCAACCATCTGATAGAACACTCTCAACATGTTCTTGATTTTCTCCATATTTATTAGCCATATCACTCCCAAAAAATTATAAATAGCCCTCCATTCTTCATGTGAGGGGGAAGAAAAAGAGAAGAAAGCTTAAGAGCTCTCTTGCACTCTCTATACAAACGTTGCCACCGCTAGAGTTCTTCTCGACCACCGATAGCATCCGAACTTTTGCCCATTCTCCGACTTGTCGAAACTTTATTTGAATGTTGCCGATGTTATATCTCATACAATCACTATTGCTTGTTGATTACTGTCCATTCGACCACCATCGCCCGCCAACTACAGTCTCTCCAACCATCGTTGCCCGCTGACTATGGTCCCATCGACCACCATCACCCGTCGACTACAGCCCTTCCGACCACCGTTGCCCGTTGACTATGATTTTTTTGACCACTATCGCCTGCCTATTTAATAATATGTTTAGATTTTAGTTTATATCAAAACATAAATTGTTTAATATTATCTATATGATACTTGAATGTTGTTCCGCGCCATAACATTTACAACGATAGAGAGAGATATATAGTTTAATGCTCTAGATTTATGCGAATGTCCAACATATACGGAGAGGGGTAAATGAATCATAAAAAACACCAAATGTTTTACATGAAAAAATCCATAGAAGGAAAATTCATATTGCCCGACCCAGTTGAAATGATTACACTAGTGCTTGTCATTGATTACAAATGATGCCCTTCATCGAAGGAAGGCTTTGACACAATATAACAAACATGTATTGTATAGAGCACATTATATTGTTATAGCTGGGAGAATTCAATGGTATGAGAAATGTTCTTAAGATATGGCTATTTATTTGATTAGAATGATTGTAGTCAGGTGACAGTGGTTGGAGGAGCTATAGTCGGGTGACGGAGGAGGGTGGGACCGTGGTTAGGCGAAGGTAGTTGGATGGGTCGTGGTCGAGCGATGGAGTTTGGAGGGACCATAGTCAGGTGACTAAAGGCAGAGGAATTATAGTGGGACGATGAGGGTCGATGGGACCGTAGTCAAGCAATAGTAGTTAGAGGGACCATTGTCGGGTGACGAAGGCCAACATAATTATAATCAGATGATAGAGATAGATGGGACCACAGTTACACGATGGTGGTTGAAGGGACCGTAGTCAATCGACCGAGGTCAATGGGACCGTAGTTAGTGACAATTGTTTGAAGGACTGTAGTCTGGCGACATTGGTTGAAGGGACAGTAGTCAGACGACAGATGTCAATGGGATTGTAGTCGGCTGATTGAGGCCAAAATGTTATAGTCAATAGGTGGCAAAGTTTGGAAGGACTATTGTTGGGTAACAATGATTGGAGGATCATAATCGAGCGATGGTGGTCCGAGGATCATAGTCAGAGGACGACAATGGCCCATGGGTAGAAGTTGGTCGGCAAAAGGTTTGACAACAGGTGACGATGACATGTGGGTGGTGGTTGCCTGTGAAACTCCGAAGACGACGATTGATAGATAAAAGTTTGACAATGGCAGCCTGGTAGAGGTTCGGCGGTGACAACTGAGCAGAAGAGGTCTAACAACGATATGTTAGTCTATTGAAGTTTGGATGGTGACGGCGGGGCAGAGGTCTAATGGTGGCACAGAGAGGAGGTTTGGTGGTGATGGCCATGCAATGAGGGTTTGCTGGTGATAATGCTCAGGCGGAGATTTGGGATTTTAAAGCCTCAAAACTCTCTTCTCTCACTAACAAAGAGTCTCAACTCTTCCTTTATGTGAAGAGTGATTATATATTTATAGATTTTTGAGAGTGACATGTCCTGTAAATATGAAGAAAATATATAATATATCCGGAGCACTCTATCAGACGACCTGTATTGCTTATCTCGATCATAGATTATTTCAACTTTTATGTGCCTAAATGGTGTTGGAATCAAACGATATTTGGCTTGTTGGATTCATCTCGTCAAGCTACTCGATTCAATTATACGTGTCATATTTGAATATTATTTGGTTATCCCGATTAATGCCCGAATGTTTCAAATTATGCTATAGCTCTATTATCTGAGCTCATTCGGGCTCCTATTGGATCATCTTTGGTGCGGTTGGGTTCATCTCGATAAGACATTTAATTTGATTATAAATTTACTGAGATTAGAATTTGTATCATCCTGATTTTAATATTAAAAATTTCTAATTTAAATATACCTCGAGATCCATATCAGGGATGGAGTTTATAGTGAAATTTTAATAGGAGCAGTTAAGATAATTGAATTGGATGATGAGATCGTTGATAAAATTGGGTCAAATGTTTTAGGATGGCCCATTCCAACTAGTATGCACCGATCCATAATACGAGTATAAAAATGGGACTTGCATGAATAAACCACCCCCATTCGGACCCATCCATCCTCCCGCCTCTGAAACTCCGAGTACATAATACAAACAAACCCGTATAGGAAACGCCCGCAAGATAAGAAAAAAACACGCGACTTTTGACGTCCCACTGAGGCGAGAGAACATTCCAACGGCCAATTTTAATTGCTGCATTCATTTGTTATGCGGGAATTACCGCACGAAACACAAAAAAAAAAAAGCACTCACCACCGCATAGGCGGCCATCTTTTCCTCTCCTCACCTCAGCAAAACCTTTACGGCCTTCCTGCGCTCTGGATTCTTCTCACTGTTCTCTGCCCTTTCTAGCCCTAGAAAGAAAAGAAACTACCCGCAAGGGGCAAAAGGCGTTTCCTTTTCTTCGACCTCCATTATCTGGACTTCGGTGCTTTTAGCATACGGAAGGGATCGCAACTGTAAGTGTTTTTTTGCTCAAATGGTTCATGTCATTTTTCTCGTTTGCTAAGAAATTTGACGTAACTCGATTTTTTTTTTTTTTGGGTTTTAGTTGATTGATTTGTTGATGTATTTGTCCTTGATTGATTTTTTTGTTTGTTTGCTGTAAGATTTTCTTGGACCCAATCGTTTGGCTTTTTCCTTTTGGCTGCTCTATGATGTGATACTGATTTTGTTACGATATCTATATACGGTTTATGTGTTGCTTTTTGTTGTTTATGTTCTCTTGTCTGTTGATGTGTGCTGATTGTATCTTTCCTTATAACTTGGGTCTGGTCTGATTCCGACCTGAAGCCCTACTTCTGTTCGAAAAATTGTACCTTTTTTTTTTAATTTTTTTTATTCCCTTATATAAATTTAGACGAAGTCAAATTTATTTCCATGAACATCATATGGATTTTGTAATTCTGACTAGGTTTTATGTATTTAATCTGCTAATTATCATATATTCGATGTTTTGGATTTTAGCGAAAAAATGGAGGAGCAGATAATGAATGCCGGATCCTTGGATGGAAAGCCTGAGCTCTCACTCTACGAATCGAGTCCTCTGAATGTTACTGCCACAGTAAGTGAGAGTGTTGGAAATGACTTTTCTTCTTGCAAGCCGTCCATATTGGATGAGATGGATTCATATATGGAAGACCTTAATGCTCGGTTGATAGTCTCAAGAATGGTAAGCAATTCTGTTATCAAAGGGATGGTTAGTGCCATAGTGCAGGAGTGTGCTGAAAAAAATTCCTTAAAAGAAGGGATTACAAATCTTAATAATAAGTTGCAATTTCATGATGCTATGTCAGAAAATTGTAAAAAAAAAGCTATTTTCATGGAAGAAAATGTAGTGTTTAGCCATTCCACATTTAACTCAAGTGCAATAAGTCATATTGAGCATGCAAACAGATTGAGAATCGAGGTAGAAGATTGGATCCAAAAGCTTAAGGGCGAATTTGGGATGGCAACGAGAACTGATCTTAGTCAATCTGATAATTTACATGTGGAGGTCGGACAGTGTAGAAGCTGTTCTCAGATAGAAGGTATCCATAAATTTGAGATAGTGGAGGGGTGTATTCATTCTCTTGAAACACTGCTAACAGAAATGAGAGCATATATTGCTGCAATAATTTCCTCTGATAAAACTTTTATTTGTGAGCAGCAATCGGAGAATGATATTCAAATAGAGAGTACTACAGCCGTGCTTAAAAACCTTATTACAGGTTTGCAACATGAGTATGAAACAATCATCCATGATAAAAAAACTTTTATGATTGATTTAATGGAGAAGTGGCAGAGAAAGTCTGCTGAACTTTCTAATGTACGACAGGAACTTGATGATTTGTATAAATCATCCATTAGTTTGGAATCGGGATTAATATTCCCGCATGTTAGCCAGGAAATTTCGGAAGAACGAAATGCATTGAAGAGGAAGGATCAGGTCCATTGGAAGCCAGTGGGAAACAATATTGCATCCCATGATGAAAATAGTCCAATTGTAATAGAGAATGTTGAGGAACCTGACAAGCCTACTAGTGTCGATTCTCCCCAGTTGATGCGCATGACTAAGGAGGAGCTCATAACCTACTTTAAAACTGAAATGGCCAAGATGAAAAGACAACATGATGTTGCTTTGCAAGAGAAGACAGAGGAATTGTTCAGCATTAAGCGTTTATTTTTCAAGGAGAAGGGTTCCAATCATTCGAATTTTAAGAAAGACAAGGAGGTTGAGTTGATGAGGAAAAGGATTGCCGAAACTGTTTCCAAGTTGGATGACATTATTTTGGAAAATGAGAATATAAGTACTATTTTTGATGATGAAGGGTTATGCAGTTTTAAGGAGAAAATTGATGGTTTCCTTTTAGAAAATCAACGACTAGCATCTCTTTTAGCTGCTAAAAAGAAGGAAACTTTGCATGACTGTTCCAAGGTTTTGGATACGTCAAATCAATTAACAAATATATTTGTAGGTTTGGAGGATGTTGATCAGATAGAGAAACTCCAATGGGATATGGAGGCTTTGAAGATTGAAATGAGTTATAACGATGTTATAAATAAGAGTGCTTTGAGGCAATTGTCTGGTGAACTTCGAGATAGAGTTGAAGGCATGGAGATGGAAACCCAGGTTGATCGATGTATTCACGTTTTTATTCTTAAAGAAGTTGTTAGAGATGTTCTCTTCAGGATAAAAATTGTTATGATGAAATGTTATGAGGAGAAAGACTCTGTTTCAGAAACCCTTTTGGAGAAAAAAAAGGAATTATGCTTAGAACTTGACAAGAACAAAATTTTGAGGCAGCAGATAGAATCATCTTCAACATTGTTGAAAATGAAGGAAAAACTTGCATCGGATTTGGAGGCTGCTGTAATTCAACAAAGTGAACAATTTGACTCAATATGCCATGAGCGTGACATGCTAAGAGACCAGGTCATTAAGCAAGTAGTGATTATTGCAGAGACTAAAAATGAATCTGATCTGTTAAAGTGCAGATTGGAGGATAGATTTCATGATGTTGATAGACTCCAAAATGAGATAAATAAAATAAATCAGAATTTCAAGATTGTTTCAGATGCTTTTTTGGATGCTGAGAAGCAGAAAAACATTCTTCAATCCAAGCTTATCGAGAATCAAGCAGAACTTGCTTCTGAAATAAAAAAGGGGAAAGAGCAAAGAAAGCAGGTGGAGTTAATAATTACTTTCATGTTAGAGTTATCGAAATCTTTGGAGGAATTGCAGCAAAAGATAATTGATATTATGGAGTGTTATGAATCAAGGTGTGATTTCATTCTTGATCACTTGGTATTAACTTTTAAATGTCTGCCTAATTTGTAATTCTTCTCTTGCTGCCATATGGTGGTTTTTGACATATTTTGTTTCGATGGTCTTCATGTTTTTCATGCTCTAATTTATGAATGCTTGACTTTGATATCAAGTTTCTTGCTATATTTTTGTTCACATATGGATATGTTGCATGTGTTTTAGGTTTCATTTAATAATGCCGTGATGAACACAGTTTAGGGCTTTCCATTGTGCATTTCTGACACAAATCAACATTGGGGTATGACAGGATTTTGGAAAATAATTAAGAAGCATCGCATTACCTACAGAAGCTTTTTCTAGCCAATTTGAAGTGCTTCATACGACATGTTAGTGAAAATAAATGCCAATTTCCAGCACTGAATAAAAAGTTATGCTACTAAAACTAGATGTCTCAACCTTTTATAATGATTACTGAACCATGAAATATTTTGTTCTTTTTGTTTGATTTCATCTTTTAGTTGAAGATCATCATCACTATATTTGTTCTGATTTGTGCCTTATAAAGCGATGAAGTTTATATATTCATGGTTGTCTTCGAGTTCTTAATCCCTTTCATGTTGCATTACTATATCATATCTTTGTGTTTTGTAAATTAATTTAATATAAGATTTATTTCAAGATATTACTATTTCTGTAGGATGACAGTTTAGTTGGTAGATATACTTTGACATGCAATTGCTACATCAAAACAAAAACATCCCTACTGTGTTCTAGAAATTTTGTGATGATAGAGAGAGTGTTTATCATTTTAACATTGCACGAAAGTCCTACACACACATATATGAATTACCCACAACTCATGTGAGATACAAGATTTTTTGGTTGAAAATCCGGAAAGGGAAAGCCTCAGATATAAGCTTGAAACATTTGCATTATGTTTATTGAAAGTTATAATGCTTCACCCTTTATCGTTGTTCGAGGAGGCATGATTTTAAGGCATGAACCTTATGTGTTCTCTTGCGTTCTCTTGCGATGAGGGTGGAGTTGGAGGGAGGTGGTGTTCATGAATAAATGATGGATGACGTTGCTGTCGACTGACAATGATGAAGGCCGTTGGTGTTAAAGAACAAAAATGGTGGTGCCAATGGTCGGGTGATAGTAGACTTTGGAGGAAAAATGCTGATTGTCTTTGGAGGATGTGCAATAATAGAGTCAACGTCAGCCCACGACAGGTGATGATGAGCAGATGATGACAAACAGTCGATGATAATCGTTAGAAGAGTTCGACAATGATAAATGATAGCAACAATATTGGAAGTCGAGTGTTGAAAGGTGCTTGGTGCGATTGTCCTCGTAGTTGTAGGGAATATTGAGCTACCGGAAAAGACGTAGAAGTTTGAACAGGCAAATTCCCAAAGGAGGCCTTGGGTTTTCAAATGGCAGTAAGAGCTCTGTTGATTGAGTCCATGAATTTCCTCTGCCAAAATTCCCCCATTGAGTGTGTTGAAACGTGATCTATTTATATATTTCTAGAAGAAGTATTCTGATTATTTTTACTATTAATCAGGATGCTCTATTCGATAGTTTGAATTGATCTACTTTAATTACTATATATATATTTGGACATCTTAGTGCTTCATCGACTTAGAATTGGGTAATATTGGGCTTGTCGTATTTGTCTCATTGAGATGCTTATTTTGACAGTAAAGACTCAAAATTTGGAGAAAATTTGATCCCTAGAACTTTATAATATGCTCTTGAGTGCTTGATTTGAGCCAATTTGGGCTTAAATGAAACCTTTCTTGGTACCGTTGAGTTCATCTCGCCAAATTGCATTGTCTTGACTATGAATTTGTTGAAAATGAAGTTTGAGAGATCTCATAATCAATTACTGAAGTTTATTTTCTAATTTGGATGATTTTAGAATTTAAATTTACATTAAAATTTATGTTTGATTAGATGAATTATTTGGTGACATATCAAGCTCAAAGTTGGAGTTGCTTTTGATTGTAATGTTCTCCATGTATATTGCCTTTATCGTGACCATTATATGATTATAATATGATGATGGTTTTATTAGCTACATGCATAGTATCAATGCATGCAAATTTTTCTTGCCTGCAACTTAGGTGTTTCAATTTTTTGAATTTTGAACTTATGCTCGACACATGCGAATGCTTCGTTCATAATTTATGCTAAGACTTCTTTTGTGACAGCTGTTGACCATTGCTTTTTTTGGCTGTTTTCATCAAATTTTTTAACTACAAAGTTGCTGTTAAAAGCAGTAAGAAAGCTGTCCTAAACGAAGCCTAAGTTGGCTATGCTTTTGGAACTTTGTTGGTAAGATTGTAATAAAAAAATTTCTTCTTGAATATTTGGTTCGACTTTATCATATCTTTTTTTTCACCTATCAACATTATGAAGAGTTACATTATTTTTCCATCGAACTTTGATGTCTTCCTCTCTTTTTCAGGTTAAAGGTGTTGAATTGTCTAAGTGACAAGCTTTTACAGCGGACGAAGAAGTTTCTATTGTACAAAGAAGTGTTTGAAAGAAGATGCGAAGATCTTCATAAGGCTGAAACTGAGGTATATGCTATGTCAATGTCTCTTGTATGATGCAGAATTTCTATCTCTAGTCCTAAACTTAGATGAGAAAGCTTGAAAAATGGCATCAATTCAACTAATCAAACGTGAAATTTATACCAAAACTCGAAGTATTAATGATAGATCACAAGTAATGGCTATAAGTTGTTAAAAAATACTTGTGCAAATTATATCACGTTTTGCAACACTCAATAAGAAGAAATGGTGATGAAGGGTTCATAATGTTGAACTCAAAATTTTGGGATAAGGAAAATAATGATGATGATTCTTGCACTAAGTGACGCAAATTATTGCTTGACTTTTTGAAGCAACGGGACATTTACCCCTTAATTTACTAATTAATTATTTCTACTTATCTTTATTTAATATTACTCATTAGCTTAATCCCTTTGTTATTAACCTTTGTTAGTTAGTCCTCATTTCTTTCTATCCTCGGTAGGGAATATGAAGGGCTAATGTAAGCATTTGGCATCTTCTTCCAATATAGAATATTGTATACATGTTTGTTTGTTCATTTTCCTTCCTCTCATTTCCGCTATGCCATTTTGGTATTATAGCCTCCATGGCAGAGGAGGACAAGAAATTAGTGCACGATGATGATTGCAACTGGGACTCCCGACACGATGCTCAAGCCAATCCCAAATAGTTGTTTACTGTGCTAGCGATGGATTTTCAAACCTTTGCTGCAAAATATGGTGAGACTTTCAACTCATAAAAAATGGTAGCATCCCACCCTTGAAAACAACACCGGTGAATCCGACAATCACACAAGAGATGGAGGATATTGCTCGAGTCAATTTGTATCTTCGGTGACTCCTAAGAACTGACACATCGGCTTGTCCATAATTTCTTATGATTGAAAAGAGCATCATCCTCGTCGATGGACAAATCTATTTGATTTTGAGTTTGATTAATAGTAGCCTCCCTTAGAACATGATACTCGACGACTATATCACCAGGACCAACCTCACAATGACTTTTAGATTAAGATCGACATTTTCTTCTTTGATGGGCATTCACACATTGATAACTACTTGGATTCGGAACAAGCAGTCAAATCATTCTTTGACTATATGTAGGGCTGCAAACGAATCGAGCCGAGCTGAGTATGTGAGTGTTCATGTTTGAATTCGTTTATTATCATCAGCTTGTTCAAGTTCAGTTCATGTTTGATTTGAGCTTTATTGTTTATGTTCATGTTTGGTCCTTTTAAATTAATGAGTGTTCATGTTCGGTTTATGTTCGGTTTATGTTCGGTTCGTTTAGTACTTATCAAGCTTTAAACAAACAAGCATTAACGAGCTATGTTCGTGAACATATTTAGCCTTAACGAGCTTGTTCAAGTTCGGATAATATATAATATTGATTTAATAAATATGTAAAATTTATTTTAGTTAGCATATATTATTTATTTAATTACTTTAAAATTAATTAATTTAAAAAATTATATCATTATGTTATAATAAATTTAAAAATTTATATTATGTATATTTATCAATTTTATAATTAAATATTGATCGAGTTTTTATCGAACTTATTCATGAGTTCTGAATCGAACACGAATCGAGCTTGTTCACGAGCTCCAAATGATATTGTTCGTGAACATAAATAAACCGAACACATTAGTGTTCAAGCTTGTTTATTTAAGGATCGAGTATTTAAAATGTTGTTCAAGTTTGTTTGTTTAGTTAATTAAATGATCACAAACGAGCTTTAATCGAACTAAGCCACGAGTATCTCGTCGAACATTTGGTTCGCTTGCAGCCCTAACTATATGGAAACTCCACAAGAGAAGAAATTGAAATATGTGGCGTGTAAATTAACGGGAGGCATTGGAGCTTGGTGGGTTCATTTAAGACAGTTGTGTCGAGAAGGTAAAAGAAATGTTCGAAGCTGTCATTAGGTGAAACATTTGCTGCGAGGACACTTCCATCCGGTTTTGAACAAATCTTATACCTCCACTACTAGCATTGCTCTCACGACATCATTCAGTTAGCGCCTATACTAAGGTGTTTTATTGTCTTAGCGTTCGCACCAATTAACATGTGTTGGATCAACTCATGATAAGTAATGTTTGTAGAAGGAGTCCATCCAATACAAACTTGAAATGAACTCGTATGGTCTCTATGCCTTTAAAGCTGAAATGGAGGTTAGCCGGAGTTCAAAATCCAATACACATTGGCGTCAACGCACCGAACTATACAATGAGACTAGACGAGGTGCCTTTTAGGGGACCTCAAGTGAGTTGTTCAACACCTCAAAATCAAATTCGATTTAATCCCAACTTGTAACTCAAGCTACCCATCATGGATGCAAGTGTCCCAATGAAACTAAGTAATAATCAGGACAATATGTGCATGGAAAGTTGGGTGTACCAAAATGCTTTCATTTTTTTTCAACGTGGACACAAATATAATGAATGCTCGAATCAAAAACAAATATAATTAATGGTTGGTGAACAAAACTTCACGAATTATGTAGAACACCCATCGATAATAGAAGAATATGAAGGCGTCCTAGGAGACAGTGGTGAAGTTCTTGCATGTGTCTTGGAGAAGGTCCATCTAGCACCTAAAACTCTAGGTACCTGTCAACACATTATTTTTCGAGCTCGAGACACCATCAGCAATAATATCTATGACCCCCTAGTCGATAGTGGGTAAATCAATAATATTATGTCTAGTGAAGTGTTCAAGGCATTACAACTAAAGACTACCAACTACACCCAACCTCATATAATAAGTTGGATTCGAAAAAGGGATTGAAGTTCTAGTGATTGATACTTGCAAGGTAAGATTTTATATAGGCAAAGATTTATATGTGATATGATGATACGTCGTGGAAGAAAAAATAGCAAGTAAAAGAGAAGAAAAAAATAGGAACACCAAGATAGGGCTGTGTTTTGGAATATCTCTTCAATAATAAAATATGATCCAATTGATCTACTATTCGAGAGGCAGATCAGCTCTCTTACAAATCCTAGACGTCGCTAGGAACTCACAACAACACTAGGAAAATAAAACTCAGCAATAACATAAACTAAACCCTAGACAACCCCCCTTAAATAGCTCTAAAACACAATAACATAAATAGAACCTTCCTAATCAGCATAAACAAAATTTAGAGAACTTTCTAAATAATTAAGCCTTTTCTAATTAGCCAAAACATAATTTAGGAAACCTTCCTAATCAATTAGCAACATAAAAACCTTCATAATTCTTTCCCTTTCCTACATAATGAGTATTAACTTTCTTGGCCCCACAAGGAGGGTTGAAACCCCCTCATTGCTGCTGCTGCTTTGGTTCTCGCCCAACATTTTTGTTGGGTTCGGTCGGTCTAGGTCTGTAATACCCCGTATTTTGACTTTGTCAATCTTTTTCTGGAGTCATTATAACTCCAAATCGCAATATGTTTTCGCCATAGTATTTTGATCGAAGTATTTTACTTGCATGATTTTTTTCGTAATTTTTGGACACCGGTGAAAATCCTTAAGGAATTTGTACCTGTCGGTACAAATAAGGATTTTGGGACCGTCAAGTGTTCGTTTTGTAAATCGATTTTACCGATATTTTTTAAATATTATGATTTATTTTGTGGATATTTTTCTGTAATTTTTTAAGTCCTAATTTGATTTATTTGAATTTATATTAAAGAAAATTGATTAAATTATGAGATACTGATTTAAATGCTGCTATATAATTATTGGATAGCATATGAACACTCCTATATGATTTTGCTATATTGATTTGATTTCAACTGTCTTTACTGATATTTTGATTCGATATTTTATCCGATTTTTTGACTGATTGGTATTACAGATACGATGATTGCTTTATAAATTTGACACTTGTATTGGTTTATATGCTTTACTGGCTTTCGTACCTTAGTGTTTTACTATTTATAGATTGTACTACTGTTGCATATGAATTTTACTATTTCTGCACTAATTCAATGATCATATGAATGTAACTGCTATGATTTGAAGTAGAGATGAACCAAACAGAGAGAGAGAGATGGTGACAATAAAAGCATGTATAATGATTCAAGGGGATCTGCATCAGTAGCATTTTCTTGCAGCTACAGCGAGTGCATTCATTGTGGTCGACGACATGCAGGTCAGTGCTACTTGTTGAGGGGGCGATGTTTTTGCTGTGGACAACAAGGACATAAGGTAGCAGACTGTCCTCAGAGGGGATTTGGAGGAAGAGTTGATTCTGGTGCAGGACAGTCCAAACATACTGTAGGACAGAGGACTGTCGGGTCAAGAGCATATAGTGAAAGATCAACAAACAGGGCGGATGACAGAGCTGTTAGTGATAGTCAGAGGGAGACTGTTGCACCACGACCTACTGTGCCTACTCCAGTGATGCCACGTGTGTTGTCTACCGTTATGACATTTTGGCATCTTCTTAAGTAAGCTCAATTTTGTATTATTTGTTGCTATATATCAGAAATGAATGTAAAATATATGATTAAAATGATACTACTATGTGTGTAAAAGACAAGTAAAGACTGATTGACTGTTGGTTGGAGACTGATTGACCTGTACAGGATGGTGAGCCGACGGGCTTTCTTTTAAAAACTGTGGTTTGGTGTTATCCTCGACTGATTCACGTGATACTGGTTGGGAGTTATAAGGAGATGATTACTGTGCCGATGGGCAAAGATTGACGACTATGTTTACTGAGCCAACGGTTTACTGATACTGATACAATACTGAAAAACACTGTGATAGCCAGGACTTGGTCTCATACTGCATCACTGTCTGAAAAATACTGTGATCTATGATGATTGTGTAGATCCTGAGTAGTGTATATGATTTTTGGGAATGAATATAGATGCGTATATTGATGTTTTGAATTCTAGAATCTATATTATTATTTATTACTATTGATGATATTAGATAGCTCTGGTTGTTGTTTATTAAAAGATTAAAAGAATAATTCTTCCAATTTAGATCCTGGGACATCACAAGGTCGGCCGGCTAGCTCCCGCCCTCTGTTATAACAATACCCTCCTCCCAAAGACCTACATTGTCCTCAAGGTGGAAAGACTGAAACAACTATTTCACCCTCTCGTATGGCTCCCATGTGGCATCATAGCCAGGTATGTATTTCCATTTTATTAACAATTCCTTAATCCCTCCCTTTTCCTGTCGTACCCATTCCAACTCCAATGATTCCAACACCACCTTCAAATCTTTTGTTAGTGGCACAAGTAACTTTGAACTGGATGCATGATCACCAATAGCTCTCCTCAACTATGACATGTGGAACACCGGATGTATAGTAGCGGTCGAGGGTAACTTCAATCAATAAGCCACTGCTCCAATCCTCTCCAGTATCTCATAGGGACCAAAGTATCTCAGGGCCAGCTTCTCATTTCTCTTGTTAGCTACCGTCTTTTATTTGTAGAGATGAAGCTTCAAGTATACTTTATCACCTATCTCAAACTGCACATCCTTCCTACGCCCATCTGCCTACATCTTCATGATTTATTGGGCCCTCAATAAATGCCTGTGTTTAATTTAGCCAACACCATATCCCTCTCCTCCAAGTACTGCTCAATTAACAAGAATGGTATGCTGCTCTGCCCTAAGTGCATTAAGTGAGGTGGGTCTCTCTCGTACAATACTTTGACATGAGTCATCCGTGAAGTTGAATGATATGAAGTATTGTACCAGTACTCCATCCATACCATCCACTTGGCCCACAGTCGAGGTGTTTCCTAAACAGAACATCATAGGTAAGTCTCTAGGCTCCTGTTTACCAACTCCGTCTGCCCGTCCGTCTGGGATTGATAAGCAGTGCTCCTTTTCAATACTGTCCCATGCATCCTGAATAGTTCCCTCAAAAAATGACTGAGGAACACTTTATCTCGCTCTGACACTATAGATTTCAGTATCCCATGCAATCTGACCATCTCTCTGATGAATGCTTCTGCTCCATCGGTGGTGGAAATCCTTGAAGTGGCTAAAAGATCTCATTGAACTATTATATAAGCGGCTGTACTGAATGAGGGATGTCTCTCCTTTCCAACCTGATCCCCTCCAAGCTCTGCAACTCCACCAAAAATCCTCCCCCACCTCCTGCATGGTCTTCACCATGGTTTTGAGAGAACTATAACTTTAGATAACCCTGCATCTCACCTGATCGCCACCCTCCTTCCCTCCATCATTTCCATCGTCAGCACTCCCCAATTGACTTTGGTGTCTCCCAAGGTCTGCAGTCATTTCATCCCCAGGATGACATCAGTGCTTCCTAACTCCAATGGAAGGAAATCCTCCCTCACATGGACCCCTTGTATGGTCAGAACCACTCCTTTACACCCTCCTCTAATTGTCTCCACCTTCCCTGTGCCCATATCACCCCATAGCACCCTATGTTTACATGCTTTACCCCCAATTAGTCCCCGATCTGGTTGGAGATGAAATTATGAGTAGCCCCACTATCTATC
Source organism: Dendrobium chrysotoxum (assembly GCA_019925795.1). NCBI lineage: Eukaryota > Viridiplantae > Streptophyta > Magnoliopsida > Asparagales > Orchidaceae > Dendrobium > Dendrobium chrysotoxum. The sequence continues at coordinate 88,147,685 of CM034313.1, forward strand.
AACACTACCACCTCCCTATTTGTTATCTCTTCTCTCACTTTCATGGTGTGATTTGGAGTGAATCCCACCACTAAGTTCAAGGAGACCTTAACCACGTCTAAATGCAGCTCTTCTTCCTCCACCATTGCCTCGCTCCCACCTCACTCCTCAGTTTCCTCGTCATCACAGAAGGTGAGAACTTGAAGAGTTCGGTCCTTACACCTATGCACTGGTGTATACCTCTCATCACATCTAAAACTCAGGCCCTACATCTTCTTCTCCTGTAACTCTATCTTAGTGAGCTTCTTGAATTTTCCCCCAAGTCTCCCTCCTGTAGTCTTCTTGATGTAGTATTATGTGCTTAGAATGAATGGAATGGAGTATTACACGATTTCTTGTTTTAGAGCATTAAGGATTTAATCATTAGCCGTTAAAACGATAAAATAAAACTAGTGGCGGATGCCTATGTTTAGGCTAAATCGCTGGCCAAGTACTAGGACAAATAAAATAACTTGAAATTCAATAACATGCGTAATGATAAGAGTTCATTCAAAATCCCTACTCTAACAATGAGATTAGCAACATAGAAAATCAATAACTCTTTCCCTACGTTTACTAGGCTTTAGCAGGAGTTAGGTGGGGCGATTCCTTGCGCTTCTGTCACTACCTATAAGGTTAGGAAAACGAATAGAGAATTGAAAGGGTAGAAAAGTCAACCCTTACTGAGAGAGGAATCGTCGCCGGATGAACTCCTTAGAATCGCTAAGAGTACCGGTAAGGATGTGTAGAAGACGATTGAAGTAGCCTTTGAAGGAGAGCAGCGAAGTAGTCGGAGGAATGGCGGGTGTGAAGCGACCAACGGTAATCCACTTTCCTTTGGTCCTTTGATCGTCGAGAGTATCAACCAATGTAATGTGGATCCTCTCCAAGTACTCTTCAACGGTGGTTTCGTAGCCAAATCCAACGTCGAAGAAGGGGGAACGAAGTACGTCGATATTGTCTTGATCGTCAAGCACTAAACCCGAATCCCATGGACGGGATTCCATTCATGCTTCTTAAGGATCAAAGGGTGGTGAGGTCGCCGTAGTATTGCTGTCCTTGAAGGTTCCTTCCAAAGGATGAGAGCTTTTTCCTTTGAAAATCAAGTGGAGAAGGTTGGGGAAGGGGGCGGCCAAGGTAGGGGTTGGGAGGGAAACTTGTTTGTAGAGCTAGGGTTAGGGTTGAAGAAGTTTAGAATTCCAAATCTGAAATTTGATTTCAGATTTTGAAATTTGATGGTTACTAGAAAAGGAAATAGGACTTATTTAATGAGTGAAGATTGGAGAGAGAGAAAGGGAGAGAGGGGCGGCGGCAAGCATGGGGGCCGGCGGCTTTAGGGAGAGGGGGAGGGGATTAGGGAATTGATTTGGGTTGCCTTATTTGGGATATTAGTTTAGGAAAGGAATTAATTTACTCCTATTTGAATTTAAATTCAAATTGGACTAAATTAGAAAAATTTCCTAAAATAAGTTTAATAAATTTGGAAGGTTTCTAGATTTAATTCAAATTGATTTGAATCAAAATCCTTTCTAAATAAGGATCATGCTAAATTAGGAAACCCAAAAGGGAGGGAGAGGGAAGGGGCGGCCGGCGGCTGGCTTAGGGGAAAGGGTGCCGTCGGCTTGAGAGGAGAGGGGCGGAGAGGGGCTAGGTGGCCGACGGGTGGGGCTTGGGGAAGGCCCTACCCGACGGCATAGGGAGCAAGGGGGAAGGGGAATAGGGTGTTGGGGGAAAAGAAACCACGAACCCGGCCGTCTCCAAGGTTGGTGGGTGATCCGTCGTCCCTTCCTAGGGAAACCTTCAAGACTCTCAACCTCTCAAACTCTCATACAAAGAGTGCAGGAATTTTCTGTAATAATCATTCATTAACCAAAAGAAAATACATAGAAGGCTTTAAATATCCTCACACAAAGACACAACATAAAGACGACGATGCCCTTTGGCTTACAAACAAATACAGGGTAAAATAGGGAAATAACACATAGGAACTAATGAAAGAAATAAAGACCCAACAAGACTCAAAAATATAAAGACTCGATCGTGGCCGTAGATCGACGGCCACGCCTTCGATACACTTTCCATGTAGAGATGTCCTCATCATTCTCCCGGGGTGGAAGAAAGCTCGACTCCGTCGAGTAAGTAGCTCTGGTGCTATCATAAATCTCCAATGCATCAGGGTCCACCTGCTGCAGCTCCTCACGGTCCAACCAAGTATCCTCAGATTCGGGCTTACGTCTCCACCTGATCAAGTACCTATGTCGTCCACCCTCCCTTGTAGAAATGACTTCATCGCTCAGAATCGCGTCCACTTTTTCTGCCATAGGTGATTTAGGGATATCTGGTAGTGGAGGTAGGTTAGGGATCTCACAAGGTGGGTTCACACAAGGTTGTTGTATGAGTGGATTTGGCGGATTGAAATCCGGACCTTCATATGCAACTAAATCTTCTATGTTAAAGGAGGGATTGATGTTGAACTCAGCAGGGAGGTCTACCATATACGCATTATCGTTGATATTCTTAATTATCTTGAATGGACCAGCACTCTTAGCATGCAATTTCTTAACCGTCCCTGCGGGAACCGTTCCGGACGAATCCGAACCATCACAGAGTCACCAACATCAAAAATTTTAAATTTTCGTTTCAGATCAGCATGTAATTTGTAATCATTATTGCTCCTTTCAATTTGTCGTGCAATTTCTTTATGAAGTTCATGCATATGTGATGCAAATGATGATGCAGACTTCGAAATCCTGTACCTAGGGCACATGGGTATAAGGTCTAACGGCTGCCTAGGTTTGAACCCATAAACAATTTCCGAAGGACTCAGGCCAGTGGTTCGATTCACAGAATTATTATATGCAAACTCAGCAGTAGGTAAAATAGAATCCCAATCCTTAATATGTTCGCCGACCAGAGACCGTAACAGATTTCCTAAACTCCTATTAACTACCTCCATCTGGCCATCAGTCTGTGGATGGAAGGCTGTAGAGAATTGTAGTTTAGTGCCTAATTTCATCCAAAGGGTTTTCCAAAAATAGCTAGTGAATTTAACATCCCTATCTGATACGATGGTCTTGGGGAGACCATGTAGACGGACAACCTCATTGAAATAAAGCTTGGCAATGTGGGAAGCGTCAGATGTTTTGGAGCAAGGTATGAAATGCGCCATTTTGGAAAATCGATCAACTACGACATATATGGCATCATTCCTACGAATTGTCTTGGGTAGGCCTAAGATGAAATCCATACTAACATCCTGCCAAGGACAACTAGGGATAGGCAAAGGAGTGTAAAGGCCAGTGTTCTGCTTACGCTGTTTGGCCAACTGACACGTGTGACATCGGCTAACCATCCTACCAACGTCTCTCTTCAGGCTGGGCCAAAAGAAACGGTGCTCCACGGCTTCTATAGTTTTGTCTCGTCCGAAGTGCCCAGCGAGGCCTCCGGCGTGGAGTTCCCAGACGAGAAATTCCCTAAGGGAGGTGCCAGGAATGCAAAGTTTTTGAGCTTTAAAAAGGTAACCATCCTCTAGAAGGAAGTCATCCACAAGGCGCGGGCTGCCTGTGGACAAGAGAGAGTAGGTCTCTTTGAAATCGGGGCAGTCCAGATAGTCCCTCTTTATTTGGTCGAAACCCATAACTTCAGCTTTCAACTCAGTGGTAGTCATCATACGACGACTGAGAGCATCGGCAGCTTTATTTTCGACTCCCGCCTTGTGTCTAAGGGTGTAAGTGTACTCTTGAAGGAACTCTACCCAACGACCGTGGCGTGCATTCAATTTCTTTTGGGAGTTGATGTAACGCAGAGCTTCGTGATCCGAGAAGATGACGAACTCTTGCGGGAGCAAGTAGTGTCGCCAATAGCGGAGGGATTGGATCACCGCGTAGAACTCTTTGTCGTAAGTAGAATATCGCTGCCTAATGTCATTCAGCTTCTCGCTAAAGTAAGCTACTGGGTGACCTTCCTGGGATAGGACTCCTCCAATTCCGACTCCTGAAGCGTCGCATGTCACTTCGAAGATCTTGGAGAAATCAGGAAGTCTCATCACTGGGGCTTCCAACATTTTCTTCTTAATCTCATCGAAAGCTCGGGTGGCGGCCGGGGTCCAGTGAAACTCACCCTTCTTAAGACAGTCAGTGATAGGAGATACGATAGTGCTGAAATTTCGGATAAATCTCCTATAGAAGGTGGCCAATCCGTGGAAGCTGCGGACTTCCCGGATATTCTGAGGGAGAGGCCATTTAATGATGGCTTTCACTTTTTCAGGGTCAGCAGAAACCCCTTGAGCTGACACGATAAAACCTAAAAAGATGACTCGATCGACAAGGAATGTACACTTCTTAGGATTCGCGTACAATTGTTCTTTCCTTAAGGCCGAGCAGACTTGCTGTAGGTGGTCCAGGTGTTGTTCAACAGAATGGTTATAGATAAGAATATCGTCGAAGTAGACAACGACAAACTTACCCATAAAAGGGCGTAACACCTGGGTCATGATTCTCATAAAAGTGCTCGGGGCATTACTCAACCCGAAAGGCATGACCAACCACTCGTATAGACCATCCTTGGTCTTGAAAGCAATCTTCCACTCATCACCGGGTCGGATCCGGATCTGGTGGTATCCACTCTTGAGGTCGATCTTGGAGAAGAGAGTGGCACCCGTCATCATATCTAGCATATCATCTAATCTAGGAATAGGGAAACGATATTTGACGGTGATTTTGTTGATAGCACGGCTATCAACACACATTCTCCAAGATCCGTCCTTCTTGGGAGTAAGAAGGGCGGGCACCGCGCAGGGGCTAAGACTCTCCTTAATGAAACCTCGCTGCAGTAACTCATCGACCTGCTTCTTAAGTTCGGCATGCTCCGTGGGGTTCATGCGATAGTGTGGCAGGTTAGGGAGGGAGGCTCCAGGGACTAAATCTATTACGTGCTGAATGTCTCTAAGGGGAGGTAATTGATCCGGAAGATCTTCAGGGAAGACATCAGCAAACTGCCCTAAAATAGGTTGGACTTCTTGAGGAATAGGGTCATCAGATTCGGTGGGAATCTCACGACCTACTAATGCGTACAGAGGTGCGCCTCGGGTAATTTCAGAGTTCAGAACTTTAGCGGTGACTAAGTTCAGTCCTTTCCTGGACTTGAGGGGTTGGGGTTTGGGTTCTTCCTTGGCCCGGGGCTGCGAAGGTAACAGCTTAATCTTTTTACCCGCATGTTCAAACACGCAGGTGTTTGAACGCCCATAGATGTGGACATCATTATCAAAAATCCAAGGTCGCCCTAACAGAATCTGTCCCACATCCATAATTAGAACATCGCACCACACATTCTCCTTATAGGTGGCAAAGGAGATAGGTACGAGACTTCGTTCTTTCACCTCCAAGGCAGTGGAGTTGACCCAAGCTACCTTATACGGATTGGGGTGAGGAACAACAGAAAGATTTAATTTGGACATCATGCTGGAGGAGACAGCATTGATGCAACTGCCACTATCTACGATGACTTTACAGTTTTTATCTTTGATTTTGGTGTAGGTACGAAAAATAGAAGTCCTACGCCAGTCATCGGAGGTAACGGGGTGTGACAGTGCACATCTCACCACGCAGATGGGAGATGTGTCCAACTTCTGAAGGCAGTGAAGAGTGGTGGTGTCATTGTCCTCCTCGAAAAAGTCACCTTCTTCCTCTACTTGATGGACCTGATCAACCTCGGGCTCAAAATCCTCCTCAGTAATTTCCTCAATGATAGAGACTTTGTAGGGACTGGAGCACTGAGAAGCGATATGCCCATACCCCTGACATCGAAAGCACTTGGTCCCGGGACTGGACCGAGGGGTATCCAGAGTGGGAGGTTTGTTTCTAAAATCAGGTCGGGGGGTTGGGTGACCCGTAGGTGGTCGGGTCACATTCCCAGGAGTGGGTCGTGCAGTGGTAGAGTGAGGAGTGGCACTACCGGAAGGCCTGTAGGAGGGTCTAGAGTCATGTGAACGGCTCGGGTGCTGGGAGCGAGTCTCTTCTAAATCTAACACTAAACTGTAGGCGTTTTCCAGGGTAGTGACGTTCCGGGCAAATAACTCGTTGCGAAGATCCTCTCGCAACCCAGTACGAAACATAGACAAAATCTGCGCGGGGGTGGTAGAGGTCTCCCCTTTGCATCGAATTAAGTAATCATCGAAGGAGGCGATGTACTCTTTGACTGGTTTATTTCCCTGGGTTAGCCTATTCCATTTATCCAATAACCTAGGGAAGTACGAGGGAGGCAAGTACTTCTGCTTAAGTTCACGTTTCATAGATGGCCAATCATTGATGGGGTAATCGTTCCTAGCCTCTCTAAGACTCTCTAAGTTTGACCAAAATTGGCTTGCCCTACCCGTGAGTTTCATTTCTGCAAAACTAACCTTCCTTGCTTCGGAGATGTTATACCACTTAAAGAAGCTATCCATACCTTTGACCCAGTCCAGGAAGAGCTGGGGATCGAGGGTGCCATCAAAGGTAGGAGCGTCAACTTTAATATTTTTCATGAGTGGTATATCAGGATCATGACGGGGATCATGTCCATAGTGTGGAGTGCGATGATTGGCGCGATGCTGCCGCTCATCAGGGTAAGTGTCATCCCCATACATAGACGGTGGTCTAGATGGGGTGTAGGGAATAGGATGCTCTCGTGCACGCTCAAGCGTATCAAATCGTTCAGTGGTGTCCCTACGAAGTTCGGCTAGGTCAGCTTGATTTTTTTTGAGCTGCTGGCTAATGTTATTCATTTGACCTACCAGCAAGTCTAAAGTCCTTCCAAGTTGTTCCGGGTCCATGCCTAGACACTAGGTGATACTTAGGGTTGAATTGAGAAAGTGGACAGCACTTATATGTGAAGGAAAACTTCCTAAACTGTCACTAAACGATGCAGAATTTACTTGGGCAGCAAATTGCAATGAGGGGTTAAGCAACCTAGACCACTAGTGAGGCGGTTAGACTAAGGACAACACCTAAACACTTGATAACAAGCCTAACAACCTCTAAATGCATGCAGGAATGCAGTGGACAGCAAACATAAAATGTAATTTAAATTATTTTAAATGACAATATGCATGCAACAACATTTAAACTAGTTAAAACAACTCCTAAGAAGATGTCTAGCATGCAAAACTAGAGCAAACCATGCTCTGATACCAGATGATGTAGTACTATGTGCTTAGAATGAATGGAATGGAGTATTGCACGATTTCTTGTTTTAGAGCATTAAGGATTCAATCATTAGCCGTTAAAACGATAAAATAAAACTAGTGGCGGATGCCTATGTTTAGGCTAAATCACTGGCCAAGTACTAGGACAAACAAAATAACTTGAAATTCAGTAACATGTGTAATGATAAGAGTTAATTCAAAATCCCTACTCTAACAATGAGATTAGCAACATAGAAAATCAATAACTCTTTCCCTACGTTTACTAGGCTTTAGCAGGAGTTAGGTGGGGCGATTCCTTGCGCTTCTGTCACTACCTACAAGGTTAGGAAAACGAATAGAGAATTGAAAGGGTAGAAAAGTCAACCCTTACTGAGAGAGGAATCGTCGCCGGATGAACTCCTTTGAATCGCTAAGAGTACCGGTAAGGATGTGTAGAAGACGATTGAAGTAGCCTTTGAAGGAGAGCAGCGAAGTAGTCGGAGGAATGGCGGGTGTGAAGCGACCAACGGTAATCCACTTTCCTTTGGTCCTTTGATCGTCGAGAGTATCAACCAATGTAATGTGGATCCTCTCCAAGTACTCTTCAACGGTGGTTTCGTAGCCAAATCCAACGTCGAAGAAGGGGGAACGAAGTACGTCGATATTGTCTTGATCGTCAAGCACTAAACCCGAATCCCATGGACGGGCTTCCATTCATGCTTCTTAAGGATCAAAGGGTGGTGAGGTCGCCGTAGTATTGCTGTCCTTGAAGGTTCCTTCCAAAGGATGAGAGCTTTTTCCTTTGAAAATCAAGTGGAGAAGGTTGGGGAAGGGGGCGGCCAAGGTAGGGGTTGGGAGGGAAACTTATTTGTAGAGCTAGGGTTAGGGTTGGAGAAGTTTAGAATTCCAAATCTGAAATTTGATTTCAGATTTTGAAATTTGATGGTTACTAGAAAAGGAAATAGGACTTATTTAATGAGTGAAGATTGGAGAGAGAGAAAGGGAGAGAGGAGCGGCGGCAAGCATGGGGGCCGGCGGCTTTAGGGAGAGGGGGAGGGGATTAGGGAATTGATTTGGGTTGCCTTATTTGGGATATTAGTTTATGAAAGGAATTAATTTACTCCTATTTGAATTTAAATTCAAATTGGACTAAATTAGAAAAGTTTCCTAAAATAAGTTTAATAAATTTGGAAGGTTTCTAGATTTAATTCAAATTGATTTGAATCAAAATCCTTTCTAAATAAGGATCATGCTAAATTAGGAAACCCAAAAGGGAGGGAGAGGGAAGGGGCGGCCGGCGGCTGGCTTAGGGGAAAGGGTGCCGTCGGCTTGAGAGGAGAGGGGCGGGGAGGGGCTAGGTGGCCGACGGGTGGGGCTTGGGGAAGGCCCTACCCGACGGCATAGGGAGCAAGGGGGAAGGAGAATAGGGTGTTGGGGGAAAAGAAACCACGAACCCGGCCGTCTCCAAGATTGGTGGGTGATCCGTCATCCCTTCCTAGGGAAACCTTCAAGACTCTCAACCTCTCAAACTCTCATACAAAGAGTGCAGGAATTTTCTGTAATAATCATTCATTAACCAAAAGAAAATACATAGAAGGCTTTAAATAGCCTCACACAAAGACACAACATAAAGACGACGATGCCCTTTGGGCTTACAAACAAATACAGGGTAAAATAGGGAAATAACACATAGGAACTAATGAAAGAAACAAAGACCCAACAAGACTCAAAAATATAAAGACTCGATCGTGGCCGTAGATCGACGGCCACGCCTTCGATACACTTTCCATGTAGAGATGTCCTCATCACTTCTCCTTTGAGGTCTCTCTAAGAATGCCCAATATTGCCTCCTTGGGTGCCAAAAAGGTGGTGGTCATCCTGTACGTACCTCCTGAGTTGTTGCCTCTAGCCCCTTTCTCAAGGTGCCTCTGATCGTCCACTAATTGGGCTAGCTCCATAGCCTCTCCCAAATCACGAGGCCTCATCACTTTAACTGCCACGTCTAAATGCAGCCCAGTACAGTCTCCAAAAGCCGGTCTAGTCGGTTGGCAAGGTACTCAAACCTCTCACGGTACTCCACCACTATCCCCTCCTGCGTCAGAGCGAAGAACTGCTCATAGAAGTCCCATCTCCTATTGGTTTGGAAGCATTTTAACAAGCAGTCCTTAAACTCACGTCAGGTTCATATGGGCCACCTCATATCCCTCTACTGATACCATGCCAACACTTTCCCCTCCAAGCACAGCTCGGCCGCTATAGTCTCTCCTCTTCCGTCAACCCATTGACAACAAAGTACTTTTCCATCCTGTAGATCCACCCATGTGTGTCCACTCCCTCAAAAATAGGCATTTTCAGCTTCCTCACCCTCGATTCACCTCCGTTCCCCCTGTTTCCTTCATAACCTTCCATTCCCTAGTGTCTCGATCATCCCTTCTACATTCGTACCCAAACCATTCGTCATAATCATCTCCTCTCCTTTTAAATTCAGCACTCCTCTGATTATAATCCGCCCTCCCCTTTCAAATTTAGTACCCTTCGCTCATACCCAATCACCTCATGCCTCTCACTATGCCCTCTACCCGTCTCCTCTATAGGAATAGGCTCTAGGGGAGGCATTCTCTCTTCTTCCTCTAAATCTCCACCTTCTGATCTTCCCCTCTTCTTATCGAACTAGGGTTTCCCCCACTCCTTTGGCCGACGATGGCTCCCATCGCCTTTGACGATGCCGTTTTAGTTTGGATCTCGAGCATCTTCCTCATCATCTCCACTATGATGGCAAACTTCCCATCGATCTTCTCGTGGACGACTGAAGTTTGAATTTCGAAATCTGAAATTTTTTCTTCGAAATTATATTTCAATTGTCTAATCTACCCTTCTAACACTTCTACCTTTCTTCCTGCCATAGGTACTCGGATCTTGGCTCTAATACCAATTTGATACATCGTGGAAGCAAAAATAACAAATAAAAGAGAAGAAAGATATAGGAACATCAAGATAGGGCTGCTTTTTGGATTATCTTTTCAATAATAAAGCAAGATATAATTGATCTACTATTCGAGAGATAGATCAGCTCTCTCATAAACCTTAGACACCGCTAGGAACTCACAACAATGCTAGGAAAATAAAACTCAGCAATAACATAAACTAAACCATAGACAACTCTCCTTTAAATAGCCCTAGAACACAATAACATAAATAGAACTTTCCTTAATCAACATAAATATAATTTAGAAAACATTCCTAAATAATAAGCCCATTCCTAATTAGCCTAAACATAATTTTGGAAACATTCCTATTCAATTAGCAGCATAAAACCTTCCTAATTCTTTCCCTTTCTTATATAGTGAGTATTAACTTTTCTGGGCTCCACAAAAGGGGCCAAAACCTTCTCCATGCTACTGCTATGGTTCCCGCCCAACGGTTTTGCTGGTTTCGGTCAGTTTGGGCCTGCCGACTAGCTTCCACCCTCCTTTGGCGTAACATATGATTTGTGATGTTATTGATGCAGACATCTATCATTTGATTTTGGGACGAGCTTGGCAATTCCATATGGGTGCGGGGTATGATTATCGGTCTAATATTTATATGTTTGAGGGGAAGGGCAAGAAAATGCGCCGAATAGCCTCAGATCCACCAAACTACTAAAGCAGAGCAATTGGGCTACCATTTAGTATCGGGCTTGCAATTACTAGCAGCTTTTCATGATGACTCAAGAGTGTACGCAATGCTAATAACGGAGCAACTTGTTAACACCTCAGAGATACCCGTGGCAATGCAAAAACTCCTTGAACAGTTTAATGGCATCATTTTGCTGGAATTACCAAACTAACTCCCGCTAGAGTGATCTATACAGCATCAAGTAGATCAAATTCAACACTCAACATTGCCAAATTTGCCACATTACCGAATAAGCCCTAAAGAACACAAGATTTTGTAGGAAATAGTGGATGATCTAGTACAAAAGCAACTTATTAACCCTAGTTTGGGCCCTTGTATGGTTCCAACTTTAATTGTTCCAAGAAGGATGAAAAGCGGCGGATGCGTGTGGATAGTTGTGCTATTAACAATATTTACTGTTAAATACCGTTATTCAATGTGACAACTAAAAGATTTATTAGACAAGCTCTATGTCATCACCATATTCTCCAAACTAGATTTGCAAAGCAACTATCATCAAATTTGGATCCGATTGGGGCACTTGAATGGCAGACATCATGCCATTTGGATCATGCAACATCTCAAGTACATTTATGCACGATGACCGAGGTATTCAAAGCTTATCTTGGTTGATTTTGTGTGATATATTTTGATGACATGTTGGCATTTATTCAGTACATATTAGATCATCTTCAACATTTCAAACTCCTATTCAACTGTTTGCAAACTCATAAATTCTATTTGAATTTACGGACACATGAGCTGGTAGTGAGCCAAGTGCATTTCCTTGGTTTCATTATAAGTGTCATAGGTGTTGAAACAACATGAAAAATTGATGCTGTTAAGACTCGATCGGCACCCACATCCTTGACCGAAGTGCGCAACTTTCATAGATTAGCTAATTTCTATTTGGCACTTCGTCAAATATTTCAGCTTCATTGTGGCACCTCTTACGGATTGCCTCAAACAGGGTTTGTTCTCATGAAGACTGGAACAACAAAACAGCTTCAAATCCATCAAGGAACATCTTTTAACCCCAATTCTTTCCACTCTCTACATCGACAAACCATTTCAATTCGAAACTGACACTTCAATGGTGGGTATCAGTGCGGTTCTATCCTAAGAAGGTAGATCTGTTGAATTCTTCAGTGAAAAACCTTAGCCCCACATGATAAAGATGGTCCTTTTTATGAACAAGAGATACATGAGATTATTCAGAAGCTCAAAACAGTGGGAATAATATCTCATGCACCACGAGTTTATGCTATACAACGACCACCAATCTCTTCAATTCCTACGGTCCCAAAAAACTTCGAAACCATATGCATGTTCCCTGGGTGTTATTTTTGCAGAAGTTTAGCTTTGTTTTACAACACAATGTTGGTTGATCTAATAAGGCAGTCGATGCTCTAAGTAGGCGAGCTAGCCTGCTGGTTGCTTTGTAAACTGCTATTATAGGACTTGAATCCCTGCATGAGCAGAATGAGAACCTTGGGCCACGTGCCAATTACAAACGACCATGAGTGATTTCCACATCCAGTAAGGTTATCCATTTAACGGTAACGAGTTATGTATTCCTGTCACTTAACTTATCTTTCAATTGATCTATGAAATGCATGTTGTAGGACTTGCGGCTCATGTGGGGCGAGACAAGATGCTAGCTCTTCTTCAAGCACATTTCTTTTGGTCCAAACTGTGGTGGGACTTATGCCCCTATGTTGAAAAATGCCACACTTGCTAGGCATATAGAGGAAGCACTTGAGAAAAAGGGTTGAGGAATCATGGAGAACGGAGGAATCACACCAATTGCCAACAACCCTGTCGTCGCCTTTGTTGCCTCCTTACTATCCTGGTAAAAGCCCAATAGATCTACCCACAATTAAATCACATCGAAGACAACATGGGCTTCATGCATAGTAGATACTAGAGTGCTTGCCAAGGTTTTGGATGATGAGATTGACGAATAAGGTGAAGGAGTGGAATCCATTGTTGAGGAGGAGAGGTTGAAGGGGTGGAGGGGATGGTGATTTGCAGATAATAAAGGAATCTGATGAGAACATCGCTCAGAGATTCCGACATGTGTACCAGCGACGGAATCGTAGATTGACGGCTACGATTCAGAGTCTTTACTTTTGATGTGTTATTTATTTTATTTTCAGATTTCCGAGTTTACCCCTATGAGGAGTGTTGTCTTATTGTAGCCTTAAGGGCATTTGGTACTTTGCTTTTGTTTATGTTGAAGGCCTATATTTAGTGGCCCTATGCTTTGTCATAGGATGATGATTATGAATGAATTCCACTTTTTGTTGTTAGATCTCTTTGTGAGTTCTTGAAGGTGAGAGTAGTACCCGTCAACCTTGGTGGATTCCAAAGTTTGCGGTTCATCGTTCTTTTTCTTTTCCCTCACATCCTCCTCCCTCCTTTCCTTGCTCAAACCGCCGGCCTCACAATCCCATTCTCCCCTCCAAACCAAGCCGTCCGCCTCCCCTAGCCCAAACCGCCGGCCGCCCTTAACTAGCCACCGGCCTCCTCCCCCCAAACCACCGCCAGAAACCCTCGCTCCCCTCTCCGTCCACCCTACCACAAGCATAGTCGCCGGCCCCCCTCATGGCTCCTAGATTTGAAATTCAAATTTCAAATGCCATTAATCCCTTTCCAAAAATAGATTTTGATTAATTAGGAACGTTTCCTAATTGGAATTCAATTAATTAATTGAATTCAAACTCTTTCCTAAAGCTAGTACTTAAATTAGGTAACCTCCCTAATTTAAATAAATTTGAATTTAAGTTCAGATTTAATTCAAATCCTTTTATTTATTCTTGAGGGTCCACTCACTTAAAATTAAAACCCCCTCTCCCCTCCCTACATGGCCGGCCCTTACCCATGCCTTTTCTCTCTCCTATTTGCCACCTAGACTCCAATTAATGCCCCTAATCTCCTCTTGGCTGCCGCCCCCATTAATCTCCAAATTAGGGTTAATTTGAATTTGAAATTAACTCTTCCCTCTATAGAAAATCTGAAAATTAACTTCAGATTTCTAATTTCTCCCCAAACCCAAGCCTAACCCTAACCGCCCTTCCCTATTCCTCTTCACCCGCCACCTTCACTTGGTCGCTCCTCCCTACCCCTTCCAACCGGCAGATTTCCCAAGGCCTCACCACCAAGAAAGCTTCAATGTTCAAGGATGGCCGATCCTGAGATCGGCCACGGATTCGCCTACAACAATAAAGGAGAAGTTGATATTCTATTATCTCCTTTCTTTGATCCAGATTGCGAGCACGACGATTCGGTAGAAGACTACGTTGATCGTATACTCTTTCAACTCACCGAGACGATTGACGAACAGAAATCAAAGGAACCTTGGTTCATCGCCGGCCAACCACCATCCTCCACTTCTCCGGCGGATAAGGCCTTACACATCACTTGTCTTGTGATGGCATCACTTGGATTGCTTCTTCCCCTTCTCCGCTAAATCTACTATCAATCAAGAGAAGGAACTCAAGGTGAAAACGTCTTGATGTTACGCCGTGGATTTTTGTGTTATCGCCATTAGCTTACTTCTTATTTTTGTTAATTACTTGCAAGTGCTTCGTTATTTTCCATTGTAACTGATTGCTTTTACTTAATTTTTTAACGACAAATTCCAACATCTTCAATTGGTGAAATATAAGTTTTATATTAGCAAAACTAAAGTTCAAATCATTATTAATTTCCAAATCAATTTTTGTTCACTTGTATGTTCCACATCAGAATCACTTGAGAAAGAGGGTGAATTCGCCACTGGATAAAGACAACTTGCGTTAGCATTACCTGCCTATCAAGTTGCTAACTTGAACTTACTCATACTTAAACTGCTTAACCCAGACAAGTGCTTGTAAGTTTCTATCAACCTCATATTTAATAAAAGAAATGAAGGGGTTAAGCTAGCCAGTTCTAATAATATTTGGTTCGTTGAAATTAAACCTTATCAGGTCCAGGCTAGCCTAATTGACAGCTCCACAAAGAAGTTGGAAGGAAACTTGACTGGTGAAAAGAAACAAGAACAGCTATAAGAAGCTACAATGGCCACCCACATGAGACAAATTATGAAAACAATACCTAGCCTGTAGCCAAAAAACACCACACCTCACCTTGCCATAGGCTGGGAGGCTCTTAATAACTCAACTAACTAAAAACAATTCAAAATTAAAAATAGAAAAATCGAAGTTCATAATTTAGATTCAAAATTTAAAACTTCAAAATTCAAAATGATTCTTGCATTGCAAACTTGCCGTGATTTTGATGATTGTATCATTATACCTATAAATAGTTAGGCAATGCGGCTAAAGAATAAATAGATAGGCCTTCACAAATATGTAATCAAATGTTTCAATGTGCATGCATGGTCAAGTTAGGCCCGATGTTGACTTGTATTGATGATATATTTATGGTTATGGGGTTAATTTTTCACTTTAAATGCTAATGTTATTCTTATATTTTGCTTGCTTGTCAGGTTGATCTTTTAGGTGATGAGGTCGATCATCTGATCTCTCTTCTTGGCAAGATATACTTGGCTCTTGAGCATTATTCTTCAGTGTTACAATATTATCCTGGGGTAAATATTTTTTCTGTTATTTGTTGTTATCTTGCTTTATATATGAATGACAGCATTACTGGTTGGATAGGATCTTTAGTATAATTATAAAATAAAGAAGAGCTTCACCTTTATGATATGAATGACCACTTTTAGTTTCATCTATATTGATTCTACTGTTATCAAATATGAGATAGAATTCATTGACACACCTGTGTAGATAAAAGATGGCTAAAACTTACATGACAGTGCATACCCGTTGTATGTCATTTCCCGGAGGAGGCAAGCTCTGTATGCTATCCGCAAGTTTCATGTCCCATATGGCTTCAGCTCTCAATTTTTGGGCAATGGGCATAGCCAGAAACATGTTATAAGTTCATTGTCCTTCATGTTACCATTCTTATAGGTTACAAATGACATTTTGGTTTATAGACTTTTGTTTCTTATTTACTTCATAAACTTCTGTGTCTTTGATGAACAATCTCAAATATTTTAAAGAATGCGCAGAAGATTACCTTCTATGTCTATGTGAATTATGTGCTACAGTTTTCTGAAATCCAAATGTGCTTGTTCTTTATGTTGATCAACCGTTTATTCATTTACAGGTTATGGAGACTCTGAATCTGATCAGAAGAGAAATTAAAGGCGAATAATAAATCATTTCGACAAGTTTCTTTGGTGAATGGATTAATTTCTTGTTGGCTAACCGATTTTACTAGCAAATGGAATCTAATATTGTTATCCTTCTTCTGCAAACTGTAATTAACTAGTCCAGACTCCTGAGCCTGTGCTTCGATCAAGCATACAGGAAGAGAGAAACTCCATTAGCAGTTCAGTTTGCTTTGAATTTGGTATTATTTTTTGTCAGGAGATGGGAAGTTTTTATTTTTGTTTTGATGTTTATGTTGTTTGTTTAGTTGGAAGTTTTTTTGAACTGTAAATGGATGGGTAGAATTTTGAAGCTGTAATATGCATACTAGTCACCAATATACTGACTTGAGTTGAGTTGAAAAGGCTTAGGCTTCGTTTGGGACGGCTTTTTTACTGCTTCTTAAAATAGCTTTTTAGTACAGCTGCTTTAAGCAGCAGGAAGAAAGCCGTCCCAAACAAAGCCTTGTATAAACTGCTTTGAATAGAAATGCAACATTTTGCTACAGTTGGATTCCAGTAACAGTGCTTCTGATTCTCTAGTTTGTGTCGATAATTATTTATGAGAAATCCAGCCATTAAATTCTTTTTGAATGACTACTTGGGATTGAATTCAGTATTATATTCTATTTAAAATAATTCTGATTTTGTGGATTTAATTCCAGCCATTCAATCTGAAATGTATGATTGAGATTGAATTACAGATTTCTGGAAAGTGGTGGATAAAGAAGGAAATGTCCTTGAACATTTGAGAGCTCTCTATTTAAATACCAGATGGATAACTACAGGCTATGTCTTATGTTTTGATACTTCATAAAAAATTCAACTGATAAGACACAATTTTGATTCAATATATGAATTTAAAATTTTTGAAATTAAATTTAGATTCATCTAAACTCTAATTCTAAAAAATTTATAATTTAATTAAACATTTTGATGAATCTAATTCGAGTTTAAATGAGCCCAAATCCCGCTCTTGTATGATTCCAACTTTAGTTGTTCCAAGAAGGATGAAAAGCTTTTAAGCGTATTAGAAACAACGGATTCATATCATCGAGATGCTCGTAGTTCTGAAATCAATTTTAATATAAATCAATTTGAAAGTAAGGCTTCGTTTGAGATGGTTTTTTTATTGCTTTTTAAAACAGCTTTTTAATACAAAAAATTTAATTTTTGTACTATAAAATTGTTTTGAGAAGCAGTAAGAAAGCCGCCTCAAATGAAGCCTAAGATAGCTTTTGATCACTATTTTTTTTACTGCTTCGAAAATTTTTTTGTATTAAACAGTTGTAGAAAATAGTAAGAAAATTATTCTAAGTGAAGCTTAAATTTAAAATAAGTATACCATAGTCATAATGTGCCATTCTTGAAATTCAGCTCATGTCTTTGAAATAGAGTAATAAGTATATAAATCTATAAGAGAACATGATAGTTGAAGGGATTTGAGTCATCATGACAAGGATTGCTAAAGAATTATAATATAAAGTTTTATACAATAGAATATTAGTATATGTTTAGAAAATTTAAATAGAGTAGTATAATCAGATAATCAATTAATTTAAATTGTTCTAAAAGTTTATTAATTTTGTTAAATGTATCATGTTGAGGTTATAGGCCAATCTTATTTTCTAAATTTATGTCAAATTTCAAAATTCTCTCAAATATAATAATTTTATTTTACACATAAAATTAGTGAAAGTAAATTTATTAATTTCTTATAAATTATTGTTTCTATCTATAAATAGGTGTAAAAATGAGGCAAATATGAAGGAAAAAAAGCTTTGATTATCAAGTCAATTTATTAATTATTAAGTTGGAACATAATAAACAAAATATTGGACTGACTTTTAGTGAGAAAGACACATACTAATTGTTGTTGAAGGCCATCAAACATAGATCAAATATTTGGTTAAGGGCTCCTTTTAAATGAAAAAAAGCTTGATGTTATTTGTAATTTGGCACATTACTATTTAAGGTTTTGTTTGGGACGACTTTCTTACTGCTTTTTAAAGCAATTTTTTTGTTCAAAAATTTGTTGAATTAGAATGTTTTGTACTAAAAAGTTGTTTTAGAAAGCAGTAAGAAAGCTGTCCCAAATGAAGCCTAAGATTCATTAAATTTAAAATATGAGTTTATCATACTTTCTAAATTATATTTTCTTGATATTAATAATAAAATAAATGAATAAGATGGATTTTCTTTATACTTACACATAGATATGTTAACAAGTTTTTATGGAAACAAACATAATAGGATGGGCACTTATTTGTATTCAACTCATATAATAAGATAAAACATTTCCACGCATTTGGCACAACATAATATTATATCTTAAAATTTAAAATTATATATCAATTGTATAAATTAAATAAACATGAAATAAAGTTATATAATAATAAATTTAGTTCACATGAAATAATAAATATATTTAAATTTATTAAATATCTTAAACTCAATTGAAAAAGAAAGAATCACATGATATTATAAATTGTTATTGGTGTTAAAAAAATTATTTTTTAATATTATAAAAAATAAAAAAAGGAGTAAAATAAAAAAATAAAAATAGTATTAAGTGGATATTACATTATTTAAGTAACCTGTTTTAAAATAAAATAAAACAAAACCCTTAACTTAAATTATTTAAATAATGTAATTTTAAAATAAAAATTTATTTTTTGGGACCCATGTATTGGACATATGTAGGGGTGTAAACGAGTCGAGTTGAGTCGAGTAATGACACTATTGAGCTCGGTTGGTCAGTCAAAGCCGGCTTGAACTTGAGCCCGTGCTCGAGTGGAGCTCAAACGGCGAGCTCTAACTTGAGCTCGTCCCACTGTAAACTAGCTCGAACTAGCAGCCTTGGTGGTCTGGTCGTCTTCCGCGCTTACGAGCGCGGTCTAGTGGTCTTCCCCGCCCACGAACTCATGAGCCTAGGCGGTCCGATCGTCTTCCGCATCCACGAACTCTGCGGTCGTCTCGTTCATCCATCTTGAACTGTGAAACAGTGAGCGGGAACGGGATTTGCGAAACAGTGGGCGGGATTTGCAAAGCAATGTGCAGGATTTGCGAAAAAGAGCTATCGACAAACCCTAATAAATAAAATATAAATTATTTAAAAAATATAAATAATGATTGGAGTCGGCTTGTAAGCTTGCAAGCCGAGCCCCGTCAAGCTCGAGCTTGTGGCTCGATAAGTTCGCCTTGCGAGCTTATTAACGAGTCGACCTCGAGCCGGCTCGACTTACTGACACCCTTAGACATGTGCAGATGTTATTATTATTTTTTTATTTCCACACATAGATGGTATTATATGCATCTCACATGCATGTTAAGAAAGTGTATGTGTCATACATATATTCCATATAATACGTTTTATTATTACAAAATATCAGTACATCATAGATAATACAAAAATAGAATAGTAAAGTTTGAGTGCTAACTAATTTTATCATAGGTTTCACTTGCTTTGTTTTTTTCCTTTAGAATTGGATTTTGTAATATGAATTTTCTCTCTTTCACATAGCACTCCTTAATTGATTATTTTTAAATTTCTACATACATTTTTAAGTGTTCAATGAATTGCCTCTAATAATTTTTAATCTTAATATTTGTCAGAGTAATGCTAAACATTTAAAAAAAAAAACCTTAAGTGAGTCTAGCTCAAGCTAGCTCAAGCTTAACATAATCAATTTCTTACGGATGACTCAGCTCACCTTAATCTATTGGATGAGTGCTTTGACTATCAACTAAGAGGTCTTGAATTCAGAACTTGTGTATGTGATATGTGTGAGTTTTCCTTAATTGGCCCTAATGCCCAAAAAAAAAAAAAAAAATCGCTTATGCAAAAATTCAAACTCGTGTTTGATAGACCGGCTCAGGAGCTCCTAAATGACTCGAGTCGAGTATGTGGCTCACGAGTCGGTTCGACTCAATTACATTCCTCCAAATCGTCCATTGCTTAAAAGCCTTTCAAGGATTATGTCGAAGAACTGAAGTGACAATGGCTGCCTCTTTCGAACCATGAACAGAAACCTGACGGGCAGGAATTTGTTTTACTTTTCTTTTTTTGCTAATGCTTCTATATTATTTATGATGTTTCAGCTATTTGAAGGTGAATTGTTTTCAGCTCCTACACTCACCCAGAAATAGGAAAGATTTGTTCACAACTGCCTGTCTCTATTATTGATAGAGATTTCTATTTAGAAAAACACATATCGGAATATAAAATAAGTGTTCATAACGAATTCATTAAAGGAGTTGATGATTTACCTAGTCGCTCTCACACTTTTCTCTAATCGAGTTGAAGCATCCTTTATTTTCTAGTTTATAGGGTTAGGGAGTTCGCTACTTCCCTTTGTTTATCGCTTCTACTTCCACCTTTCTTCCTGATGTAAACAAAATAATTATTAATTGAAACGAAAGAAATATTACTCCTTTCCGATTCTCTAGTTTGCTGTCAGGACCATATGAAGTGGCAACTGACCGGCCTTTCCATGCTTTAATAGAATCATGAGATAAGGACAAAGTTGTAAATATGGCATCTTTGGTGCCAAAGCAACGAGAAGATATGGTTCGATTTTAATACTTATTTATAGACTATTCAAAATCTTAGTCCTTTTCATTATTCTATATTCAAAACAAGATGTATAATTGGTCTTTAATATTTATTTATGAATCTTTGTTAATTTATTAGGAACATAGAGTTATAATTTATTGTAGTGAATACTGAGTAGTGATCATAGTTAACTTTTAATTTATTGTTATATATCCTATGTTATATATATTTGTTAATTTATGGTAGTGAATAGTGATCATAATTTATTGTAGTGATTTTGTTAATCTTATGATAAAATTGTTTAAGATTTTTTTTCATTCAAATTAAATATGGAAAGATATTTCAAAACAAAACTCGGTGGGAGAAATTACAATATGTAAGAAGAATATCAAGATTTAATGTTCTCAATTGTAAGATTTTTTTTAATCGAATATTCTATTTTTTTTATAATGAATCTAGCGATTAAAAAAACATGTAAACCACCAATGCCAGTCCTAAGCCTAGATGAAAGAGGTCGAGGGTTTTTTTTTTTAAATTCAATGATTTGTGCCTCCACATGAAAAAATTCCTGGATCCGCCCCTGCTAACAACCCCCCTCAAAGTGAGGATCCTGTGATTGGATTGCCAATTTGTGTATAAGAGTGTAAAACCGAGTTGCTGACAGAGGTTTGGTGAGAATGTTTGGTGGTTGATCAATTGAGTTGATGTGCTGCATCGTAATCGCCTTAGACTTGATGTGATCACCGATGAAGTGGTAATCTATTTCGATGTGTTTAATCTTGGCATGAAAGATCGGATTGTTTGCAAGGGCCAAGGCTGAAGTGTTGTCACAGTAAAGAGGGGTGGTTGAGGTTTGAGTTGCTTGAAATTCTCCCATAAGACGGTGATGCCAAATAATGTTTGAAGTTGCAAATGCCAATGCCCGATATTCAACCCCCGTGGATGATTTTGTCACAGTAGTTTGCTTTTTAACACTCCATGAGATCAGGTTGTCACCTAAGAAGGTACATAATCCTGTTGTAGATTTGCGATCAGAGAGATCATCTGCCCAATCAACATTTGTATATGTACATAGTTGAAATGGACTGCGAATAATGGAAAGGCCATATGAAAGGGTACTTCAGATGTAGCGAAGTAGTTGTTTGAGAGATTGGTAGTGTTGGTTTGTGGGATTGTGTATATGTTGGAAGATTTGGTTTGTGGCAAAGGCTATATCCGGTCTCGTGATAGTGAGGTATTGAAGTGAACCTGCTAGTTGACGGTACAAGCCTAGATTATCAAATGGATGATCGACAAGTTGATATTTGAAGGGTTTGGTAGCCATAGGGGTAAGGGCGGGCTTGCAGTTTTTGAATCCTGTGGCCTTGAGGATGTCACGAGCATAGTGCTTTTGGTTAAGAAAGTAACCATGAGATGTATGTTGAATGTGTATGCCCATGAATAGTGAACTAAGCTCATTTCCTTGAGTGTAAAGGTAGCACGTAGGTGGGAGATGATCTGCCGAATGGTTGGAGGATGATTACCTGTGATAAACATGTCGTCTATATACATAAACAAGTAGATTTGGATATCAGCATGAGTGTAAATGAGTAAGGAAGGATCAGATTTGCTAAAGACGAAGCCGAGACTTGTAAGTAAGGAGGTGAATTTGTGAAACAACCACCGTTGAGCTTGCTTGAATCCATAAATAGCTTTGTGAAGTTTGCAAACATGATGGGGAAATTGAGCGTCAGTGAATCCTAGAGGTTGACACATATTGACATCTTCCTAAAGATCACCGTGGAGAAAGGCATTGGAAACATTCAATTGAATAACATTTCAGTTGGTGGTAGAGAGAAATGGTGAGGAGAATGCGAATCGTTGGGATCTTAGCCACCGAATTGAATGTCTCTTGGTAATCAATACCTTGTTCTTGATTTAAGCCTTGAACTACTAATCTAGCTTTATAGCGCTCTAGTTGGCCATCAGGATAAAGTTTTGTCTTGTAAGTCCAACGACAGCCAAGGATGGACTTATTTGAGGGAGCTGGAACCAGTGACCAGGTGCCTTATTTTTGCAATGCAAGGAACTCCTTGGACATGGCTGAAGACCAGTGCCTGAATTTAGCCGCTTGAGAGTAACTGGTAGGAGTAGAAGGAGGTTGAGAAGTGGCCGAGAGGTTGAAAATAGGTTTGGGTTTGAGATGGCCAGTTTTGAGATGAGTTTGCATTGGATGAGAAGTGGTTAGTGGTTGGTGGGGGAGGGGAGGAGGTGGAGGACGGGATATCGGTGTCTGGTAGAGTGGTAGAGATTGATGATGGTAAAATGGTTGTTGGAGGAGGTGGTGTGAAGATAGGTAGACTGTTCGGAGATTTTGAGGATACTGATATGGTGGAGGTTGGAATGAATAGTAGAGGAGAATTGGCTGTGAAAGATGATGAGGAGGCTGGAGATGAGGAGATAGAGGCATATGGAAAGGTCTATTTGTAAAATGTGACATGTTTGGAGATATGAATTTGCTTGAATAGAGGATCATAACATCGATAACCTTTGTGTGAAGGTGAGTATCCAAGAAAGATAGATGCCTGGGATCAGGGAGAGAGTTTGTGGGGAGCTAGGTGTTTGAGATGTGGGAAGCATAGACAATCGAAATTAAGTTTGCAAATGAGTGTAAGTCGGGGAATGTCTATGAAGTAGTTGGAATGGTGTTTGGAAGTTGCGAGCCATGGTGGGAAAATAATTGATGATATAATTGGAAGTGAGAATAGCTTTGGCCCAAAAGCTAAAGGGTAGATGGGTAGCATGGAGGAGAGTGCGAGTTGTCTTGAGCAAATGACAATTTTTGTGTTCGTGAGGCCATTTTGTTCTGGTGTGTATGGACAACTGAACTGATGTGTTATGCCATGGTGTGAGAGTAGTTGTTAAAAGTTAGAGCTATTGAATTCTCCTCCTCCGTCAGAATGGAGAATTTTTATTTTAGAATTGAATTGATTTTCAGCTAGGGTGATGTACCGTTGGAATTTGGAAAGCATTTCATCTTTACTATGCATAAAAAAATAGCCAACAAAAGTGAGAATAATCATCGATGAATGTAACATAATAACGATAACCATTGAGAGTCGAAACAAGGGTTGGACCCTAAACATCTGAAATTATTAAAGATAAGAGTGGACAAGCATGAGTAGAACTGTGGGAGAAAGACAATTTGTGACTCTTTGCTATATTACATGATGGACATAGAACTGAAAGAGAAGAAATACACAAAGAAGGATGACTTTTTGCTATGGTGTTCATGACATAGGAGTTGGGATGGCCTAGACGAGCATGCCATAGTGAGTTGGGAGAGATATTGTTATGAAATGCTGTGACAGAGGTTGAGGAGATGATGGAAACAGGGTAGATGCCATCATGGCTGCGACCATGAAGGAGAGTTTGATTTTCCGAGAGATCCTTGAGGGTGAAGCCCGACAAATCAAACAAAATGGAGCAATTGTTGTCATATGTAAGCTTATGTATATGTTGGCTCAAGAAAAATGGCATGAATGTATGAATCCTGCTTTGCAGTTGTATGATTCTATTTCCCTTAAATCAGATTAGAATTAACCAGATTTCTCCTGAGGGTAGTGTCAGGGTTTAAAGATCTGGGGTTCTTACTTCCCATAAGCGCAAGCACTCATAGTTAATTACCCCTCTTAACACGTAAGAGGGAACTCTCGATTAAGGATGAATAATTTTTTAAAGTTATTTTAGTCTCAATTTTGGGAAAAATGGAGGTAAACCCGATCAAGATCCCATGGTTCCGTCATCCCTGGTATACCGTAGTTTTAATCTACCAACACCAATAATCATTGACCGTAGTGTCCAGGTAATCTGATTAGCAGCCATGGATTGTCTCCTCTCAGGGTCCCAAGTAGACTGAATTGGTGAGATTTGAATTTTAATTTTATTTAGATTTTGAGATTTATATCTATTAGAATACCCATAAATTAGTTTAGTTTAAGGTTTTGTAACTTTATTTAGAAGTTACATAGAAGTTTAGGTTGGAGCGGGTCTTATGACTTCTTTAGGAAGTAGCCCTGATATTAGATTTTAGGTTGGGACTTACGACTTTCGTAGAAAGTAGCCCAAGGATTTAATTTGGAATGGGGCTTACTGCTCTATTTATGAGTTGCCCAAAGATGTGTCTTACAACCTAACTTACAGTAAGGCTGCCCGGGGGTTTTAATTATTTGGGTAGGTCTTATAATTTTTCTTAGGAAATTGCCTGAAAAATGGGTCTTACAGCTTAATCCTTTAGACTAAGATGCCCATAGATTTAAATTTGGTTTGGGTTAGGTTTTAGGAATGTTTAGGTCTTACGACTTCACTTAGAAGTTGCATGTTGATGGGTCTTACAATCTAAACCTATAGACTAGGATGCCCAATGATATATATATATATATATATATATATATATATATATATATATATATATTCTTAAAAAATCTTACGATAGAAATCTCACATGCTTTGAATATGGGATTAGTATCATAATTACTGTATTTCAAAGCATTATTTAAAGATGACATTCTCTCTTAACGCTTTGATTTTTCATCAAGAGATGCCCGTGTGATTAGATTTGGGTAGGGACTTATGGCCTCTATTAAGGGTAGTCCGAAGATCTTAGTTGGGTAGGTCTTATAGCTTCTTGAGAAGTTGCCTAATGATAGGCCTTACAACCTAGCCTTGTAAGCTAAGTGGCCCGAGTCGTGGGTCTTACAACCAAGTCCTATAGACTAGGATGCCCGTATGAGGAGTCTAGGGTTATGTTATTACCTAAATATTTTCCTTGGAGATCAGACTTACAGCTTCTATTAGAAGTTTTTGATGTTTTAATTGGGGGTTAGGGGTTAGGTCAATTTTACCTAAAATTTTCCCCTAAGGTCGGGCTTAAGGCTTTCCTTTGAAAGTTGCTAGAAAAACGCGTCTTACAACTTAATCATTTTTGGACTAAGATGCACACATGTTTGAAGTTGATTGTTTGAGGGTTTAGGATTATTGTAATTTATTTAGTAATTTTTTGAAGTATGGGCTTATTACTTCCCTTAGAAGTTGTCCGTTGGTGGGTCTTACAGCCTAATCCTATAGACTAGGATGGCCATTGATTTGAATTTAATTGTTTAAGTGGACAGTAATTGTTTGCACTAGACCACCATGATTTTTTAGTTGGTTGCTTACCAGCAGTTGTACTTACTAGTTTGATCACTTATCGTCGTGACACTAGTGCTCTTTTGCTATAGTAGTTTTCCTTTCTGTTTTAGTAGATTGCTTTTTTTGCACCAGTGCTCTGGTAGTTTACTGCAGCATTTTCTGCTTTAGCATTTAATTTGATATTGATTTAATTGCGATGCTTAATGAATTTCATTTATTTGTTGCAGGAGCTCATACGGGAGAGACTCTTGGAGAGTTTGTGTTGAGAGCTTTAGTTTGTTTTGAGAGATGTTTTGTTTGGAGAGTTTTACTTGAGTTTCAATGTTGTTTGTTGTTTGAATTTGAGAATTATTATTGGAAAGTTTGAGAGCTTTTGTTTGAGATTTGGTTGAGTTGAATTTGAGTTTGAGTTGTTTGTCAGTTGAGTTGTTGCTATGTTTGGTGAAAATATTGATTTCTTGCAACATGTCTATAAAGACGAAATTATAAAGAAATTTTATCTTAAAATGTGGGTTTGTGTTTCCAACAATTATGATATATATATAAAAAAAGTTGTAGATAACTTCAAGATCTTTAGCTTATAAGGCAAAGAGAGCAACTCTTTCAACTTCAGGCAGTAATTTAGCTCTTATCAAATTAAGCAAGTATATATTATTCTCAGGAGATCTATTTTCAAGCTATTTTACTTGCAGCATGCAAGAAATTTTTAGAGATTTGAGGAAGGGAAGTTGCCCAGAATGTGAAAGAATTTTTCCTTTCAAGCAATGTTTCAATTCGATTTTTCTTTTATTATATTAAAGATCACATTAACATTGTTCATCCATATTGCAGAACTTGCACTTATGTAATACCATATGCTCAAATTCTTTAGACGATTTTGTGGCTGAAGGTTGTCAAACATCTTCTCATATAAGTTGATGTTCTTTAAATAATTATAACTCCAATATAAGGTCAAATCTATCAATCTCCATTTGTCACATAATTTGATACTGCAAGCCTTTGTTAATTAGTTATACAATCAATTATCATATTAATTACAAATTTTATTTTGGTTAACTAAATTGAATCAAATTGCGTTATGTTAAAATTTAGGATTTAATTGATTATTCATTTAGATTAATTAATCAATTAAAATCAGTCCAAATTAAGTTAAATAATTAATTTGAATGCTCTCCAATTTCAAATTTTTTTCTTTAGAGATCCATGTTTTTTCTAAAATTCATTTAAATTCAAAATTTTCGATGAAATTTCGGTAGCCTCCCGGCGTCCCATCCCCTCGCGGGGAGGTCGGGGAGTCACTTGCTGATATTTTCTTCCCGGCCGAACCTAAGGTTGACGGCTCGAGGCTTTGAATTTGAAACCATCCCAACCGGACTTAAAGTCGACGGTGTGAGGTCTTGAGTTTGAAACTATCCCGACCGGACTTAAAGTCGACGAGGTAAAGTCTTGTATTTTAAAACCATCCCGACCGGACTTAAAGTCAACGGTGAGAGGTCTTGTATTTTAAAACCATCCCGATCGGACCTAAGGTCGACGACGCGAGGTCTTGTATTTAGAACCATCCCGGTCGGACCTAAGGTTGATGACGCGATGTCTTGTATTTAGAACCATCTCGACAGACTTAAAGTCGACGGTGCGAGGTCTTCATTTTAAAATCAACCCGGCCAAATTTAAAATCAATGGCGCGAGGTCTTCTTATGATTTTATAAAAAAAAAATCTGCTCTATACAAATTTGATTTAATTTAAAAAAAAACTGAGTTGAAATCAAATTCATAAAGAAAATCTGATTTGAAATCAGGTTTATAAAAATCTGATTTATAAAATATAATCCTATAAAAATTTGATTCAAATTATAAAATCTGATTTTTTTAAAATCTAATTTATAAAAATCTGATTAAAAAAAATCTGATTTAAATTATAAAATTAGATTTAATTTATAAAAGCAGATTTGAAATCAGATTTATAAAAATTTGATTAAGAAAACTATTTGATCAGAATGTGTTTGAGAGCATAATATCTTGAGATTATAAAGTATACATTTAAATAGGATAAGGAAGAATATTTGCCAAGTAATTGTTGCAGGCTATTATGCAAGGCACTGTCAAGGCTCACGTGAGAGAGCAGAGTGGGTTGGAAAAAATTAAAAAAGCTATAACAGAAAAGAAGCGGAAGCGAAGTCTTAGGCTTCGTTTGGTTATTTGGTACTTTTGTAAAAGGTAGTTTTAAGAAACATCGGTTCAGAAAAAGGAGTTTTCTAACGGAGAAGCATATATAAAAAGCTTTTTCAAAACAGCAAAAAAATGATAAAAATGGAGTTATTGGGAACGAGGTTTGACAAACCAAACAGTAAAGAAAAATAAATTTTACTGTTTTAAAAAAGAATAAGCACCAAAAACGCCCAATCAAACTAGGCCTTAATATCTGGCTCGCGTGAGTAGCGTTGGTTGTGGGAAGTTTATCCGACGTGAAGGCGTCGGATGTGGTTGGACGCGAAACGGACGCGGGAGGTCGGTCGGCATGTGGAGGCGTCGGAGTCAGACGTCGGGGTTGGATCCGGCGAAAGTGAAGGAGAAGGAGGGCTCGAGCGACACAGGTGAAAGCAGGGCTTCACATGGGAGGCGTCGGAGCAGAGGTGACAAGCCGGCAGGAGTCAACTGGAGCAGCGGAGGCATTCGCATAGGGAGGCCTTTGATCGGAGGTAGGGTCTGGACGTGGGATTCAGTTTCCCTGAACAGAGGCAGAATGGAGCCTGGATGTCGCGGTTGAGAGGCGGCTTCGTAGACAGGAGCTTCACACAGAAGGAGGCATAGAGCAATTTCAGAGAAATTGAAAGTGTCCGTCCCTTTTTCGGTTTTCTGTGTTTTATTGACTGCCTCGTCAAGGAAAAATTATTAGGTACGGACACCAGACGTAGCTCTACGTCCGGACTCCACTAGAATGGCGCCACGTAGCGACCCGAAGACCCGGCGACCCATTCCGTCGAGAAGTTCAAATGATGCACGTGCGGTATTACTGAAGAATTACTCCGGTATTACTCGGAATTACCAAAGAATTACTCGGTATTACCTATGAATTACCTAGGAATTACTAGGTATTATCGAAGAATTACTCGGTATTACCTAGGTATTACTCGGTATTACCTAGGAATTACTCGGTATTACCAAAGAATTACTCGGTATTACTCGGTATTACCGAAGAAATACTCGGTATTACCTAGGAATTAGTAAAAAAAGGGCAGGTTTTTTAATTTTTCGCATCCAATCCGGGTCGGATCGTCGGGCCACGCGGAAGTTGTCATAACACGTGCTAAAAATCCATAATTCAACAGAACGGGATATCGCGTCGACGAATGCTACGTGACGTCATTCTAGTGGAGTTCGGACGTAGAGCTACGTCCAGTGTCCGCACCTAATAATTTTTCCTCGTCAAGAAGCAGTTATCGGAGCGAAGAAGTGCGTCTTTTGACGAGGTGGGGCCATAGAAGGCATCGGAAGAGATGCGCTATTTTGTTTCATTTGTTTGCTATTTATTATCATATATTTTTTTTAGTCAACAGTATAGAAAGAAGATAATGAGTTAGAGAAGGAACATGAAGAAGATTATGAAGAAATAGCTTACGATTGGAATAAGGTAGGGGGAGAATTCCTTGGCCACTGTGGTGAATGGGTAGTGAACTTCTATTTGAAATGTAGATGCTGTCGGAACCTTGATAAGGGATGAAGTGCTGAAGGTTGGTGGCGTCGACCATCAAGTGAGTGGAGGCTCCTAAGTCAAGAACCCATTCAATGGAGGGATTGGATTGATGTTGGGAGAAAAGCGCACGAGGTGACCAACTGGGTTGTGGTGCATATTGCAAATTGCATCTGTGCTAGCAAAAAAAGCTGTGTGATCTAATTTATTGCAAATCTGGCAGGTAGGACGCGCGGCAGGGGAAGCTAACTATCCACGGCTAGCAATGAATGACTGCTTGGGTGACTTTCCTCTGACTCGAGAGGGGTGAGGCTGACAGGAGGAGAAGGGGCAATTGCGGTTGATTTGATGAGTTGGTTTGGATGAGTAAAATGCCATATTGTCTTTGAGAGGATTTGATTCTTTGAGAAGTTCATTTTGTAAATTATCTCCTCACTACAGAGGAGGGAATAGAGTACATCCAAGCTGATGGGATGAAGAGAGGTGCAGATGGATATTTTGAAGGAATTGTATGTTGATGGCAAACCATTGAGAATATATAAAATTATATCCTCATAGTCTATGTGGGAGCCTGCCGCGGTAATATTGTCTACAAGCGCCTTTATTTGGGTGAGATACTGAGTCATGGTGTTGTCTCCCATTTGGATGTGGTGTAATTCTTTCTTCAGTTGAATTACGCAAGACTGATTAGTCGGTTGAAGTCTGTATGCTAAAGTACTCCAGATCTCATGAGTTGTTGTGAGATTGAGGACGTATGGGAGGATAGAGGGTGATATGGTGGAGAAGAGGGCTTAGACCAAGTTTTGGTATAGACGATAATCGGTGATGGCTTAGGTGGGTGAGATGATGGATGGAGCAGGCCTGGGTGGGCAACAAATCCAACCAGTTAGGTAGCCCTCGAATCCGTTGGCCAAGAACAGCTTGTAGACTTGGAGACGCCATATGGAGTAATTGTCATTTGTAAGTTGAATGTTGACAATGGGTTTGATATTGGACATAAGAAATTTAATATAATGTATTCTGCCATTGAAGCAGAGAGCGAAGTGGCAGATTGAGCACTGGATGAATCTTGATCCGCCAATTCTTTGGAAGAAGGCTGTGAAACTTACAGCTCTGATATCATGTTGAAAGGCAGAGTATAGCAAAGAGAAACAGAGAGAAAGAAGAAAGTAATGCAGAAATGAAACAGTGATTTTGTATTCAATTCATCCTCAGTTATAATGCCTAAAGCTGTATATATAGTGAGCTGGAGTACAAGTTTGTTAAGTGACATGAGCTGCTGATTGTGGCTGTACTAGGCAACCGTGCGCATGTTGATTTATGCTAACACGTCTAAGGTACGTATTGCTATCTTCAGTTCTCTACTATTCCTATCTATATATTTATATGTAAACTATGATGAAGATCTGATAGAAATGAAAGTGCGAGAAACAAAGTTTGAGACTTCCCAACGAATGCAGTTTGATTCATGAGTCTGCTGCAGTGCTGCTGGTTCTTCCTGTTCTTCAAGAATGCATGTGTATTCTGATATGAGATTATCACACACTGTTTATATTATATGCAATCATCTTTACCATAATAAATATCATTTCTGATGGGAGCTATGGTGATTCTTCTGAGGTTTTTCTACCATCAACACATTTCAGCTTCGCTAGATCTACAGCCTGGTATTTGTCTACCAACAACTGGTTATTTCAAGGTGGATTAGAGGTCTAATCATGATAGTGCAGGTTTTGCAAAACTGTTATATCATTTTGGAAGTGCAGGAAAGGTGTGAAGGGACATAATTTATAAACAGGGCCGATCCACCTTAAGCCCCCTCTCTCTAAAAAAATAAAAAAAAAATTATTATATGATTCTTTAGGTAATTTGTCCCTCTTCATCCATTTTTTAGTCTTTATTATAAGGGTTTTTAGGCAATTGCCCTCCCTAAAAATTTTAAAATACTATGGTCTTTTGACAATTGCCCCCAGTATAATTAAACACATTGTGTAGAGGTATTATTGTTAGGGAACGATGAACCAAATACAAAGAGAAATAGTAAAAACAATACAAAAATATCCTTACACAGGTCGAACCCCGCCCATTGTCCCCTTGGACCCCCGACATATCTGCGAAGCATACAACGATCAAGAATATGAACAAATAGGGGTCGAGCCAAGGCCGATTCTGCCCTTGTTTATAAACAATATTTGGTGAGAGAGAACATAGGTATGGTAAACGGGTCTTACTTGTATCAAATGCTGTGAAGGCATATATAAAGTAAACTAACGGTGTTGTTCATTAGCTCATTCTGACCTTCAGATGTCGAGGTGAAAGGTATGGCAGGCTTGATGGAGTTTTTTTTTTGGCTTTTAACATTTGCAGAAATGACATTTCTATGAAGTTCCATGTGTTCTGTCAGAGAGTTAGAATTTTATTTTTTGGGTGTAGAGAGTTAGAATTAAGTCCAAACAAAATTAACCTTTATACCATGTTTGTCTTTATTATCTGTCAGCCTAGTGTAATCATGCATCCATCTGTTTTGATCTGTATTTGGCTTTCGTATCATCGTATGCAAGCTGCTGTCACCAAGTAAATCTAAACAAACCATCTTTGGGGTTTACGAATGCTTTGTTTTTGCATGATCTCATGAAATAATAAAAATATGCGGGCTCGATCTTCTCTCATCATATTCATCATCATCATTAGTGTTATCCTAACTATTTAGGCTTATTGAATGGGATTCAAAGAACATAAGAACATTACACAGATCAAAGTTCGTAGCCCACTAACTTTTTAATAATATTTTGAAGACTAAAAAGATGCCAGATGCGTGAGAATGAGTGTATTGATTCCTATTTATAAGAATAAAGGTGATGCACAAGATTGTGCGAATTATAGAGGAATTAAGTTAATGTGTCACACTTTAAAACTATGGGAGCGAGTTATGGAGCGTAGGCTGCGGCGTGATACTAATGTTTCTCAAAATCAATTTGGATTCATGCCTGGTAGGTCTACTATGGAAGCCATACATTTATTGAGAGGTTTGATGGAGAAATATAGGGAGAATAAGGAGGATCTACATATGATATTTATTGATTTAGAGAAAGCATATGATAAAGTTCCAAGAGAAGTGCTATGGAGAGTTCTTGAAAAGAAAGGAGTTAATAATGCTTATATTCAAATCATTAAAGATATGTATGAAGGAGCTACTACTTGTGTTCAAACACAAGGTGGTTTGACCAAGTATTTCCCTATTTCGGTTGGATTACATCAAGGATCAGCTTTAAGCCCATATCTTTTCGCGTTAGTCATGGATGTTCTCACTAGACATTTACAAGAGGATGTACCCTGGTGTATGCTTTTTGCTGATGATATTCTTCTTGTTGACAAGACTAAAGAGGGAGTTGAAGGTAAACTTGAAGTCTGGAGATCAACCTTAGAGTCTAAAGGTTTTCGCTTGAGTAGATCTAAAACTGAATATATGGAGTGTAATTTTAGCAGTAATAGACCTAGTGAGGGGATTGTGACTTTGGGCGATCAAGTCATTAATAAGAGTACACGTTTTAGATATCTTGGATCTATTGTTCAGAGTGATGGTGAAATAGATGGGGATGTTATCAGTAGAATTCAAGTTGGATGGTTGAAGTGGAGGAATGCATCGGGCTTGTTGTGTGATAGAAAAGTCCCCCTTAAACTTAAGGGAAAATTCTATAAGATGGTGGTGAGACCTGCAATGCTTTATGGTGCAGAATGTTGGCCATTAAAAGAGAAGCTCAATACTAAGTTATGTGTTGTGGAGATGAGGATGCTTAGGTGGATGAGTGGATTTACTCTTAGAGACAGGATACGAAATGAGCATATACGTGAAAAGGTTGGAGTAGCTCCAGTGGAGGATAAGATTAGAGAGAGTCGCCTTAGATGGTTTGGTCACATAAAACGGCGGCCTTCCGATGACCCAGTTAGGAAAGTAGAGGTATTAGATTTGACTTATGTTAAGAAAGATAGAGGTAGACCTAAAAAGACTTGGTTAGAAAATATTAGAAATGATCTTTCTCTATTAGATTTAAACGAGAATTTGACTTTGAACCGAACACAATGGAGAAAAAGGATTCATGTTGCCGACCCCACGTAGTGGGACAAAGGCTTGTTATTGTTGTTGTTGTTGTTGTTGGGACAGCTTTCTTACTGTTTTTTAAAACAGCTTTCTAGCATAAAAATTTCTAATTCAAAATTTTTTTAAAAAATTATTTTAGAGAACAATAAACGAAGCCTTAGTCTCTTTTGTTGCAAATTAAAAAGTATATTAAACTCGCTCCAAATGATAATTTAAATATCATCAAAAATTGAAGTTTTGCAACAAATTTGCATATGGAATAAAGCAATATAACAATTAGGATTAAAAAAATTGTAGTTGAGTAAATTCAATCACATGCAAAATCAATTACAAAAGACTTAGTTGAAAAAGAAACTGATAAAAATCACTAAATAGAAGATTCAAGACTCAACCCCTGTGTAATGAGAAGCTTTAGACAAGGGCGGAGAGAGAGGGGGCCTAGGGGGGCACGTGTCTGTTACGTCGGTTCATTCTGAACCGGCCTAGCCGGTTCAGCAAGTATACAAGAGGCCCTTGTTCGCCCCAAGTAATGGGTCCCACCCATTAATATGAATTCAAATTGAATAGGGGGGGCGGCTAGAGCTTTGGGAGGGAAATTATATTAGGAAAGCTTTTGTATTAAAGTGCATGAGGGGATTAGAAAAAGTTTATGTTTTGGATTGTTGAGAAATTAGGGTTTCTTGGAGGCTTGGGCTCTAGACAATCTTGTCTAGAGATTTGGGAAAGATGATCCTCCTCTCGAATTGAGGATCTCTTGTATCTTGCTTTGAGTTTTGCTTTGTTTTATTTCCAAGAGCGCAATCTATCGTTCCTAATTTAATTTGCTCAAAATTTCTGTGTTTTCTCACTATTTTTACCTATTATTGATTAGGTTTGCTTGCGAACTCAAGTAAAATCCGATAGGATTACTTGTGAACTCAAGTATTTCCTATCAAATTGGTATCAGAGCAAGTCTTGGGACCGGTGGAGAGCTATTTTCAGCAAATTCCAGCAGCGGTTTTTTGCCCGGAAAAGGAGGAAGTTGCTTTTTTTTTTACTCCGAAATTCAGTTTTTGTGAATCTACAAACTCCGGATTGTGATGGCGGCCAAAAAGGTGGATGCCTTCGTGGAAAGAATTGAAGGGGAGATGAATCAAATCAAAACAACGGTGGAGGAAAGGATTTCTTCCATGGAGGGACAAGTCGCTGATCTTCGAGACATGATGAAGAAAATGTTAGAAATTCAAAATCAAACGGCGGCTTCCATGGCAAAAGGGAGGGAAGGAAAAAGCACGAATTCTGAAATTCGTAGAGAGGAAGATGAGGTGGAAATCATGGAAGGAAAAAGAAGAACCCATCTGGAGCCTGTCCAGAGGGAAGAAAGAGGAGGGGAATATGGGGAGCGCCATGAGGGATACTATGGCCGCCGAGGTGCTGATTTTGAAGAAAGAAGGGGGGATTTCGAAGGGGGTTTGGGCTATGGCAGGGTAAGGGAAGACCGAAAAACTTGGGGAGGGCCTAGCAGTTGGGAGAGGGGAAACTATGGACGGATCAGGGAGAATGGTAGCGACCAGAAGGTAAGGAAGTTGAAGATGCCCATATTCGAAGGAGAGGATGCTTATGGGTGGATTTACAAGATGGAGCGATACTTCACCGTCAATGGGCTGACGGAGTAGGAGAAGCTGATAGCAGCGGGCTTGTGCTTGGAAGGAAAAGCACTTTTGTGGTATCAGTGGAGAGACCAGAAGAGGGCTATCAGGACCTGGAGGGAATTCAAGGACTGCATCATAGAATGTTTCCAAACCGATCGGGGAGAAGATTTCTATGAACAGTTCTTTGCTCTAACACTGGAGGGATCAGTAGCAGACTACCGGGAGCGATTTGAGCACCTAGCTAGTAAGGTGGAGCGACTCTCAGATACAGTATTGGAGGGAAATTTCATGAAGGGGTTGAAAGCGGAGATCAGAGCAGCAGTGAAGGTTCTGATGCCCCGTGACTTGGGGGAGGCCATGAAGTTGGCCCAGCTGGTGGAAAATCAGAGAAATCTGGAGAGGGGAGCCAGGAGTAGCAGCACAGGGGGGACTTACAGGATGACGACCACCCATCTAGCACCTAAAGGTCCTGCAACAGGAGGTAGTCGAGAAGCTACTAAGGAGAAGACAGTAGGAGGAGGGAGTGGGGGAAATTTCAAGCGGCTAACAGAGAAAGAGATGCAAGGAACGAACTCGTCAGGTTCTCACCTTCTGTGGTGATGAGGAAACTGAGGAGGGAGGGAAGGAGGAGACAGAGGAGGAGATGGAGGAGAAGCTACACTTGGATCTGGCCGAGGTATCCTTGAACTCAGTGGTAGGATTCACGACAAATCATACCATGAAGGTGAAGGGGGAGATCGAGGACAGGGAGGTAGTGGTGCTGATTAATAGTGGGGCTACCCACAATTTCATCTCCACTCAGGTCGTCAACTAAATGGGAATGAGATTGGTGGATACGGGTTGTTACGGGGTGATGATGAGTACGGGGAAGGTGGAGAAGGGTCAGAGGATTTGCAGAGGAGTACTACTGACTATCCAGGGGATTCAGGTGAAGGAAGATTTTCTTTCATTGGAGCTTGGGAGTACAGATGTCATCCTGGAGATGAATGGATGCAGACTTTGGGAGACACCACGGTGAATTGGAGAGCACTCACAATGGAGTTGATGGTAGATGGAAGGAAGGTGATTAAGGGAGATGCGGGGCTATCCAAATTCATGATTTCTCTTAAAACTATGGTTAGGGATATACAGTCGGCAGGTGGAGGATACTTGGTGGAGCTACACAGTTTGGAGGAAGCAAGATTGGAGGAGGGAGGGGACATACCCCTCTCCATTCAGCCGTTGAATCAGCAGTTCCAAGAGGTGTTTCAGCCACCCCAGGGATTGCCACCGCAGAGGGAATATGTGCATGCCATCGTGTTGAGGGAGAGAGTGTCACCCATTAGTGTACGACCTTATCGCTACCCTCAGTTCCAGAAAGATGAAATCGAGAAGTTAATTAGAGAGATGCTGGAGGCATAAATCATCAGATCCAGCATCAGTCCCTTCTCTAGTCCAGTTCTATTGGTAAAAAAGAAGGATGGCAGCTGACATTTTAGTGTGGACTACAGAGCCCTTAACAAGGAGACTGTACCTGACAAGTTTCCTATACCAGTCATTAACGAACTGTTGGATGAATTGAGTGGAACAGTGATCTTCAGCAAGATAGACTTGAAATCAAGTTACCATCAAATCTGGATGAAGAAGGAAGATGTACCCAAGACGGCCTTTAGAACTCATGAGGGACACTATGAGTTCCTGGTGATGCCTTTTGGCCTCACCAATGCCCCCGCTACTTTCCAGGCCCTTATGAAAAAGGTTTTCAAACCTTATCTTAGATGATTCGTATTGGTGTTCTTTGACGACATCCTAATATATAGCAGGATAGAGGAGGAGCACTGGGAGCATTTGAAAAGGGTGTTAGAGGTGTTGCAGGAGCACCAGCTGAGGGCCAACTTAAAGAAATGTTGCTTCGCACAAGTCAGTGTAGAGTACTTGGGCCATGTTGTATCAAAAGAAGGGCTGACAGCAGATCAGTCCAAAATTGAGGCAATGCTAAAGTAGTAAGTGCCGAGAAATCTGAAGGAGCTGAGGGGATTTCTAGGATTGACATGATACTATGGAAGGTTTGTGAAGGGGTACATCACCATAGCATGGACACTCACTGAGTAGTTGAAGAAGGATGGGGTCCCATGGGGGGAGGCGGCCACATCAGCATTTGAGAGCCTGAAGAAGGTGATGACTATGATACCGGTCCTAGCTTTGCCAGATTTCAATCAGACCTTTATTGTGGAGACAGATGCGTTCAGATACGGGCTGGGTGCAGTGCTTATGTAGAGTCATAGGCCCATTGCCTATTTCAGCCAGGTATTAACTGCTAGAGCCAGGCTGAAGTCGGTCTATGAGAGAGAATTAATGTCCATCGTTTGGCCATCTAGAAGTGGCGGCCCTACCTACTTGGGAGGCATTTCATTGTCAGGACAGATCAGCGGAGCTTGAAATACCTACTGGAACAGTGGATGGTGACAGAGGAGCATCAAAGGTGGCTGTCCAAGTTGCTTGGGTATGACTTTGAGATTCAGTATAGGTCAGGGGTGGAGAACAAGGCGGCAGATGCCTTGTCCAGATGTATGGGGGGGCTGCAGACATTAGCACTATCTGTTCCTCTGATGCTTGACTGGGAGGCCATCAGAGAAGAAAGTGTTAGAGATGAAGGTTTGGAAAAGATAAGGTCAGATTTATTGAGAGAAGAGGGTAGCCACCTAGGGTACTCATTGGAGGGAGACAAACTGCTATATCAAGGGAGATTAGTGATGCCCCGGACCTCGATCCACATCCCAAACTTACTCCAGGAGTTTCATGGAAGCGCTGTTGGGGGCCATTCAGGCGTACAAAAGACATATAGGAGGCTAGCCTCAGAGTTGTATTGGAAGGGGATGCATAAAGATATAGAGGAGATGGTAGCCAGGTGTGAGATCTGTCAAAGGAACAAATATCTGGCTATGTCACCAGGAGGATTACTATAGTCGTTGGCTTTACTGGGACGAGTATGGGAGGAGATATCCATGGACTTCATTGATGGGTTGCCCCGTTCAGAAGGTTTCATAGTGATTTTAGTGGTGGTGGACAGGTTGAGCAAGTATGCACACTTTATTTCCCTCCGACATCCCTACATAGCAGTGACAGTGGCTTCAGCCTTCATCAGGGAGGTGGTCAGACTATATGGAGTGCCCGAGGAGATAGTATCAGATAGAGACATGGTGCTCCTCAGCCATTTTTTGGAGAGAGTTGTTCAGGTTGCAGGGGGCGATTCTGAAGAGGAGTACAACTTATCACCCACAGACGGATGGCCAAACGGAAGTAGTAAACAGGAGCTTGGAGACTTACCTGAGATGTTTCGTATCGGAGACACCCAAGCTCTGGGCTAAGTGGCTATCATGGGCTGAATACTGGTACAATACCTCTTTTCATTCTGCTTCTCAGATGACTCCATTCAAAGTATTGTACGGAAGAGATCCTCCTCACTTGGTGTACTTTGGGAGTAGCAGTACTCCAGTGTCTTCAATAGAGGAGTACTTGGAAAAGAGGGATAAAGTGCTAGAAGAGTTGAAGAGGCATCTACTGAGGGCTCAACAGATTATGAAGAAGCAAGCTGATGGGCACAGGAAGGACATCCAGTTTGAAGTGGGGGAGGGGGTGTTCTTGAAACTCCGACCATATAGACAGAAGACAGTCGCCAACAGGAGGAATGAGAAGCTTGCTCCAAGGTACTTTGGACCTTATGAAATACTAGAGAAGATTGGAGCAGTAGAGTATCGCCTGAAACTACCATCAACTGCGACTAT
The DNA here is from genome assembly GCA_019925795.1 of Dendrobium chrysotoxum. Lineage (NCBI taxonomy): Eukaryota > Viridiplantae > Streptophyta > Magnoliopsida > Asparagales > Orchidaceae > Dendrobium > Dendrobium chrysotoxum. The sequence goes on from CM034313.1 coordinate 88,186,649, forward strand.
ACATCCGGTTTTTCATGTATCGCAATTGAGAAGGGCCATTGGTTACTACACAGCCAACCCGGCATTACCAGCGACACTTACTGAGGATTTAGAGGTGGTTCTGGAACCCTTAGAGCTGATGGGGGTTCGCCAGAAGGAAGATGGAACTAGAGAAGTGTTGATCAAGTGGAAGAACCTTCCTGATTACGAGGCCACATGGGAGCCGTACAAGAGGGTGAAACAACAGTTTCCTTGTTTTCACCTTGAGGATAAGGTGATACTTTGGGAGGGCGGTATTGTTACGTCGGTTCATTCTGAACCGGCTCAGCCGGTTCAGCAAGTATACAAGAGGCGGACTGTGTCTGCCTCTTCTTCCCTTGTCCGCCCCAAGTAATGGGTCCCACCCATTAATATGAATTCAAATTGAATAGAGGGGGGGGGGGGGGCTAGAGCTTTGGGAGGGAAATTATGTTAGGAAAGCTTTTGTATTAAAGTGCATGAGGGGATTAGGAAAAGTTTATGTTTTGGATTGTTGAGAAATTTGGGTTTCTTGGAGGCTTGGGCTCTAGACAATCTTGTCTAGAGATTTGGGAGAGACGATCCTCCTCTCGAATTGAGGATCTCTTGTATCTTGCTTTGAGTTTTGCTTTGTTTTATTTCCAAGATCGCAATCTATCGTTCCTAGTTTGATTTTCTCAAATTTCCTATATTTTCTTGCCGTTTTTACCTATTATTGATTAGGTTTGCTTGCGAACTGAAGTAAATCTGATAGGATTACTTGCGAACTCAAGTATTTCCTATCAGTGTCCCCCCTCCAAAATTTAGAAAAGCCCGTATCGGGTGCTTTCCGTGAGCGTTTCCCGGGAGCCTTTAGATTTGTATCATGCTTGAATAATTCACGGCACACGCAAGAGTTTATGAAAAATTGAATTTTTATTGTGCAACCAAATGAATTTTTACATGCCAAAAGGACATTAATACCGGGTTCCTGCCAGAATACTAAGTTGAGCAAGGAAATAAATACCTGACTATAGGAGAAAGCCAAGTATTTGATCCTTGCTACGGCAGGAAAGCCAAATAAAAGGAAGGAAACTGACTGCAATAAAGAAGGAAGAAGTCATATGATCAGGCAATAGATAATAACAGTAACATCACGTGAAACGCATCTTTACTTCCCAAATGAGCTGCAAATCAATAGTGGCATGATTCTGAAGGATGAGGACACACAGCGAACAATCTATAACATCGAACTCAGCTACAGTGCATGCAAATATCTGGAAACAAGGTGTTGAAAAATAAGGGATTGAAATTCTCTTAGATAATCCTACAAGGGATGAATCAAAGCAACTTATTCTGTTTAAACATTATTTTTATGTTTATTCAATCTTTCTTCATAATCCTCCAACATTAAATTTCTCTATTTTTCTTCATTTTATTTAAAAAACTGCTTTAAGAAGCAGTAAAAAAGCTGTCCCAAATGAAGCTTTAATCGTTCCTAATTTTGCTTGCCACCTTTTATATTTAAGCAATCATGTCAGTGAAGCTTGCGGCTTATGGAATAACTAGACATTTTTGTTATAATTTTTCTTTCTAAAATTCTCTGTCAAGGACATAATGCTTGGTTCTGCCTTATGGGTTGGTTTGATTTGCTTGTTATAACCATATGTTTAATTGCGAAACTTCTTAGTCCATTTAGAGAAATGGACATTGAATTTTTTCATAAGATATTCTATTTTTCCTAAGTGTCCTTGTGAGTACCTGTAGTGTAAAAGGTTATTTTAAGTTCTGCTGAATGTTAGTTCTGGACTGATATGTAACTGTCACATACAAAAACGTCTCAAAAGCAACTAGCAATAGGAAAAGGCCTACAAACATGTTGAACATTCTGTGTCTATCAAAGTCTTTGTTGAGGATCGTCAATCTGACTGCACTTCACCCTTTCCAACTCTACTTCCAATTACAGATTTTGATTGGGATATCTCACAGTTCAGAACATCATCAGAGCTAACATAGATGACCTTGAAAATGTCAAACTGAGCCTCATTGCTGAAGTTGCTGATGTATGGCCGGATAGTCCTGCGATAATCAGCAGTGATAAGCCATGTGTAGCAAGATTGCAATGACTTCCAGACGTGGAGCATGGCCACCATGGGCCTATCACGGCACTGGAGGCAGACACCAGCTGTGGATGCCTCGATATTATTAAAGCTCGAACGAAGAATTTCCATGCAAGCATAAGACAGATCAGAGCAATCATCAGAAGCAGGGACCATTCCACATAGTAGAATGGTGTCGCCTGTAGAGAACCGGGCATTCAGCTGACCATCTTTGGATTCTCCAGCGTAGACGCTGTAAAATCCGTGTTGTATGAGAACTGCAAGATGTGATAAGTCTTCTATGGATGATAACTGTTAGAAGGAATGCATCAGTAAATGAAAGAAATAGAATCACTGAACCAACTGGTGTATTTTGAGCTCTGAACTTACCAGTGTTTCATTCAGTATATGTCTGTTTTCCTCTGACCTTTTAATCCAAGCACCATACCAGACAATCTGATTTCAGAAGTGGAGAAGAAAATGAAGCTCGAAGCTTGTGTTTGAGCAAGATTTAAAGATTGAAAAGGCAAAAAGTTCAAGCGGCGAAAATTTCATATTATACATAACTAAATGGAAGGTTTATTGTAATATGAGATTCCGCCATTGTGACCAATTATGCTTACCAAGTTTCCATGAATGCTCTTCATCACTGAGCTATAAACACAGCCGAGATCCTCAGCTTGGAAGGAGAAACATTTCATGGAATGAATGATTTCGTCATCAAGAATACTAACCGACCGCAGCACGAAGAAAGTGAGGTCTAAGTTGTTCTTGAAAGGCACAAAGCAGGGCATGGTTTCACCTTTCTGTTCTCTTCTTCTTTTTCAATGATGAAAAATGTACTTCAGACTTTAGGAAAGAAGATGAATTGCAGAACCTTATAAGAGAAAACTAAAAGGAAGCAGCTGTACTGGTCCTTCCCCTTCAGAGAGAGCTTCGAAGTCATATTTGGCTGCGCTGAGCACCCAAAGCTAATCTTCACGTGTGACTTAATTCAAATGGAATGTTTGAAACTATGGGAGCCTCGTAGAATTTTGAGGTATATGGACAAGTTTTACTTCTTTGCTGGTTTAATTTGAATTTCTCTGAAATGGGCTCATTCAACTATTATTGTGGGACATCCTGCTTAAGGTTGATATCATGCATTCACTGGCTATGACCGTTAGATCTACGTGCGCGCTGACGTCAAGAGAGGCACTGTTCTTTAAATGATTCAATCGTTTGGGATAGCTTTCTTAGTATTTTTTAAAGTAATTTTTTTAGTACAAAAATTTTTAGCTCCAAACGAAGCTTAAATCCCACTTGAAAAACATAGGTTTGAGTTTACCCACAAATTTTTTGAGTTAGATTTAGGATGATAATCTTATCGATTAATTTTCGGTTTGAATTTGGGTTGATAAGAAAAACAATAAACTTTTTAGGTTCTAATTTAAATTGATCATTTTCAAACTAAACGTATTATGTTGATATAAAAAAATTGCATGATTTATATGATAAATTGGTTAATGGTTCAGACTCGGGTCAAATATTTGTATGATGAATGTGTCGGATTCAGGTTAAGCATATTCAAGTCAGATTAATTTTGGGTCTAACTCAAATCCGACTCACACAGATTAAGGCTTTGTTTGGGACGGCTTGCTTACTACTTTTTAAAGTAATTTTCTAGCACAAAAAATTTAATTTTTGTACTAAAAAGCTGCTTTAAGAAGCAACAAGAAAGCCGTCCTAAACGAAGCCTAAAACTTATTTATATTAAATTTGTGTTTCCACTCTTTATTTCTATATATATATATATATATATATATATATATATATATATATATATATATAATTGGGTTATATAATTATTAGATTTTGCAAAACTAAATGACTATCATAGGAAGATATGATAACTTTCTTATCATATCAATTCAACAATGTCAACTTGTCAAATGAGTGTTTCTTATCCTTCTAACAAAGTTTTCGTTTGGGACAACTTTTTCACTGCTTTCTAAAGCAATTTTTTTGTATAAAAATTTCTGAAATTAGAAACTTTTATACTAAAAAACTGTTTTAACAAGCAGGAAGAAAACAGGTCTCAAACTAAGCCAAAGTATAATGATTATTTTTTATTTCTATGTTGTTTGGGTTTATTTTGGTTTTGGGTTGGATATTGTATGGGTTTTATGATTTGGATTTAGATTGGATAGATATTGTGTTTAGGGCATTATAATTTGTATTTGATAAGGACGAGTTTTATGGCAATTAAATTTATTTTAAGATGAGTAGTGTGTATGATTAATCAATTAAAATTTATATTACACTTATGTTGAAGTTACTATGTTGATGATATTGCTTATACAAAGCAAATTATTTTTAGTTAAATACTCTATTTAGTTTTAGATTTGTTGCATGCTATAATATTTATGAATGTTGAGTGAGAAATTAATGTTATAGTTTTGTATGAAGTTTTAATATGCACAAAAAGAAAAGAATCTTTCATAAGATAAATTAGAGTTTTTATGTGAAAAATCTAGAAAGGGAAAAAACATGGCGTATGATACAATTGAAATATTTCTACTAGTCTATGTTGTTGGTTACAAATGATACATTTTCGTATAATTGAGAAAAGTGTTGATATAATATAGTAGATATGAAATGTATATGATGGGTTTCATGGTGAAAGTAATAAAATCATTGAGATATTAGAGTTATTTTTAAGAGATTATTTATGATATATTTGATTGTTCTGAACGGAAGTTATAAGAGCATTGCGATTATAGAGTTGTTTTTAAGAGATTATTTATGATATATACAATCGTTCTCAAAGGAAGTTATAAGTGTATCGAGATATTAGAGTTATTTTGAAGAGATTATTTATGATATATTCAAAGAATATGAGACTAGAGACCAAGGATTTTAGAATAATCCTTATGTTGACTTGTGTTGACATTATTGATGGGAAAATCAATGGGAGATAGTAGTCAAGCGATGATGGCCGGAATGCTATAGCCAAGCGAAGGTAATTAAGAGATCGTAATTAGACAAGAGTAGCCAGGTGATGTCACAGCCCAAGAACTAAGTGGAAAAAGATCTCTCTCTCTCTCTCTCTCTATATATATATATATATATATATATATATATATATATATATATATATATATATATATATATATATTCATTAATTTATCTACTAGATCAATATAGACATCCAGAGCTTATTAATTGCATTAAAGAAAATCAATAAAATACAAAAAATATAATTCACACTACTATAGTTAATAATTACAATCTACAATCAGAGTTCAAAATAATATATACAATAGCCACACTGGCTACAAAAAATACATAAACCAAGAGCAGAAATAAAATTTATACTAGCATCAGTACACAACCTCAAGTTGTAGACTCCTTATTTGAAATTATTTGAAATCACATAATGAGCATAAAAGCCCAGCAAGTAACCAAAACTCTATTACTACTTTCAATGCAAGATAAAAGAATCAATATATATGTTCAATTCCAGTCAATATTAATCATCACTTGCTATGAGTAATAAAAATATCAAAAATTAATAATAAAATCAATATGACTCAATAAAGTCACCAAATAAGTTATGCTAATATGTTATATCATGTTGTATCAATATTAATGCTAGTATAATTTAGTTCTATCTATCTATCAATTAATAGAAAGCAAGACATATCTATCAATTAATGGAAAGCAAGACATGACAATCCAGCTTTAATGTGAATTTTTCTTTTGTATATTTATTATCTATCAAAGCTATCAATATGTCAATCTCATTTTATTTTTTATTTATTTTTATTAATCATTTATTTTCATAGGTGACTTTTAATAATCATTTAAGAGTCGTCACCCTCTATCCATTGACGTAATTTAATCAATCAGTTATAGGCTACAACTAGGATTATATCACCAATCTTTTATTTAAAGGAAAGCCCGTCGGCCCACCCTCATGCGTAGGGTATTAGATTTTAAGAGCTAACTCATATTCATTATAGTGTTAATAGCTAGTCTTCCTTACTTACATGTAAATGTTATCTTTTTTCTTATGCAATGTAAGTCAATTTCATGTACGAAATGCAGAAATATATAAAAATAGGGAAATCTATCAAATTTGTATACTATGTATTTATTTCAAAAAATTATATCTTTCAATTTAATTGATGAAAATTCAATATATTCCTGTCAAAATGCTCATATTGATGAGATCTATCACATACCAAAAGTTATGCGGTGAAAATTATATATAAATACAAAATTATCATCATTTTTCGGTAATAGAAAAATAAATTTGATCAGTAAAATATCAAAAACTTAAAAATATTGAAATCCAAAATAGATAAAGATTCCTTACAATAGGACGAGCAACTATTCCAACAGGACCAAGTGGCAAAAATTATTTCACGACCTTCAAATCCTCACTTCTATTTTCTCTCTCCTTACAATTCTCTCAAAATTCCTTTTACAGTTCTCTGTTATATGAATTGAAGAGATTAAAAAAGGTATTAATAAATCTGTTTAGTGCTTTGTGATATTTTAGATTAACTTATTAATATAATTTTATATAATTATATAATTTAATTTAGTTTTTACTATAAATTTATATAAATTCTTTTGGAGCTTCATAAATTATAAAATAATATTCATAAAATAACTTATTTTATTTAAAAAATAATGGTAAAATCGGATTGCAAAACAGACAGCTGATGATTCCAAAATTCTTACTTATACCGACATGTGTCAATTTCTTAAGAATTTGTATAAGTGCTAAAAAAATAATGAAAAAAACAAGTATAATTAAAACACAATCATATCTAGCTATCTTATGATGAAGACGGTTTTTAAATTTGGCTTAAAATGACCCTAAAAATTATTTATTTGGGTCAAAATACAGGCTATTACCGGTGATGTCCATTAGACAAACTTGGTAGAGTGACGATTGCTATTGACAACGAAGTTTGACGTCGATCATCGTACAGAGTTCTCACCAACTCGAAATTTAGGTTTATCTCCAAGTTTCTAAGCTCCATCCCTCTTCACGTGGAGAATAGTTATATATTATTAAGTGACATTTTAGTAAATTTAGTCAAAACCACAAAATTCTCCATCAGATGATCCAAGTTGATCCCCTTATTTATAGATTATTCTTTCAGCATTTAAGTGATTGAATGTCCTTAGAATTGAGTGATATTGGACTCACTAGAATAATCTTATCAGGGCACTCATTTTGACTATATGTACTCAAGATTTAAAATCATTTGGTCATTCAATTAATATTACAAAGTTTTAAATGTATTTTAAGTTGGATTGGATCACTTTTGACATTGATGGGTTTGTTTCAACAAGGTATTTAATACAATTATTAGTTTGGTGAACATCATGTTCGAACATGTCACGCCCTAGAATCTAAATTTAAAAAAATTGTCTATTTTATATCTTAATTAATTATCAATCACTAATCTCATGAATTTAATAAAATCAATACAAACAAATATAAATTATATACATCAAAATATTCTATATTCATTCCTTAAAATTCATATATAATAACCAGGAACCCAATCTATAATATCACTCTATCACTTATCATTCCCGGTTACAAAAGAATAAAACCAAAGTACAAAGATTAAAACTAAATCTGTAAGTCATAATCTGCCTCACTCCATTGAATTCTATCTCTTTCCTGAAAATATATAAAACCACAGAGCGAGTTAACAACTCACTAGGTCATCAAAATCTACCACTACAATTAATTCTCAAATAAAGCAATATGCATATAATCATTCAATTTAGATCAATATAAACATATAATTGTAAGAGCATGTAGTAGTGAATATAAGTAGTATCATTTCATATGAATAATGGAAATCAATACAAGATATATAACTTATGATCAATTATCAGTGATTATATAAATGATTAGTGTATTATGTCATTCTTATACTCATGTCAAGTGCAACACAACATGCCTATTACTTTATTTCAATATATATGCATTTCATATATATATATATATATATATATATATATATATATATATATATATATATATATATATATATATATATATATATATATATATATATATATCAATTTACCTATATTTTCAAATGAATGTTCTATAAATGTTCTATGCATGTTGTACACTATTTATGCATGTATGTCCTATCTCCATCAAATATAATATATCATATATATCATGTATTTCATATGCTCTTGTATCAATATTATCAGTCATGTTATATGTTTGTATCAGTATCAGTCATGTTATATGTTTGTATCAGTATCAGTCATGTCCTATATCATATTCACATTGAGTTATATCATATCACTTATGTAATCTATCATGTATGTCTATCCCATATGCATACGTAAGAAAAATACAACATCTGGATAATTGCGATATTTTTCCTGTATTAAGTCCTGTAGGCAAACCCTAAAACAGTCAGTCTCAATCATGTTAGTCATATTATCAGGAATCAATTTCATATCACATATCACAAATTAGGTGGCTTTCATGTAAGAAGTTATTAATTTTTGTCCGTCAGCGTATCATATCATTTCAGTCGATCTACTTATACCTCCTATTTTATATCACATAGAATTACACAACAAATCTTATTTAAAGAAAATCCTATCAGCCTACCCCCTGTACAATGTAACATGTATGTATCCAACTTGAATCAGTCATTCATTTCTAGCCAGTCTTTCTTAGTTTTAAACACATTTCATTTTATATAACAACATTTTAAGTATATCATATGCAATGATTATAATATGTAAATCTATCAAACATACTCATAAGTATGCATGTAATATGCCCAAAATGCAAGTTTTACATCTATATATATCATGTATTTAATACTCAAATGTAGTATACTAACTTTTGATCGTTTTATATTAATATTTCTCTATTCATTTCAATTAAAATAATATGTAAATAAAATCAACTCGTGAAAATTCAATATAAACTTGAGCTCATATTTGAGCTCAAACTCAATAAATTATTAAATTACAAACTCAAATCAAATATGACTTGAGCTCCACTCATTAACACCCTACTTTGAATTTGATATTCTTAATATTTATCATATAGTTGATATATATATTTCTCGTATTCATATTTAATCATAAATTTTCTCACCATTCACATTAATTATATATTTGGTGAGGTAATTTAGATATTTTTGTTATAATTATAATTTAAAAGGCTTAGTTAATATTAATATGATTAAAAAATTGCTCTTAAAATTTTAAAAATAAATTTTCAACTTTTTGAAAACTTGCGGCATTATACTTTCTACCATTCAATATTGTTGGCTTGGTTGAAAATAACATTTCGTTTGGAATTGATTTTTTACTACTTTGTAAAATTGCTATAAATAAATAAATTTTTTAAAGTTGTTGTTCAAAACAGTCTCCTGGTACAAATTTTTTTTGAAAGTAGTAGCAAAAGAGGTCATATAAAAATTGTGATTGTTTGAAAAACAACGTAGAAAAAAAACCATTCCAAATTAATGCTTCGTTTGGGACAACTTTTTTATTGCTTTTTAAAATAATTTTTAATACAAAAATTTATAATTCAAAAATTTTTGTACTAAAAAATTGATTTATAAAGCAATAAGAAAGAACGTAGCCAAAGTCTAAGGCAAGCTTAGACCATGTGCCTATTACATATAGTAGGCCCTAAGTGGGCTGGGCCTTTCTGGAGGTGATGGATTGGAAAACGGCTGTCCTGATCCATTTGGGACTGTCTGGAAACATTGCCGAAAGAGACCTCTTCCATTGAGGGTTTTGTTTTGTGGGGGTTTTAAATGGATTTCATTCACACATTTAGTATTTATTTATATAACGTTTAAATATTTATATAATATTTAAAAATAATATTATTAATTTATTTAACATAAAACATATCTTTTAATATATATATTTTATTATAATTTAGATATTAAAATACTATATAAATGAATATATAAATTTAAATATTAGATACATAAATGCTTAAAATTTTTATGATAGGTATGTAAATCTGCACCCCTCTCTCTTATTTTTAGCTTTTGATACTTAAATATAGACATTTGTTTGAGGCATCTTATTGGTAAAAACATTAAACTAATATTATAAGTAAATCTGCAACCCTTATAATAATCAAAAGTAGCAATGAAAAATAAATTAATGAAAAAAGTTTTATGATAAAAGGTAAATGCATAAAATTATTTATATCATTTTTTTTTTTGTCATTTTATTGGTCATATGAAAGTTTAGGTGGATAATAAAACTCTGTATAAAATAGAATAATTGATTAGCATTTACAACAGAGAGAATGCTAACTTTCTATTAGTTATGGCATTAACAGCATTTTCAAACTCTGTATCTTCATCATATGACATTTAAAATAAAACAAAATTTAGTTTGAGACAACTTCTTTATTGTTATCTAAAGTAGCTTTTAGTATAAAATTTTTTAGAACTAAAAAGTTATTTTAGAAAACAGTAAGAAAGTTATTCCAAATGAAGCCTGAGATAGTTTTCTTTATGCTTTTCTAAAGTAATTTTTTAGTACAAAAATTTCTAGTTTAAAAAAGTTGTTTGTACTAAAAAGCAATAAGAAAGCTATCCCAAACTAAGCCTAAGTCATTAGATCGGGCAAGGGAGGTCGGAAGGACCATAGTCAATCAATAATGACTGGAGGGGTAGCTGGCAGGCGACTATGGATGGAGGAACCGTAATCGGGTGATGGAGGTTGAAGGGATTGTAGTTGGGCGACTAAGGTCGAAGGGACTGTTGTCGAGCGATGGAGGTCGGAGGGATCTTAGTCGACAGACAATGAAAGTTGGAAAGATCGTAGTCGGTGGGTGATAGAGGTCGAAATGACAATAGTTAGGTGATTGAGGTCGAAGGGGTCGTTGTCGGGCAATGGAGGTAGAAATGACCATAGTCGGAAATCGACGAAGGTCGGAGGGACTATAGTCGGGCGACAATTGTAACACCCTAGGATCTATTGGAAGTATTGGATTTACTTAAACCTATAATTAGTTACCTCATCTACAAATAATAACAACTAGAGCTATTAAATCTTTCAAAATATAAAAATAATGTTGTCAACTTTCATTTCACCAAAATATAATTACAATAATTTAGGTCATAAAAGTCTATACATCAAATAATTAAATAATGATTACAAAATCAAACCTTATGAATTCAAATCCCAAAACCTTGTCTCTACACTTGGTCTACTCAGCAGGATCTTTACCTTTTCTTAAACATTAGAAGAATTAACTAGCTCAGTACACTCCTCCTTCACCCTCTTAGATATCAAAACTCAATATATATATGTTAAAAGCAATCAATGAAAGAAAACATAGAGGCTGTCATAATACATAAAGCATAAGCAAAACATGAATTTATCATATACCAGTAGGTATACCAAATCTCAGGGCCAACACTTACTTTTATAATCACTTTTATAGAAGTTTCAAGATGCCGCATAGAATACTCGTTTTCAGATATTCACTTATATTTCATTTTCACTTTCATTTCCTGTTAGAATTCATACAAGAGTACTTCAGAGTTCACTAAAACATAAAACATAACTCAAAATATTTCTTAACCTTACTACATAAATATTAACATATAAAATGTCATTATCAGAATGCATATATTTTGATGCATGCTTATATTACGACTTCTGCTCATAGCTCTCTTTACCTCCCACACTTACACGCAGCAGGTGGGGCCGGTATCTCTCTCACATTTACGTCAGACAGATGGGGACAAATAAATACTTACAGTATTAATAAACCTCCCACATCTACTTTCAGCAAGTAGGGTCGGAATTCCTCCTACATCTATATTAGCAAATGGGGCCAGAAGAGTACATTTATGGTCGTTTATAACATAACAAAGAGTGCATTTTCTCATACACCAGAACAGAAGTCCTCCAATGTTATAAGTGCAGAATGCAAATGCAATGTAATTGTACTTAATTTAAGTGTTCAATTTAGTATGCATAAATTATATAAATTATCAGTAAAAACTACTTTTCCAGTAGAACAAAATGCTCACTATTCTTTCCATTTTTCAATTTCTATTATCAGAGGGACCTTCACACGATCATTTCAAGATTTTTATAACCACTACTATTGTTAGAAAAGCCTCGGTTCAATAATAATAATATAATATGCTTAGAAATTCGTACGGGAAAAATCAACCGCTAAAAATTGAATTACATATAGCACAAATGTCTGTTATAAAGAGTACGATAACATACTATAAATTATATGGTGAAAACTTTATAAAACTTGAGAAAAACTTATTTTTATTCATAACTTTTAATAAATTTAATGAAATTACAATAAGAGACAAGGGTTTAGGAGCTTACCTAGAGCTCTACAATTTCCTAAACTGGCTTTGGCGGACGAATCTTGAACCTTGGCCGCCAAATCCTTTCCCTCTCTTTCCCTTTCTTCTTTCCTTTCCTCTTTCTCATCCTCCCTTCTCCGGCAAGCCTGGTGGCGAGTGAGTTTAACAAATAGCTTAAGATATTTAATATTAAATTTTCCACCATTTTGAACTAGCACTGTGAAGCCTGATTGCCTCATGGCCGCAACACTCCAGAGAATCTTCTAGATGCTCCTAGAATATGCTCACCTGAGATCAAGCGCCGCGGCGTTCACCCAAACTTATTTATTTGCCAATTTTCCTGAGAGCTCAGCACCGAAGCGCCCACAAAATAGAATTCAACTTAGATTTTTCACTTTTTTAATCTCAAACCTTGGTTACTTTCTACTTCATTCAACATTCTAAAACTCATAAGTATCATTAACTTAAACTTTAGGATTACTTAATAGAAAATCACCTTAATTTAATGATGTTACAACAATGGTCCGATGAACTGTAGTAGGTGGGAGATTGATGTCGGAGGGACCATTGTGTGATGGTGGTCGGAGGGGACCATTGTGCGATAGTAGTCAAAGGGACCGTAGTCGGCGAGTGACGAAGTTCAGAAGGATAATAGTCTGATGAAGGTGGTCGGAAGGATCGTATTCGGTGGGCCACGGGGGTTAAAAGGATCACAGTTGGGAGCTAAGGTCGAAGGACCATAGTCAGGCGATAGTGATCAAAATGACCATAATTGGTGGGCGACAAAGGTAAGGCGGAGATCCACTGGTGGCGGCCGGGCGGAGGTCCGACGGCAATGGTCTGGTGAAGGTTCAGCAGCGGTGGCTAGGCTGAGGTCAAGCGATGGCGACGGCTAGATGGACGTTCGACGACAATTGGCCAGTGAAAGTCCCACAACGGTGGCTAGGTAGCTAGGGTTTGTCGCCGATGATGCTTCGGGATTTATACCTTTAAGGTCTCTTGAATTTCTAGCCCAACCTCCAAAGGTCCTTTTCTTGTGGAGAGTGAGGGTTTATTTATAGATTTTGAGAGCCGCATGCTCCGTAAATATAAATATGAAGAAATTCTGAGGTGAATTTAGAGTATTATATTAGACGACCCATATTGATTCCCTTGATCATTAAGAGTTCATTCTATATTGAAGTGTCATATTGATGTCAAAATTAAGCGATCTTGGGCTCTTTGGATTTGTCTCATCGAGTCACTCGATTCTACTATAAGCATGCTTTATTTTAATATCATTTGGTTACCTAATTAATATTATGAAGCTTCCAAATATGCTTCAAGTTAATGATTTGGGCCCTTTTGGGCTCAGATTAGAAAATTTTTGGTGCCATTGGGTTTGTCTCGTCGAGACGTTCAGTTTTACTAGTTTGCTGAAATCGGAGTTTAGATGGTCTCATAATTTATTTTGGAAGTTTTCAAATCAAATATGCATCAATATTCACATCCAATCAAGGCAATTTTTTGGGTGACATATCAATTTTGAAACTTTTTAAGAAGATTGAAGCTAAATTTTTAAACATCGAGATATCCAATGGTGTAACGATTACAATTTCATTATAAATTTTAAGGTTAAGTGTGCTCCTATAGGAGCGCTTCTAGAATGAGTGACCTCCTAAGTCTTTACACTAACAAGATAAAACCTTAAGGTCATTAGGTCAAAATGTACATTCTCGTGATAGTTAAGTTATTGGACACTACAGTTATATTCCTAACACCACATCTCGATAGTATTGCCAGTGCATCTTTGTAAAAACAGTGTCCGTGGCGATTGCTCCCCAATTTAAGCACTGAGACTAATTTCAGGAATATTTATTCGAGATATGCAACAATCCAAAATATCTGCTGTTTTGATCATTCAATTGCTCTGCTCCCTCGTTAACCAGCATTAGAACAAACATGGCCTTCATGAAATTTCTCATAACAATGGAAATAGTGGCCTTTGGCTCTCCAGTCATTCAATGAACTTTGTCCTGAATGTTTATTGTTTTTGCATTCCATAATTATTTTCACTAGTTTATTTTTGCATCTCAATAACTGGGAGGCATTTATATAACTATTAGATTCATATTTGTCAGTAGATGAGACCCGACCTTATTAGCTGTCGAACTCTGTGAGGGATGACCGAAAACTTGTGTTAGAATTGAGAAAAAAAAGTTACTGGCGAAAATCTATAGAGAAATGCTCAAGGGGCTCAAAATCTCATTCAATTCAAAAAGATTCAAAATGTTCATTTTTGCCTCTTATTTATAAGGAACCAAGGGTTACATGAAAGCCTACATAAAAAAAATAAATAATACATTGACTTAAATACTAAAGGGAGTGGCGTTGAATGGCTTTTAATCATCTACTTTTGGGGCAGTTAAGTAGTGCCAAGTAGGTTCAGGCGAGTGCACTTGGGCGATTCCATTGGCGAATGTTGAGATGAGGGGAACCTACAATTGATGAGCTTTTTGGGGTTGCCAGTAAACTGTGTTGAAGACCACAGATCACTTGAGAAGAGAGTGGCAAGTGAGTAGTTGTTGCATGAAGGAGGAAATCTTGGTTGGATGATCGCGACAAGATAAGCTAAGGGCCCCGTTAGTAGGCGCTTTCCTGTAGTTGAGCTTGGTGAGTGTGAATGAGGTTACTTACTTTGAATGAGGGCGAGTGACTCTAGTAGTTGACTTCTT
The DNA here is from genome assembly GCA_019925795.1 of Dendrobium chrysotoxum. Taxonomy (NCBI): domain Eukaryota; kingdom Viridiplantae; phylum Streptophyta; class Magnoliopsida; order Asparagales; family Orchidaceae; genus Dendrobium; species Dendrobium chrysotoxum. The sequence continues at coordinate 88,201,805 of CM034313.1, forward strand.
GTGTGGCAACTTGCTTTTTCTATGAGGAGCCTTGATTACCCCCTTATGAGGGAGAACCTCCTTTGGTAGGCCAGGGCGAGTAATGCATGTTGATTATTTGGGCGAGTTCTCCTATGAATCCCACTGGACAAGTTCTTTTATCACAAACTGCCAACTACCTGTTAGGCACCTATGAAGATATATACGAGCATATAATAACAAATTAGGCCTTTTTTCTTTTATGTTAACCATCTAAAATTGTGGTGAGAATCATCTTTCATACAACCAATTTTAAAACAACTATGGAAAAGTGTGGCCATAAAATAACTTATCAAATGCCAAAAATATCCAACTTCTCTATCTATCTATAAGTTTGCTCTTAACACCTAAAATTGAACGACTGGCCTTGATAACTACTCTGTAGTGACACTCTACAATACTCACAGACATTAATCAAATTTTAGCCATTATCGAGCTATGTTTAAAATGCTTGCATGACTTGTATGGTGCCCCCATATGAGTGTCACAATCAAATTCCAAGAAATTTAATCTTCACATGATGGCAAATAAAGGATCATATATAATGATGGTATCATATAAGTGACCTTGTCATGTACTATTGGACTTCTTAGAGAGCCATTTAATGTTTAATTTGCAAATGATTTTAGATGGAGCATAATCTCAATTTTTTCAAAAACCACATACTAGATGACTTATGAGAGCCTTGAATTAAGCATGAAAACTACATCATCATCATCATCATCATTCTTCACAAAGTTCAAAGCATCGGAATTAACCTTGCATGGCCGACCCGGCGACCCCTATGGAATTGAACATGTTGCATAATGTGATGCAATTCTCGTTCTTTATAGGACTTAGGCTTCGTTTGAGACAACTTTTGACCACTATTTTTTGCTGCTTACAAAAAATTCTTGTGTTAGAAAGCTGTTATAGAAAGCAGTAAGAAAACTGTATCAAACAAAGCCTTTGATGACCCACTCCTTTTTATACAAGGAATATATGATGAAATAATATGGTACAACTTATTTTATTGGCAATAGCCAACCATCCATCCAAACTTGCCCTTGATGATTCATCATTGTTAATAAAGTAGTATGAGAAGATTGATAAATTAAGCAATTTTGATGTCAAAACTGATGACCATATCTAATTCCAACAGTTACAGACATCTTAATTTGATAACCTGTAATCCACCATACCTCATTGGCATTTCCACATGCCAATGCATTATTAAGGTCAAAAAGTTCCACATTGAAACAATATATATGACACCAAGATTAAAGGTCTATTATGAGAAAGATGGAAGTTTCTCTCCATATCTATCCTATCTTCTACAAATCAACAACATTATTAAAAACTATCAACAAGATAATGACAAGGAAAAAATGGAAGTCTCTCTCCATACTATCTTCCTCCTCACATCATAATTTCATGAATCATGTTTTTTTTATTAAACCTTAGAAACCATTTCGGTGACAATCAGACCGATTAAATTGAATAATTCAATCAAATTGATTAAAATAACAGATTTATTTGGTTTGATTCGGGTCTGATTATCTTTTTTTTGATAATATTGCATGAAAAAAAAATTGTGAGGATATCTTAATATAAAATGCATTATTATGTGCTTCAAAATCATTCAATTTGCATTAAGATTGATGCAATTCATGATATCATAAACAATGCTAATCTCAAAGCAAACAGACACTTCGAAGCTCATCATGACGTATTTTGCATTAGAATATCCTGCCATGAATTTTTTTTCATATTGCATAGACTGACTGATTTAATTTGATTGGGCTCTGAAATATCTGTAAATCAAAGAAAACTAAATTTTAAAGATTTGGATTTCAATCCTTTTCAAGAACTAGTTATGTTTTAATCATATAATGTGCAATTATCAAGACAGGATATTCTAATGCAAAATACGTCACGATGAGCTTCAAAGTGTTTGTTTGCATTGAGATTAGTGTTGTCTATGATATCATGAATTGCATTAATCTTTCTAAAAAGACTTGATTAGAAAGTTTCACAAATAACTTTTTTATTAGATCTAGACTTTGTTTGGGACAGCTTTCTTACTGCTTTCTAAATAGTTTTTTAGTATAAAAAATTTTAGTTCAAAAAATTTTTGTATCAAAAAGCTGTTTTAGTAAGCAATAAGAAAGATGTCACAAATAAAATCTTAAATGAGAATTTGACTCTTAATCGAAGATATTGGAGAAAAAAGATTCATGTAGTCAACCCAACGATAAAGACTTCTTGGTGAAGCTAATGAATATTTAATTTATAGAATGTCACGGACTAAACTAGAATATGTGATCATTAAAGCAAATGGCTTGAGCTATAGCTCTTTCATTACAACAAGATAGAAACATAAAAGTAATTTATTTTTATGTTGTAACTATAATGAAGAAGACAAAGTAGCTTAACTTTTTTGTTTTTTTTTTTTGCACAAACAAGCATGAATTTCTTGAATTTGCAACATTTTGGGGTTAAATAGTAAAGTTCAAAATTAGAGATGGGCTTCTTGTAAATAAGAAATTATATGAAAATTTCTATATAAAATAAAGATAAAAGGGCAATCAAACATGCAGCATCATCATATTATGTCTGCTCTTAAGTTGGCATGCTTTCACTTTCCTGCAACCATATGATACTTTTTTGTTCATTTTTCCCCTTTAATAAAGTAAAATTATTACAGAAACCTTTAATCTTTTTCAGTTATTAACATACATTAATACAGAAGTTGCAGACTGTGTGCGTCAATTAAGCCGTTTGGTATCTCCAGAGAAAAATAAAATAAAATTAAGCCGTTTGGTATTATCTTCTGTCACAACTCACAATCAACCCGGATGTCCTTGTTGCAATGATTCTAAGGGCATCTCCAACTGAACTTCATTCACCCATTTGCAGCTCCTGCAAGCATCCATTTTTGCATTTTATTTCGGCTGTGAACAGTACGATGTCAATATTGACGTCGCACTATTCACATAAATGTATTTTTTGTGTAGAAAAATAAAGGTAGAAATTGAGATGACAAAGAATATACATCTAATATTCTTTTTTTATGTTAGAAATAGAGTTCAGTTAGAGATGAATTACTATTTGATATGACTGTTATTGTATTTTAAAGTAAAAAATACTAAGACATCAAGTATTATATAACAGCTCAAAATCTCAACCATCTAGTTATTGCCCGATGTTTCTTGATGATATCATGAAAAGCTAGTAAGTTATCCTCGATAAGAATGTCATATTGAAATTTATTATTGAAAGTTATAGTCAAGATAAATGTAGTAATGGAATTAAAAACTTTCAGATAAAATTTGAATAGTACCCACAGTTCTACATGTAAGATCAATGAATTTAGGCTCCACTACACATAGGTTCCAAGCATTTTATAATAGCTCAAATTCTCAACCATTGAGATATTATCTATTTTTGTCTAATGACGTCATAATTTGTCTCATTAAGGTAACTTTTCCAAAGGTCGATCATCTTAAGAGTGCACACATACAAGCATGCTTAAATTTGGAGTTTTTACTAAAATTTTAATTATTATACTAATAGGTGTCTTAATGTTTAAGAGCTTAGCTTCATTCAACTTAAAAGGTTTAACAGCCCTCTCCCCCCTCCCTTCCTCTCCAGACACATACACATACACATAAAAAATCGATGTCCTCGTTAGTATCCCTAATCCATTCACTAGGTATATAAGATTCTAGAGGCGACCCCTATAAGTTTAAGAGATGTCTCACATCATGTAGTACTTTGTCCTAGCTAAGATTTAAGTAGGGTTTCAAACATACAAAAAGGCAAAAATAGGATTGTCAAATTTGGGTCACAGGTCAGGTTTGGGTCGAACCCAGAACTGACCCGGCATTATTGGACCCGGCTCGAACCTAAAATTGTTTTTGAAAACAGGTCAGTTTTTTGGACCCGAACCCTACCCGCTTCGGGTTCGGGCCAACCGGACCCGACCACTTCGTGCTTATTCAACGAAATTCCATGGCACCATTCATGCGGCAGCAGCAGGTAGCGGGCGACGCGGCAGTGGCCAGGCAGCGCGCGATGTGCGGCAGTGATGCGGGAAGAGCGCGGCAGCGGGCGACACAGCAGCGCGATGCGACGTGACTGATTGTGATGCTGGTAGGCGAAGAGGGCATGCGACGTGGGCAGGCGCGGTTAGACTCGTTTTTCCTGGGTCATTCAGGGTTAATACCGGGTTTCCGGGTCAACCCGAACCAGACTCGATTTTTCAAGCGGGTCAGGGTTTGGTGAACTAGAATCCGACCCGTTTCACAAACGGGTTGACCTAACCCGAATTTTCGGGTTGGTTCGAGTTGGGTTTTCAGGTTGTGTCAAATATTGACACCTCTTGGCAAAATGACATCATAAATGATATGGTGCCCAGCAAATCTTCATTTCATTAAGAATTCTACAATATATATATATATATATATATATATATATATATATATATATATATATATATATATATATATATATATATATATATATATATATATATTTTTTTTTTTTTTTTTTTTTTTTGCAAAGAAAAAAATTTATATTCATATCATAATAGAAAATTAATACTTGGACTCACTATTGGCAAGCAAGCATCAACTATAAATTGCCATCAAAAGATCTTGAAAATTATTGTTATGAACTTTAGACTAAAATTTATTTATATTAAATTTATGATCATCATTTAAATTTTTTATAATAATAATATAACTATCAAATAAAAGATAAATAAATAAATAAAATCAACTATCAAAGTTTGGTAAGCTATCTGATGATTTTGAAAATGACAAGATTGAAACATCCGTACGGTTGTTAGTTCTCTTGCACGTGGATGCTATAAAGCTTGTCAAAATGTTATTCGATAGAGGGAAAATTAAATAAGAAGATATGGATCAAAATTTATTTTAATATATATATATATATATATATATATATATATATATATATATATATATATATATATATATATATATATATATATTTATTTATTTTGAATTTATTTTGAAATAAGGGTAATAAATAAAAATGAACAAATTAACAAGATTTAATTTTGATCTAAAAATAAATATGATAATTTTAAACTTTAATATGTGTGGTTAATATAAATCTATAATTTTTTAAATTTAAGCTTGTTTTGGATAGCTTTTTTTTATTTTCTAAATCAACTTTTTGTTACAAAAAATTATTGTACCAAAAAGTTGATTTAGAAAGCAAATAGAAAGTCATCCCAAACAAAGTCTTAACGTAACTAAATATAAACATTATTGATATATCATCAAAAATTATGTTGATCATGCACGAATCTCGAGGGAAAATCAACTTGAAAACTTTAAAAATTAAATTGTAGACCATCTGAACTCTGATTTCAACGAACCTATAGTCAAACTGAACGTCTCAGAAATACAAACCCAACAACACCAAATTCGCCTAAGAAATACGAATCTCGACGAGAGGAATTCAACGAGCCCAAGATCACTAAATTCTGATATCATTAAGACATTCAAATGCCCAATAAAATAATAAACGGTCCTTGATCAAGTGATTCAACATTAACCGTCCATTCAAATCACTCCTAATTTACTTTTGATTTTTCTCATATTTACTGGTCATGCCACTCTTAGAAAATTATAAATAGGCCCCCTCATTCTTCATTGAGAATGAAGAGTTCTCTTATCACCAAGCTCCTCCTCTACCACCTCCTGGCCACCAACTGACGCCAGACTTCTGCCCTTCGCCGGATTTCTACCAGACACCGGACTTCCGCCCGTCGCCGAATTTCTACCCGACGTCAGACTTCCATCTGTCGTCAGACTTCTACCCGACGCCGAACTTCCATCCATCGCCGGACTTCCGCCCATCGCAAGACTTTTGCCCGTCGCATGATTTTCTTCGGACTTCTACCCGACGCCTAACTTCCGTCCAGCTTCGGACTTCTGTCAGATTACCTACTGACGTCGGACTTCTGCCCGACAACCAACTAACGTTGGACTTTTGCACGACCACCATTAATGTCGGACGTCCGTCGCCCGCTGACTACGGTCCTTCCAACATTCGTAGCTAGACGACGGTCTTTCTGACCACTGTTGCCCCCCCCCCCCCCCCCCCCTGACAACGGCCCTTCCGACTTTCATCTCCCTCCGACAATCGTCTTTCTGACCACTTCGTCCGCTGACTACAATCATTTTGACCTCCGTTGTCGGACAACAGTCTTTCTGACCTCCGTCACCCGCCGACGGAGGTTAGAATTGTCCTTCCAATATTTGTCACCAAACTACGGTCTTTCCGCCCTATGTCGCTCACCGACTATGGTTCTACCGACCAAACAAATATATCAATAATGATTATTTCAAGTCCCATCATGTAATGCACTTTATATGATGTATATTTATTACATCAAGCCAAGGCCTTCCCCAAAGGAAGGGCCTCATTTGTAATCGACTGCAAATTATAGTGGATTCATTCAAACTAGGATAGGCACATGGTTTTCCCCTTTTCAGGGTTTTCCACATAAAAATTTTAGTGTCTTTTATCAATATTGCACCCTCTCTCTCTTATCTGATTGTGTGTTGGATCTTCATACAAAACTGGGACGTTAAACTATATTTTCTCTACCGCTGCAAATATTCCAAGACACAACAATTATAAAGCCTAAAATTGCAAAAAAAAAAAAAAGTGGAAATCATAACTAATTTTGGTAATAATTTTTATAATCATGATTAAAAAGATATTGATCATTTAAATTTAAAAAATATTTGAATTATATATATATTCTATTTTTTATCATGATTTTAATTATTAATGACCTTTAAATAATAATAAAATAATTTAAATATGTATTATATGATTATATCATCACAATTTACTTCTTCTAAATCTGTAAATTTTAAACTTTTTTAAATTTATATAATTATTTGAATCTTAAATATCAAAACATAATACCCACAAACATTCACATTTTACTCAGAATAATGAAGAGTACCCAAATTCATCAAATATAAGGCCTGATTTTGTTTTGGATTTTTTTTTTCGTTTTAGAAATGAAGAAATTATTTTTTGATCGTTATTTAAATGAGATATTTTTATAAAAATATTTTTTTAAAAATTTTATTTTTCTACTATTTTAAAAATCTTTGTAATATTTACTTCTCCTTCGAAAAACTGTACTTTCTTAACTATTATTTCTAAAATTACTTTTTTACAAAACAAAAGGAGAAGACGAACCGAAGCCTAAGTCACTGTGCGCAAGATTTATACAAATTGCCCAACCTTTATAAAAAGGACAGTCCTGTCCGATTTACAGCAAATATAAATCAGAGCTCCCTCAACTTCCAAAACTCCCACCGCCGGCGATGGACGAATCTTGGAACATTCCGATGGGACTAATAATCCCACGGCGGCGATCCACAGAAGACTCTCGCCGGAATCCGTGGGCTGGTGGTGACGGGCTGGACCCCAACGACTTCCGCGACGTCTTCGGGGGACCTCCGCGGACCGTTCTCCTCCGGCGATTCTCCGGCGAATTCTCTCTCGAGGGCGGGCGGAGGCCAGAATCGATCTACGACGAGATATTTCGTTCATCGGAGAGGGGAATGTCGGCGGCTGGTGGAGAGAGGAGGTTGCCGGGGTTTCGGATTCCGCCAGCGGCGGAAGGGAGGGTGAAGACGAAGGTAGGGTTTTATGATGATATATTTGGATCGGACGGTTGGAATCGGAAGTTGAAATCGCAGTCGATGGAGAAGTCGAAGGCCTCACAGTTGAGTCCAACGACGCACTGTGTGGGCGATGACGCCATGTTCTCCACTTTTGCTGCTAAACTCAGGTGATTTATTCGTTAAATTAGGGCTTATTTGATTGCTGGTAGATATAAACTATTTTTTTGTAAAATGATTATCTTATCTTTACTTATTTTATATACATATTATGATGAAATCTTTCGAGGGATTTTAGAAGTATTTGAGGAGTTTAAAATTAAATTTTATTTATAGTTATATTTATATCTAATCTAATGATGAGATATAATAAAGTTTATTGTTTTATAAATGAGTTAAGGTAAATTTTCAACTTCATTTTCTCATAAATTTACAGATTGAAAGCGACATGTGTCATGGATGCTCTGTTATATTCTTCGCTAATTCTTGATTAGTTACTAAACATACTTGCTATGCTTTTTTAATATGTCAATATGGGAATCATGAACAAAAATGATTTGTTTTTTATGTTGAATGTAGTGGATTTTGTAAAATATGTAAATCTCAAATTAATACAAATTTGTTTATTTCACTGCTCGTAATTTATCTTTCATGAATATCATTGAGTAGAAATAGATTTTTATTTTTTATTTTTTAGGTTAGTTAAACTAGTAAGCATCTAATATTCAATTACTGTTCTTATGCCATAAAGTTGCTATTTAAGAAGAAAAGTTAATTTCTGGAAGGGCTAAAAGTTGTCGCGGCTGCAACCATTTGTTTGGGGAGTGAAGCATAAATAGTTAATTTAATTTGGGTTTTATTTGGTACAGTTTTCTTGCTATTTTTAAAATATCTTTTGCATTTACTTGTATAATATTTAAATTTTTAAAATACATAAAATTATTATTATTATTAACTTTTTTAGATGAAAGGTATATTTTTATTTATTTTGATATGATTGAGACACTAAAATATTATATAAATAAATATAAATATTCAAATATTAAATATATAAGTACAAAAATTATATGATATGCATGTAAATCCCTTATGTTTATTTATTTATTTTTTTTGCATGCAAAAGAGCGAGGCCACTCATCCAGTAAACCACCCGTGGATTAACCTTTTTCTGAAAGTTTGTTACCTTGAAAAAAACCAAAGCTGCACATAAATATTTCCCATCTCTTGGAAGTTTTAACTTTAAACATACTACAGCAAATGTCCTTTATCATACAAGCCTTTTTATGCATTTCACATTATAAAAGAGTAAATTTATGAAGTCTTTAACTTTAGGAGCAGCGACTCTGTCATTAAAATATTAAATGCAATCAACTGAGTGCTGGAGGAGCAATCATGTTTCAAACACAGCAACGCATGAGAACCTTTTATTGATTAGACCTAACCTAGAAGCACCCTAAAATAAAGCTGTACCACTGTTTTATTTTCCTCTACTTTCTTATACAAGACATTTACATCATAGAATTTTACAGCAAATCAAGCTACCTTTCGTCAATTTACTTTCTCAAACACAAAACAATTAATTTGCATGTAGTTGCATCTATCCCAAAGCTCTTTTGAGTTAAAATATTGAGAATTTACATACATAACAATTAAAATTATCTAAAATTTAAAGCTTATTATTTACTCACATAATATTCAATCACTTTAAGTAATATAAAAAAACATACCACTTTCCTATCAACTTTCTTGATGCCCTTATCCTGTGTTATGACTTTCTCTATTATTCTTCATTGGTGAGGATTTTTGGATTGTTGTACACACTGTTTGTCTTGTCAATGGCGTTTCCCCAATAAGATCTTAACGCTACTTACTCTCCTCTTCTTTGTTGTTGATGAATTGCATACACCGCCGATCCATAATGTCAAAAAAATCACTTTGTGATTTCCTCAATTATGCAAATTTGATTTAATAGAGTGTTAGATTAAATAAATAATAAAATTTACGTCTTAAATATATATACAACAACAACAACAACAATAACAAGCCATCTGTTCTACCCCTCAGGCCAATAACCATACCAACTAGGCGGCACAACTCCCCACCATCAACTTTCTCCACAGTTGAGATGCCGGACGACCAATATGGTGCAATAAACCACCCTTGCCTCCCCTCAAGATCATGCTTCATTGCTAGCACCAGTATGCTCCCACAAGACACTCACGCCAACTTCTCTTACTCCTTTTCACCACCTGACACCATTAACCTCGAGCCGAGCATTAGTCAGAATCAAAAGAAGCGTGCTAGTGATGGCTTCTTCGACTCATCCGACATTGGCTCACCCTCATCTGTGATATCGTCAGTGTTTCTTGAAACAATGGGAGCCTTTGGATTTAAAGCCTACGTGCAGCACCCAAGCTGTGAAAGAGAGGTGGAGAAGATGGTGATGGAAGTGGAGGAGAGAGATGTTGCAGAGAGTCCATTTGTTATTGAGATAGATAGCCATGGCACTACAGAGACTAATGAGAGTGCAGCTGCTGTGGATGAGGCCATTGCGTGGGCCAAGGAGAAGTTTTTCAGCCATGTATCGGCTGAGGCCAAGAGTACAGAAAATGCTCAACCAGCCCAGAAGCAAATGGAGCCTGAGGAGAAAAAAGGTAATCACTACTTATAATACATTGCCTTCCTAATTTTCAAGTAATAGTTTTTTTTTTTAATGAAGTGTTTACATAGAATATTTTTATGTGTAATAAAAAACAATATGTTAGGAAGTGTACTTTCCTGTTCATCAATATTAGAATTATGAGCTATAATCATACTTTCTAAATAGTTTGTTTAAATATTAACGTTCACAAGTATGGTTTATTTTTTGGGTGGGGGGTAGGGAACAACTTATATACACAAAATACCTAGATAGGCTATGAAGTTAAAGAAACACTTAAAAATTGACGGTATAATATAAGAGAATATGACCCAAGACCAAAAAATCAAGAGGTGGAAAAGAGAAGGGGGAGGGGTTCAGTAAGTCTCAATAGCAACCTAGAGTGGTACTGCTCCAGCTGACAATGTAGAAAGGGAAAAGCCATCCATGAAGTGAAGAAAAAAACAAGCCATATTGGTGACAACATCCTTGTCCAAGCAGCAAAAATGAAATGTGCTAAAGAAACAACCATCAGTCATTAATGTCACAGGAGATAAGCCAAACCGAAGGATAAAAATAAAATCAGAACAAAAATAATGGAACTGAGCTAGCTAAGGGATCTTCCAAAAATTAATCAATCATAGACCTCTGTAGTCTAAGAAACATCTCAATTTTACTTGCTAATTTTTTGAGGATTTGGAAATTTATTCTAAATAATAAGTTCAATGGCCGAATGCAATGGATCTATAAATGCATCTATTCCTTTCTAACTAAATGTTATAAAAAAGCACCCAGCACAATGAGCAAATATAATTCGTGATGATGTAATGGACTAGAGAATATGAACTAAACTAAAAAAGCTTGCATCAAATATGCTTCTAAAAGAAAGAACAGACATAAATATGATCTATTTCTTGACGGGTCACATAGAATAAGAGCATTCAAAAAAGAAGAGCGTGTCTCATCGCTCACATGACAAAAGACAGATTTTATTCATATGAAGTCCCCTGGCCAATAACAGTGAAATCCTCTTTCTCTTCCCAAAATAGAATATGACTGTCAGGATAAATATGGATAGCTTTATTTTATCCAAGCAAAGAACTTCAGCCAAAGAAGAGGTCCTAGGAAGGGTCCAGTTTCCCTTAAAACGAAGGAACTAATTTTAGCATCCAGGGAAGTTTTAAACGGGAGTTAATCCAAGGCCCCAAAACATCCGTTAGTGAGTTTCAATTGATCCAAGGATCATGGAAAGGAAAAAATCCTGTCCATCATCAAAGAAAGCTATGTCGTAGCTGAGGAACAATAGGTTAGAGATATTTCCAAAATTGAGAAATATTGCCAGGACTCTTGGTCCAAAATCCAGATCAAACCAAGCGGTTCACTATTTATTATGGCTAATAAAGCTGCAAAGAAGCTTCCAAGAAGTTTTCATTTTATAAGTGACATTCAGGAAGGCGAGAGGGAAAGTCCAAGCCTCTTATTTAGTTTTGGAAGAGGTGTATGATTATAAGAGGTGAAATGAAGTTTGTTTGGAAAGTCACTGTCATGAAGGAATCTAAAATGCAATTGCTCATTTTTTTATGATATATTCAGGCAATGATAATGATCTAAGTCAATAGAATTGGTAACTCAAAAAATGTAGTACTTGATAAGTTGAAGACCACAGGCAAATGAAAGAAACTTTTGTTTCCAAGGAACGAGTCATTTTTAAAGTATTTCAACAGAAGGTGTAATCCTTAGCCTAGGTTCTGGAAATTGTGAAGGAAAGTCCAAGATAAATTAGGGGCAGAGAGCCACATTTAATACCAAAGAAATGACAGTGTGGAATTGCTCACAATTTTGGCAAGTAGATTTATTAAAGTTTACATGTAAGCAGCTCAGCTTCCCAAAAGAAGCTGCACAATCCTTGAAAAAATTTAAAAGTCAGGGATCGGCATTACCGAAAATCAACAGGTTGTCGGCATACATAAGTGAATAAAGTACTCTGACCACAGGTGATAGAAGGAAGTCCGACTTGGCACAACTGTCCTCACTAAGGGAAGAAAGAGAGTTCATGACAAAGTCGAAGGTGAAAGGGGATGAGGGGTATCCTTTCCTCACTATTAATAGATTGAAAACAGCAATTCACCTCCCATTAATAATAACAAAGAACGGAACAGAAGTAATACACACCTCAATCCATTTTACAAAAGCATTAGGTACTCCTTCGTTAATCAATCTTTGAAATAAAGGGGTCATATTAGCACAATCTAGCATTCTGACGATCAATCTTAGCGCAAAAAACTAACACATGAGTATTTCAGTAGCTAAAATGATATTATCAGAAATGTTCCTATTTTTAGTAAAAAAAAATACTTGGGTTGGATGAAGGAGTTGAGGAAGAACAAGTTTGAGCTTAATTAACTTGTTAATCACTTTATAAATTTATTGTTGAGTGATATTGGTACAAAGTCAAAAATCAAAATAGCAATTGGCTAGAAGTTGCTTGGGAGTTTGAGCCATACTAGAGTGCTTACCCATTTTAGAAGCACACATGTTTGAAAGAAAAATCTCGCCACAACGGTAAACTGTCCTTGTTGGAAATAAAAAATTTAGAGATGAAGTCATCAGGACCCAAGTTTTATCTTAATTTCCCAATTTTAAGCAAAGCCTCCTTGATTTCCTGGTTAAAGGAGTAATCTATTGCAAATAAAGTAGAACCGACAGAGCATTAAAAACTGTAAGAATGCAGAGTTGCGCATGAAGAGGAATGATCGTATGAGAAGAGATTGCCGGATCACCTCAACAGCAATGTATTGAGGGGAAGAAAGAGTGGCTCCAGGAGTAAGAATTCCTTAATATGGTTATGATTATGTCTTCCTGTGAATTTTTTTATAAAGGTAAGTCATTCATACTCCCAGACAACCAAACAGTTGTAGGACTTTGGGAAATTCATTTGCTTTCACATCTGGTGGCATTAAACAGATTCTCTTGGATGATATTTGCTTCTTGTAAGAGAGATGGGTCTAGGGGATTGTTTTTCTCTAGAGAACACCCAAGATTGTTCATGCCTATAGAGTTTTGTATAATTAGAGTGATGGAAAGCATTATTCCGAGATGTGAGTTTGCTTACAGCTTTAACAAGTTTGAGCTTTTTTGCACAGAATAATTGAGATTACCATAGACAAAAGAACCCTAAACCTTCATGTTGATATCCTTGAAATCATTGCAAAGAGTCCAAAAATTCCTGAAAATAGATTTGTGATTAAGAGATGGAAAAGACAATATATATATATATATATATATATATATATATAGTGACAGCGGAATGATCAAATAGATTAGAGGAGGAACAGCTTTGTAGTAAGAGCAAGGGAATAAATTCAACCATTTGTCAGTTGAAAGAGCTCTATCAATCTTTGATATAATAGGAAAATCAGGTTGGTCGAGGTACCATTAGCAGAAAGCCCAAAGTTGGAAAGATTCAAAATATTAGCTTAAACTAGGAAGAGGAATATTCCCTCGTAGCTTATCCTCAACAGATCTAATATAGTTGAAGTTACCTATAACAATTCGAAAGAAGTCAACATGGAAAAATTTATAAGGGACTCCCAGAGAATATCTGTTACAGTAGCATTTGCAGCATTGACAACAATAATTAAAATTTTTTTTGGAGTTAGAAAAGTCACCAGGCCATGAATAAACTGCGTAGGAATGTGAATTGGCTGGAATCCTAGAAGAGTCCACTTAAATCTAAATTCCCCCACCCCTCCAAAGAAACCAAGAATTTGTAATTCTCGGAGGTTTGACAGATATCAAATACCTCCCTTGTATAGTTTTTTTAATTCAGTTTTCATTAGTTCAACATTAAAATGACTTACCTGCTCTTGAAAAATATAACGGTAAGATGTGTTTGATATTTTATCAAATAAAAGCTACATAAAAATATAAATACTAAAATAATGCATAAATAAATTTATCTAAAATGCATGAGAGCGGGACAACACTTCAGTATTTAGGATGTCTTTTATTGGGAAAAATAACAAATATGTATGGTTTATTTTGTACCAAAATTATTATATTTTTTAGAATAAATTAGTTATTTAGGATTAATCAAAATGAGAAAAATAAAATCTCCCAAAGAATAAGGCTTTGTTTGGGATGGCTTTCTTCTGCTTCTTAAAACATCTTTGTTGTAATTTTTTAACTAAAAAGTTGTTTTAAGATGCAGCAAGAAAGACGCCCCAAATGAAGCCTAAATGTTGATTTCATCTAAGACACAAAAACACTTCTACGTTTGGAAAAAGGAAAACAAAAATTTTACCACAAGAAACCGTTCAAAAAGACTCCTTACTGATCTCTGTTTTCACTTATTTCTGCAGGTCAAGATAACCAGGAGAATAATGCAAAATTCAACTGAAATTAATTTCATCATACTCTGTTTGGGTGTCTCTAGCTATGTACAGAAGGAAGATAGTCGATTTGAAAGTAATCACGCTTGCGATTTGTTCTTGTTCCCCTGTGTTTTTCTTCTGAATTTTTTGGCTATGAAGGATTTGAGTTTGAGTTATTCTCTATTCAGAATGTTGAGGTTGTCAGGTGTAACATAGTAGGAAGACAGTAAGAAGGCTGCTTAATTATTTTATGGGAAATTTGTATAATGCTTTTTGTATCTTGGTCTGTTCGAGTGGGATGATATTTTTCGAATTAATCCTCATATTTTGTTATCATTACTATTTTAGGCTTCATTTGGGACGGCTTTTTTGCTGTTTCTTAAAGCAACTTTCTAATACAAAAATTTTAATTTTTGTACCAAAAGCTGCTCTAAAAAGCAATAAAAAAGCCGTCCCAAATAAAGCCTTAATAAAAAGAACATTTTAAATTTAGGATATATTTGAGATAGTTGTAGTGCTACATTTGTTATAAAAAATAGCTTTCTATTCAAAAATTTTCTAAAAGGCCGCGAGAAAGAAGTGGCTAAGCTAAACTATGGATTGTTGTCTAAACAATAAAGCAGCAAGAAAGTTCTTCCAAACAGATTCTTAATATTGTTAATATATCTTTCTGTAACTCTTATCTGCTCCCAGTATCTTCCCAAGCTTGCCTGGCGCCAAGTCCTACGACCTTGCTGGTTGGGTGAGCAAATGCTGTGCCGTATCTCTTCCAGGCCGTGCTCTTACGAAGGGGATTTCAGGTTAGAATCAGGCCGCACATTTTCAAACAAATCTGCAAGCAAAAACGTTATATATAGCATGTTAGTTGTGTGCTTTGTAGCTGATATGGCGCTTTTAAGGGAAACTTATTATGGACGGAGTTCGGATTTCAATCACGTGAAGATATTTGGATATGAGATCGGGTCTGCGGCCGAGTGATCGACGGAACAAGTTCCTCTCATCTCACTCGGGCTCGAATCCCCTAACTGTCCCAAAAAACAAAAAAACAAAAAAAAAGATATTTGGATATTTTTTATTTTCTTGTACAATGAAGTGTACAAAAGAAAGAAATTCAGGAATCTTCATGTGATTGAAGTTCGGACAAAAAGTTACGTCGGGACTCCGCAAGTAATAATCTCTTCTTTTAAAGAGTTTGTTTGGGATAGTTTTCTCACTACTTTGTTTTTCATACAGCAACCACAATTTTATTTGATTATTATTTTCTAAAAATTTTTGTGGTGAAAGTTGTTTTTTTATAACAAGAGTTTCTCATATATGATAACTTTAACAAAGTAGCTTTTCAATTATAAAAAATATTTTTTTTATAATGTACACATCAACTTTTAAAAAAATTACTTTATACAAAATTCTGCCGTTGGTCCAAACAAATCCTAAATCAATAAATTAAAGCACAATTCATCATGTTTAAGTTTTTGCGTGTGAGCATTTTTTACCTTGTTGAAAAAAATATCTGACCGATTGATGATAATAAATTTAACAAATGGAAACAAAGGTAGCTTATAAAGTTACATACTAAGAACATAATATAAGACCGTTATGTGTAAGCTCTTTGAATGAATTAAACCAAGCTGCCAAAAAATAATATTAGGTGAGGATCAATGTAGCTAGTTTTATTTGAGATTCAACTTTAGATGACACGAGACTTTGGGCAACTTCAAATAGAGTGAGTTCTAATCTATAATTGATCGATTTCTAGAACTTGGTTAAAGTTCTCATATTGAATTGATTTGTTTGACCCAAAAAAATAGAAGCATACAAATCTCTTATTCTCATGTACCTTCCAAGAAGTTTGAGAAGGATATGAGAAAAAAAAAATTGCCAAACCCAATTTAATTTGGACAACTTGAGTGATAAGAACTAATCTAGAGTATTGGCTCAATAAGATGCATAGATTTTTCAGCACGTGTTTGACATATTGTTGATGGGAAAAGAGGGATAATATGACAGCGTTCTTATCGTACGGGGTATTTTATAATACGAGATAAGGGAAGATGTACAGTGAGGTATGTTAAATAATTCTCATCTCGACTCATGTAACACGTTCACGATAAGGTATATCATCAAAGTCAAAAGTCAAATTAAAGTCAAGAAGAGAATCTAGGTTAATCAGTCTTCAGAAATGAACTCATTCTGAGGTTAATTACACTTAAAGATACCTCTAAGAGAGACCCTCACTAAAAGAAGTATGCCTTTGTTTTTTATTTGAGTGCGTGAACATCAACAAATAAACTATGTTTCAAAGATCATTATCATAAGATGATTGTCCATGCTTCAAGACAAATTAGTCTACATGATAAAGAGTGAGCTGCCATGATTAATTAGATGACTATCTCTCCATATAAAAAATCCCATGAGATGATAATCAATGAATGAACAAAAAGCCAATTAGGATGAATAAGCTCAAAAGGGGTAACTGGTGGAGATAAAATTCATAAAAGGCAGAAAATCTAGTCATGATTTTATGGATCAATTATCTTATGCTATAAAGTATGAGATCACTTAGCCATGAAGATAGTCAGCATAGCCTTGCTTATGAGACACTTTTTTTAGCAACAATGAATTGTGTTGTCCATGAAGAGTCTCTTGATCTCACACCATGGAAAAAACAAAAACATAGATTCCTATACAAATGATTTTTAATGGATAGATATAAAAAGATGTAAGTCTTTAGTTCTTATAAGTTTACTTGATATGTTTTGACAGTTTAATAATGATTTTGAATAAATAAAAAAATAATAAAATAATAGAAGTTGGTTGGAGGCTGATTTATACCTGTACAAGATGGTGGGACGACAGATTTTACAGTAAATACTGTAGTTTGTGGTGTTATTCTCCGATGATTCACATGATTTACTAATTGAGAGTTATAATGAGATGATTAATGTGGAGAGGTTTTGTCGATTTTGTTCAGAGAAACTATAAGTTAATAATGTAAACTTTTGATATTATAAGATAGTAGAAAATTTAATTTTTCTTAGAAAGTCATATATAAAAATTTATGTAAATTTTGCCTTGTAAAAAAAAATAATTACATATATTTAAAATTTAAGTATGAATAATTTAGTCTTTTATAATAAAATTGCTAAAGCTAAACCTCTAAACAAACAATTTAACTCTAATTTCAAGTATTAATAAGCCCTTAAGAAAATATTATCCAAATATCATATTATTATTGAAACTCCATTTTATTAAACTTTTTTTTATAAATATTTTTTTTTCTAAAACACCTTTTTACATAAGTAAAAATTGAACCAAATGAAGCCTACGTAACTACCGAAAAAATAATGTTTATTGTCAAGTAATTACGGTTAAGCTTTTGTTTCCAAACAGTTGAAAGTACCTGATTTTGGCGTATCCAAACGGAAAAAGCAGGAAATAAGGGTGCGTTTGGGATGACGTCTTTGCAGCTTTGCTTTATAAAAAATTATTAAATCCTCCTTTGGGGCATTGCAGCAGATTCGCATCAGAAAAAATTTGCGGCACATAGCTGCTTCCCGCGACCTTTCACCATCTCCCGCGGTCCGCTGCTTTCCACGGAAAAATGACGTAAATCCCTCGCTTGCAAACATTCGCGACCTTCGTCCCATCGGCGCCTTCTGCAACCCTAAAGGCCAATGCAATGCCATCTTCCTCAAGCTCATCCATCTCGGGCTCACGTTCTCTGATGCTCACGGCTATCTCCCGACCTGGCTTCTCCAATCAATCTTTCTTCTCTTTCCTGTTCCTGCCCCATCTCGCCGCTGCTGCCATCAGCGCCCACGAGAAGTGATTTCACGCAATCTCCCATCCACTAACACTCCGCCTCTTCTAAATCTTCTCCTTCCTACTGTCAATCCTCCTCACCGTCTCCACAATCCTCCGCTTCTTCTCTTCATCAGCAAACTTTCCAGATGGCATCGCCTCCCTCGCCTTCCTTCTCTTCTCTGCCACCCTTCTTGTCTTCGCCCTATCCCCTTCCACCGGTTTCCATTACCAGCTCTCTTCTTCATCCCCCACCTCCTCGTCAACTATAGACACCAACTTATCGAACCCCAAGTCGAAACCAAACGTCACCGACTACGCCACCACCTCCCTTCTCTCCCGCCTCACGTGGAGTTGGATGAACCCCATCCTTGCCTAGGGCTACAAATCCCCCCTCAAAGCTCGAGGACGTTCCCTCCCTCGCTCTTGAGCATCATGCTCAGCGGCTCTATAATCTCTTCCACTCTAATTGGTCTCGCCCTGCCATCAAATCCCATCACCCCGTTCGCACCACAACTGCTTCGATGCTTCTTGGCCTTTCTTTTTTGCTGTTATAGGTTCTTTTTTGAGTTTATTCATGATATGTAATTACATATTTATTAAATTTTTTTAATTGAATCTTAAAAATATATCATAGTTATTGTTGCGGACTCGAATATACGCGGCGATAGAATTTAGAAAAATTGCGTCTTAGCGTTGAACGGATATTCGGCGCACAAACAGAAAATAAAAGAACACTAGTATGTGTACGTAGAAAACCCTGTAAAGGAAAAAAACCACGGGGCCGCGCCCAGTTGAAAAAGATCCACTAGCGTTTTCTTGGAATACAAGAGATGAATCGTCCTTAAAAACTTAGGACGATTAGATTACAATGAATCTCTTTAGGAGTAGACATTTACAATGTCAAACAGCGTTCCTGCGTTACTTAGAAATCAGGCTGAATGTTGGCGTCCTTCGGAGGTCGAATAGAATTCCGGCGTCGTTTAAGAGAATTCCGGTGTAGAACAGAGTTCTGATTTTACTTGGCAAGAATTCTGACTTCGCTCAGGTGTGACAACAGAATTCCAGTGTAAGACAAAATTCCGGCGTGATTCAGGCGTAGGGCAGAATTCTGGCGGTGGTCGAGGAGGAGTTTCCTCTCTTCTTCTTCTTCTCTTCTTCTTTTCTTCTTCTTTTGGCTTGGTCCCCTCTTAAGAGAAATGAGGGGCTATTTATAGTTTTTTGTGGATGGCATGAGCAGTAAATAGATGAGAGATCATGGGCTAATACGGAGTGTTTTGAATGGACGGCCGATATTGAATCCTTTGATCATGAACCGTTTATCAGACATTTGAAGGTCTTAATGATATCAGAATTTGATGATCTTAGGGTCGTTGGATTCGTCTCATCGAGCCGCTCGATTTGACTATAAGCATGTACTGTTTGGAAACCGTTTGGTAATCCAAATTGTGGATTGAACCTTCCAAATGTGCTTCGGGTCCTTGATTTGGACCTATTTGGACTCGGATTGAGTTGAATTTGGTGTCGTTAGGTTCGTATTTCTGAGATGCTCAGTTCGACTATAAGTTTGTTGAAATCGGAGTTCAGATGATCCCGGATTTAATTTTTGAAGCTTCCAAACTAAAATTGCCTCGAGATTCGTGCCGGATCAAGATGATTTTATCATGACACATCAGGTGCCCCCCTATTTTTGGACGTCAAAGCTCCACGAGTCCAAAAATATTTGTTCCGACACTTTATAACGGATGAATCGCAAAAATTTGTATTCCAAAAGATATGAGTTTGCTCAAACTTGATTGTAAAGGTCTCGTTGAGCTTCGAAAGCATCAAAATTGAGTCCGGAACGTCGAAAAACGTGTCCAGGGACCCAAAAAATGTCCAATTTGACCCGTCCGGGCCAAAAATTGGGCTCGGATTTGTGTGGGCAGCCGAACCGGCCTGACCGGCCGGCCGGCCGCCGGCGGCGCAGCCGCGCCCAGCAGCACGCGCGAGACCATCCTGGCCCGCTCCGCGGGCAGCTCCGCCGCCCGCCTGGCCCGCCTGGCCCGCTCCGCGGGCAGCTCCGCCGCCGGCCTGGCCCGCTCCGCGGGCCGCTTCGCGGGCCGTCCGACCCGCGCGGTTCCGCGCGTGGAACCGCCTTCAGCCAGCGCCATTTGGGCGCGCCGCTTGGCAGCCCGCTGGCGGTTTCTTAACCGCCAGCCATTATCCAAAATGTGTGTTTTTTTTTATTCGAAATAATTCCGAAAAATGCTTAAAAAATCAGAAAAATTCCGAAATTTTTTTTTTTAAATCCGAAAAATTCTTTAACATTCCGGAATGTTCTTTTCTTCCCCACAACAGCTATAAATACCCCCATGAGGCTATAGAACAATTCGCTCCTTTTTCCTTCTTACAGTCGAGGCTTTCTGCTGTTTATGTAGGTGATTTTCCCTACTAAATTAGCGCCCCTCTTCTTGCAACGATGTGAAAATTTTTTTTTCTTAGTTTCTTTCCTGTTTTTCTTCTTGCTTTAGAGGCCTTCCGCTATTTTTCTTTGTAGGTGATTTTCCCTACTTGAAATCAGCGCTCCTCGTAGCAGTTGAAATTTTTGCAGCCGTTTCCTTTCCTTCTCCTTTCTTATTCCAACATTCTTACAGTTGAGGCATTCTATTGCTTTTCGTAGGTGGATTTCCCTATACAAAATCAGTGCCCCTCTCCTAGTATAGAAGTTAGAATTTTCTTCCTCCATCCTTTGTCTCCTTAATTGATTTTCTTCTTACATTAGAGGCATTCCACTGTATAAGATGGGCGGTATCCTCTATCGAGCTTCAGTGCCCCTCTTTTGTGTAGAAAAAATCACGACGAGATACTATCTCCCTGATAAAAGACGATCAACCGTTGCTTATATGCGAGGGTGATTTGAGAAGATCTGGTGATAATAGTATCCGGGAGGAGTACCATAAGTGATTAATAGACGAGGAGAATTTCGACGCTATTTGAGCTGAAGTCCTTCGGCGATGTACGATTGAGTGGAAGTCAGTTGGCAGTCAACGACTGAGCAGAGAGCTGAAGGAAAGAGTTGGAGGGTGTGCTGCTAATAACTATCGAGCAAGAAGTCGATGATGGTTGATATGAAGTAAAGGACCGCCGGTAGATATTCGACGAAGGGCCGATGATGGCGGTTGTCCAGTGGCATTGTGCTCAGGCAATATGCATCCATACCGAAATGTGCCGACATCAGATATTACTGAATCAAGGGGCGAAGCAGTGTGATATGTCAATATTCTAGCAACACACTAACACTGTCAACTGAGTGGAGGCCTGATGATGATCAAGTTATGTCCTTTCTTTGAAGGAGAAGTTGTAGAAAATGCTTGTGTGTAGTCGTAGCTTGTACGGATGATGCCAATGTATTTTGTAATTTCAAGAATAGATATACATCTGAATGTAACTCCATTGATATTGTATATGAAATGAGAATTTGTTCCCTAGAGGAAGCTGAATTGTTATTGCATTTGTAAGACATGCTTTGATATATTGCGTAACATACTTTTTCGAAGATTTTTTGCCCGCCAAGAATCTCTATGAGAGATGTCTAAAGAATCCATCAAGAATATATGACCTATCCGAGGTTGTATGTCGGAGCCTTTGCTCGACGACGTTAACCTGTATGGAAGAGGTCGAGAGAATCCACCAAGGATGTGAGACCTTTTTGAGGTTGTATGTCGGAGCCTTTGCTCGACGATGTTAACCTGTATGGAAGAGGTCGAGAGAATCCACCAAGGATGTGAGACCTATCCGAGGTTGTATGTCGGAGCCTTTGCTCGACGACGTTAACCTGTATGGAAGAGGTCGGATCGAATCCCCCTGGGATCGATCTTCCAGTGATTGATATGTAATAAAGACTATGTATTTCTCATATCATGGATAAAGAGATTATATTTGTCAGTAGTTTTTCATTGTCTTTCTTATTCTTTTTAAAGAATAAGACTATGAATAACACACTATATTACTTGCAAGATAAAATAACAACTCCTTAATACAACTTAAGGATAAGAGTTACACCATGTAACATAATATTTAACTTGGGAGAAAATACTAAAGATATCAGAGTGACACCCTATTTGATACACATGAGACACGATGAAACAAGACGACAACTATCACAAACACAAATACATATACTGTGTGATTATTTAATCTCACCAACCATGTGAATATTATTCACTGGTTGTCTTTGTTGTTATTGATTTTGCCCCCCAGTGGAACCAACTCCATTTTGAGTAGGTGAATCTTGAATAAACTGTCGAAGGTAGCCTTGTCGGATAAGTCTCTCAATCTCTTCCTTGAGTTGATTACAGGCTTCCGTAGTATGGCCACGACTACGATGAAAGTGACAGTAATGATCTTGATTACCTGTGTTCGGCCTCAAAGGATGTGGCCATTTCATTGTATCATGATCTCGAACGGCCATCAAAACATTTGCTCGAGATGTGTTGAGTGGGGTATACTCCTTATCTAGTTGAGGTTCCCGTCGCAGCACTGGAGGCATAGGAGGTAGATTATTCTTCCCTTGCTTTTGCCATTGTAAGGAAGAATTATCCATCCCAGGAACATCTTTGCGCTTCCTATTTGTTTGCTCAAACTGTTTTCTGTGAGCAGTTATGGCTTCATCTGCAGAGATTTGCGCCTCCACACGATGAATCAGGTTGGCGTATGAATGAACCGTGTCCCGCATAAGTGCTGAATAGAAAGGGCCAGGACGGAGGCCACCCAGAAAAACTCCTCTCAGCAATTCAGGATCCACTCCCGGAATTTGCCGAGCTTCAGTGGAAAATCATTGAAAATACTCATTCAGCGATTCTCCTTCATTTTGGCGGATCCCTGAGAGATGAGAAGAATCCTTAACAATTTTGCGATTGGCAACAAATTGTTCGATGAATATTTTGGCCAATTTGATGAATGTAGGGATTGTTCCGGCGGGAAGTGAATAGAACCACGTTTGAGCTTGCCCTTTGAGGGTGGCAGGAAAAACATGACAGAGGAGAGCATCGGAGGCTCGCTGAATGTGCATGATGGTTCTATAGTGATCGATATGCTCATAGGGATCAGATGTCCCATCGTAAGAATCGATGCTCGGTAGTTTGAACCCTGTCGGAATGGGTTGTTGGAGGACATCGTCAACTAGGGGTGAGGAATCCTGGAAGTCTCGTTGACGAAGAGATTGTCTTACACCTCCCACGGGGAACTCTTCTTGAACCAATCTTCATAGTTCATGTCGTAGGAGGTTGTGAGGGAGTTCAAGAATGTGTGGTGCGACTAATTCCTCGGGGATCTCCAGCGGAATGTGAGGTTGTTGACCTGCACGTGAAGGATGAGTAGAGCTTGCTGTGTCAGAAAGTTCATTTTCTTGACGCATCGGAGGAGGCATCCTTGGTGGAGGGAAAGGAATTTCGCCATGAAGGCGTTCTATTGGAACCTCTCCAACCCGGGGTGGATCTCGAGGGAGAAGGATCTCTTCCTGTGGAGCTAGTGCTGGTTGACGATTCTCTCGAAGGAGCTGAAGGATCTTATTCTGAGATTCCTCCATCTTTCGGATTCGCTCCTCCAAAGAAGGTCCTGAGGTTCCTTCTCTAGCAACGTGTTGCCCCCCAGGATGAAAGGAGGCAGAAACTGGACGTCCATGATTGATAGACTGGTTTCTGGATTGATGAGAGTGGGAGCAGGAGGCTCCTCTGAGGCGATTGCTACGCCTATTGGTCATTGAAATAATATTTAGAAGCGTGTGAGAGTGTTTCCCACAGACGGCGCCAAACTGTTGCGGACTCGAATATACGCGGCGATAGAATTTAGAAAAATTGCGTCTTAGCGTTGAACGGATATTCGGCGCACAAACAGAAAATAAAAGAACACTAGTATGTGTACGTGGAAAACCCTGTAAAGGGAAAAAACCACGGGGCCGCGCCCAGTTGAAAAAGATCCACTAGCGTTTTCTTGGAATACAAGAGATGAATCGTCCTTAAAAACTTAGGACGATTAGATTACAATGAATCTCTTTAGGAGTAGACATTTACAATGTCAAACAGCGTTCCTGTGTTACTTAGAAATCAGGCTGAATGTTGGCGTCCTTCGGAGGTCGAATAGAATTCCGGCGTCGTTTAAGAGAATTCCGGTGTAGAACAGAGTTCTGATTTTACTTGGCAAGAATTCTGACTTCGCTCAGGTGTGACAACAGAATTCCGGTGTAAGACAAAATTCCGGCGTGATTCAGGCGTAGGGCAGAATTCTGGCGGTGGTCGAGGAGGAGTTTCCTCTCTTCTTCTTCTTCTCTTCTTCTTTTCTTCTTCTTTTGGCTTGGTCCCCTCTTAAAAGAAATGAGGGGCTATTTATAGTTTTTTGTGGATGGCATGAGCAGTAAATAGATGAGAGATCATGGGCTAATACGGAGTGTTTTGAATGGACGGCCGATATTGAATCCTTTGATCATGAACCGTTTATCAGACATTTGAAGGTCTTAATGATATCAGAATTTGATGATCTTAGGGTCGTTGGATTCGTCTCGTCGAGCCGCTCGATTTGACTATAAGCATGTACTGTTTGGAAACCATTTGGTAATCCAAATTGTGGATTGAACCTTCCAAATGTGCTTCGGGTCCTTGATTTGGACCTATTTGGACTCGGATTGAGTTGAATTTGGTGTCGTTAGGTTCGTATTTCTGAGATGCTCAGTTCGACTATAAGTTTGTTGAAATCGGAGTTCAGATGATCCCGGATTTAATTTTTGAAGCTTCCAAACTAAAATTACCTCGAGATTCGTGCCGGATCAAGATGATTTTATCATGACACATCAGTTATATTATTATTAGAAAAAATATATTTAGTTTGAAGTAATAGTAGATAATGATTTTTTTTCCTGATTATTTTAAAATATGATGGTACATTATAAAAAAAATTATATTATGATATTTAATAGTTATAAAATATTTCATAAAAGTTGATACAATTTTTAATTTTGAATTGTTAGTTTGTTAGCATATAAATTTTTTGAAAAATTTGATATTTACGTAATTTATTTTCATCTCAATATATAAGGGTATAAAGGTAATTTATTCCATATAGCTGCACCCAGCAACTTGACAGTTATACTTTTCAAACAAAATATATTACTTTTTATACAATAATTTCAAAAAATAATTTCTGTATAATAATTTTATAATTTGATCAAGTCATTAATAAAAGTACACGTTTTAGATATCTTGGATCTATTGTTCAGAGTGATGGTGAAATAGATGGGGATATTATCAGCAGAATCTAAGTTAGATGGTTGAAGTGGAGGAATGCATCGGGCTTATTGTGTGATAGAAAAGTACCCCTCAAACTTAAGGGAAAATTCTATAAGATGGTGGTGAGACCTGCAATGCTTTATGGTGCCGAATGTTGGTCATTAAAAAAGAAGCATAATTCTAAGTTAAGTGTTGCAGAGATGAGGATGCTCAGGTGGATGAGTGGCTTTACCCTTAGAGATAGGATACAAAATGAGCATAGTTGTGAAAAGGTTGGGGTAGCTCCAGTGGAAGATAAGATTAGAGAGAGTCATCTTAGATGGTTTGGTCACTAAAACGGCGGCTTTCCAATGATCAGGTTAGGAAAGTAGAGGTCTTAGATTTGACTTATGTTAAGAAAGGTAGAGGTAGACCTAAAAAGACTTGGTTAGAAAATATTAAAAATGATCTTTCTTTATTAGATTTAAATGAGAATTTAACTTTTAATATGACACAATAGAGAAAAATGATTCATGTAGCCGACCCTACATAATGGGATAAAAATTTGATGTTGTTGTTGTTGTTGATTTAATGATTTTATAACTTATTTTAACGATAGCTGCAGCTTTCGCAAACGCACCCTAAATCTAACCAAACGAGCCCTTAGAGGCGTCCAGGGTTTGCGTTTTATCTTTTCTTTTCGTCGTTGCTGTTCGACTACTTTGCTTCGCAGGAGGTGTAGAGATTGCACGCGTCGCTTCTTCGGCTCCTTCGTGGCTGTTCGACTTCGCTCCTTCGACGACTTTCCCTTCCTGTCGGATCGGTAGTTACGACATTTTGATCGGAAGCAACCACGGGAACTCGAAAGTAACTTTCTACTTTTCGCGCGCTTGTTCGGCCCAATCCCATAAATCC
Source organism: Dendrobium chrysotoxum (assembly GCA_019925795.1). Classification (NCBI taxonomy): domain Eukaryota; kingdom Viridiplantae; phylum Streptophyta; class Magnoliopsida; order Asparagales; family Orchidaceae; genus Dendrobium; species Dendrobium chrysotoxum. Next base: position 88,228,455 of record CM034313.1, read on the forward strand.
GCCGAACCGAGGGATTTAGTAAATCCGGGATTTAAGCCGTAAATCCTTAAATCCGGGATTTACCCATCGCCGGGATTTAACGCGCGCACAAAAACCGTTTGGCTGGATTTAGCGTAAATCCGACTTAAATCCCGCTGTAAATCCGATACCAAACTGCCCGTAGGGAGGAAAGCATGGCGGAGGGGCGGCCCAAGACCTTGCCGGTGCTCCCATGGATGCGGAATCCTGTTGACATCGAACTCTTCGACAATTGCCCTCTCGGTTTTGTTCCACTCTTAGATCCGAGGTAACTATTCCTTCTCACATACGCTAATGGAATTTCTTTCTGCGTGAAACTATTTGTTTTCTCACCACTTGTTGATGGAGACGAAGCGGATTGAATAACTGTCGATGTTAAATTCGTCTAAGTAGTTTTTGTTGTCCTTTGAAAAATTTCCTTTGCAGATTAATGGAGGCTTTGCAGAAAATGGATATACAATCACTATTTCCTGTGCAAGTAGCAATGTGGCAGGAAACAATTGGGCCCGGTGCGTTTGAAAGAGATATTTGTGTCAACTCGCCAACCGGGACTGGCAAGACATTGGCCTATGCTTTACCCATTGTGCAGATTCTCTCAACTCGGAAGATTAGATGTTTGCGTGCATTAGTTGTTTTGCCTACTCGAGACTTGGCTTTACAGGTTGGCCGCTTTTTCTTTCTTCAATTTTGTATTTTATATGTTTTGTAAAATCATTATTGTTATTTTTTTGGTTGGAGGTAGACAAATTGCTCTTCATATTTGCATTTTATAACTTGTAATTGCTGTCACCTTTTTGGTTGAATGTCTTAGGGACTAACTGCATTTATCAATTGTTGTGCTACTTGGATTAGGTTAAAGAAGTTTTTGATGCCATTGCTCCTGCAGTAGGTCTGAGTGTTGGAGTAGCTGTCGGGCAATCATCTATTGCAGATGAAGTTTCAAAGCTGATCGAGCACCCTAGACTTGATATGTTTTCAGCTTTTGATCCGGAGGCTTGGCAAACTAAACTGCAAAGTTCTGTGGACATATTAGTTGCAACACCAGGAAGGCTGATGGATCATATTAATACAACAAAAGGTTTCAGTCTGGAGCATCTATGTTATTTGGTAACTAACAGATTCCAGATAGTCCCAGGAGATAGCTGTCTTTTTTACTAGAAGATTCATGATCATGCCTCAGTTATTCCTAACCATATTGCCAATTCTTTAGAAGTGTTTAACCATACCCACTTTCATTTCCTTTAATGAGCTATTATTTATACCGTGAAATCTCAGTCAAAACTTGTGTCAATGTAATGTAATGACTGGTGAACACGCTAGTTTCGTTTAGATGCAATATGCACTGACCAATTGTTATCATCAAAAGTTATTACTTAATTGAACTCTGTAATGTTTTGGTAGGTGACAATAAAGGTGACGTTGGTTGGAAGGATAAAGCATTGCTTTTATAAACTTAGTACATGTTCTTAACCTTTTCTCTTTAGCTACTTTGATGCTGCAGTGTTACCATGTATTGTCATGCTAACAAGTGTAGGACAGAAAAACATGATTTACATTTCTCTTGAGGGTCTCAATTCTCATAATCTCTTTTGAAGGTTACCTTCTGAAATCCATGGTTATTTTTAAAGTACTTCCATGAAATTTGCCTCTTAGTTGCGTGTTATTATATGTTCCAATTAACAAGTTGCACTTTTGTTGATTCTTTCATGTGTTATAGCGGTTATATTTTGATTTCAATTTTCTTACATTAGATAAACTAAAAGTGACATCCTTTTGCTTTGTGTATTTCATTTTTTTTATATTGGAAAAATGCCTTCATATAATATTCTGAGAATCTTTATTCATGAGTCTATGTAATGTTCCCCTAATTTTTGACTTATGTAATAATTGTTCAAGGAATTCCTTCTAACATTTATACACTGCAGAAGTGCATTACTTGATTAAAAAATGTCCTTAAAATCTGCACTTACTGAAAAATCTGAATTGTTAAATGTCATTTAGACGTGTTTCTTGAATCTTAACAAATTTCGGGTGAAGTATTTCTGCGGCTTACCTGAAAATTTTTAAGATTTCTGTATTGAATTTTTCATGTATCTGCTGTTTGAGTTCTATGAATTACTTATACAAGCTCTTGATTTCAAATTGCAATTTCACTCTTGAGAAGTCTGATCAATTCGCACTGATAAAAATTCAGGTAGTGGATGAGACAGATAGGTTGTTAAGGGAAGCATATCAGTCTTGGTTACCTACGGTAATTCAACTTGCTTGTTCCAAAAATCAAGCAGGTTTTAAGGAAGATGTGATCGTCCCATCAAAGCTTAATTTTTTGACCACCATAAGACGAGGGTAAGATAGTTGTGATTTGTTATTCCTTTTGTAGATTAAGGTTACACTCATTCAAGAATTTGAATAAACATCTGGCTAACTAAATTTTATTCGTGCGCCTTGATTGTTGTTGATTTGTACTTGCAGTAGGCATTATGTTAACCTTTATTTTTCTCTTGGATATTGTTTATTGCTTTTTAACCAACATTTGCTGTTGTTGGGATAATGCTCTTCCTTTATGTTTTTATTTTTTTTATTTTTTTGCAGTGGCGTGGAAAGAGGATTTAAGGGTAAATGTTATCCGAGGTTGGTTAAGATTATAATGTCTGCTACGCTGACACAAGATCCAAGCAAGCTTGCTCAACTTGATTTGCACCACCCTTTGTTGTTAACAAGTGGAGATCGGCGTTACAAGTTACCTGAAAAACTGGAGTTATTCAAACTAGTATGTTGCAATTTTGCTTTCTATACTAATGAATACATTGCAATTGCCCCTCTTTTGTTCTGGTTTATTTTATATCAGTAACTGAACTTGTTGTTAAGATATAGGTGAAATTAGAAATAATGTTTGGTTGGAAGTCTTTCAGACAACGAATAAGGAGAATTCAATAGTAGTTTGGTTATTTGATCATTGAACTTAGATAAAACCTTGATATCATTTTGTGTATGAGTCGATGTTATATTAGAAAATATTGTGCTTTGTTTTTTTTTTTTCATATTTTGGGTATACTCTTCTTTTTAGATATAATACTTAACGATCACCTTGTTGTTATAGACATAAGAATTGGAAAATTTTATTATTTTTTTGGCACTGTTTATTTTTATGTTGTGCATTATTTTTTTTAGCTCAATTAGTGGAATTTGAAACATGAGAAGGATTTTGGTTGTTGGTTGTTGCCATAATTTGTCTTGTTATGCAGATTTGTGAATCAAAATTGAAGCCATTGTATTTAGTTGTGCTTTTGCAAGAGCTAAGAGGGGAAAAATCGATAGTTTTTACATCATCTGTGGAGTCAACTCACAGGCTTTCAAAGTTACTAAATTTATTTGGAGAATTGCCATGCAAGGTTAGAGAGTATTCAAGTCTACAACACCAATCTGTCCGAAGGTAGGTATAAATTATGAGTTGTAAGTGATATTATTATTATTATTTTTGGCTTGACTTTGATGTGAATCCATTATACTTGAAGCAATTAAATTATATTTCCTTAATAAAGAGGGGAACTTTATTTGATCATTGGAATCTATGCTGTACTGAATAAACTATAAGTCTTTGCAGAGGAAGTTAAACTGTACTCATTCACAGGACTGAATTTTAGCTTATTTTTATCCGAGAATATTTTCTTAAACTAAGCCAAAAACTGTTTGTCTTAATCCTTTTGTTTACACTTTCTTGAGAAATTACAAGATGGAGCCGCATACTTTTCAACTCTTTTTTGGACCTCATAAATTTATACTTTTTTTTAAGAATTGAATAATTTAATATATTTTGAGAAATCACAATATGAACGAAAATATTTTCTTAAACTAAACCAAAAACTGTATGTCTCTTAGTCCTTTGTTTCCACTTTTTTGAGAAATTACAAGATGGAGCCACATACTTTTCAACTCTTTTTTGGAACTCATAAATTAAGACGTTTTTTAAGAATTGAATAATTTAATCTATTTTGAAGTGACTTTTAGACAAAAATTGACATTTATTGCAGAGAATATTGTAATTCTATTATGTTGGAGTGATCAACTCGCCTAAATTGGCTATTGAAAATTAACTTTCAGGACGACCAGCTTACGTATTGGAGAAACTAGAGTTTGAACGAGAAGTTGGTTTCAAAATATATGTTATTACATCCTAACAAAATATATATTCTAATTATTTTTCATGATATGTTCCTATACTCCAGCTTTTGGAGGTATTCTATATGACATGATTGTCATTTGGATTTATAATTAACACATGTGACGCATCAAATACACTTAAAAACAACAGGTCCAACTTCTCATTTTAACAATAAAATGTAAATATGGTTGCAGGTATGAGCAAATTTGCCCCAATGTTACGCCGGTCATGTTCTATTATCTTTGAGTTTGCGTACTTGTTTAAATTTCAAATGTCACCCTGTGGCCAACTTAGGGGGTAGTCTACCCTTAATTATCTAGGCATCCTCGATCATTAATATTTTACTTTTTAAATTTTGACTAATGTTTATATCATTTAGCTCATTGAAAGTAGCCATGGTTAAAGAAAACTCTTTTTAATACAGCAAAAGGTTGAAGGCCTTTAGGGAAGGTAAAATTGAGGTTCTTATTGCTTCAGATGCAATGACTCGAGGAATGGATGTTGAAGGAGTGAGAAATGTTATTAACTATGACATGCCGACTTATGTTAAGGCATTCGTCCACCGTGCAGGTCGGACTGCGCGAGCCGGAAACAAGGGCCGTTGCTTTACTTTACTGAGAAAAGATGAGGTGAAAAGCTCTTCCCACTCGAGCAATGTACTTGTCTTGCAGTAAAATTAGTGCTTATTTGCATTTATAAACTCTGCATTATAATATACTAAGTAGATATTTTCTTACCACTCTAATTTATTAAGTACCGTGAAATTATATGTTCTGATCACTCTTTTTCTCAATCGTGATTCATAAAGGCAATGCAATTTGTTTACTGTGGTAAGCATATACTAAAGTATGCTCTTGTGACAAAAGTTTATCTGAGTTCACACATAACTGACATACATGCGCATCTATCATCACACCTGCATTAGTTCACATTACTTTTTGTCTAAATGTAATAGTAGAAAATGTGTTTTTTAGTGTATAATTGAGTACTGAAGTAGCAACGTTGGTCTACATGTATTGTTCAAATGGCCTTTTATGTGAGTATATATGTCTGTTGTGTGCTTGCAGATTTAATGCCAGTCAAGTTGAATTTCTTGATTTTGCCATCAACTCTATGTTAATTATTGTACTTTGTGTTACATTTTCTTTATAAGTTGTATGCAGCAAATTGGTGTGGAAACATACTATGGATTATGTTGGATTATCAATAAAGTTCTCGCTTTCAAAATGAATTCAGTAGGCCTTAAATGGGTTCATTGTAGGGCAACATGTTAATGTTAGGTAAGTCATCAATAAGCCCAACCAGGCCACTGATGCAATACTAATAAACACCTACATAACCTGAAAGCTATCGTACTAACATAACCTAAAAACCATCTTTTATGCAAACATCCTTAATATTTGGATGCAATCCAATGGGGCGCAAAACAACGAACGCCAAACTTACTTCAAAGTGTTAGTTTGCACCATAATCAATCACCACGCACAAGTGACCTTCCAACTCCACAATTCTCGTGAAGTCTTGATGCAGGACTAAGATGCATTTAAATGAAAATTATAAGGATTAGCACGATTTATTAAAGAGAGCAATTGTTGATTAGATTACTAGCAATTGAAACGACAAAGTAAAACAAGAAAGAGGTGCTTACGCTTAGGCCAAATCACTTGCTAAATGCTTGAACAAATAAATAGTATAGAAAATAAAAAACATGCAAAGTAATAGACGTTCAACTAACATTCCTAAGTTAACAATGAAATAAGAAGCATAGAAAGATACACTCAAAACCCTACGTTTACTAAGCTTTAGCAATTTAGGCGGAGTTTGATCCTTTGCGAATCCGTCATCACCTACAAGGTTAGTAGATGAAGAAGTAATTGAATAGGGAAGAAAAGCTCACCCTTATTTGGGAAAGAATCGCCGTCGGATGATGTCCTTTTGATTGCTAATAGCACCGGTGAGGAGATGTAGAAGATGAATGATGTAACCTTTGATTGAATTCGATGAAGTAGTCGGAGTGGTGGAGGTCGTGGCTCGGCCGAAGATGGTCCAACGTCCTTTTGATCTTTGATCGTCAATCACATCAACCAAGGTGATGTGGATCCGGTTGATGTATTCTTCGACGGTGTTGTCGAAATCAAAGCCCACGTCAAAGAAAGGAGAACGTAGTATGTCGACATTATCTTGATCGTCAAGCACCAAGCTGTAGTCCCATTCGGGGACCTCCATTCATGTTGATTGTGAAGGAGAAAGGTTGAAGATGATGTTCCTTTGCTGTCCTTGAAGTTTCTCCTCAAGAGATTGAAGAGTTCCTTTGAGAATCAAGTGGGAAAGGGGTTGTGAGAGGGGCCGACCAAGGTAGGGATGAGGGAGGGAAATTGGTTCAGATTTTGGAGAGGTAGGGTTAGGGCTAGGGTTAGGGTTATGTGTCCAAAATTTGAAATTATTTTCAGATTTTGAATTAGGAGGGAGGTAGGAAAGGAAATTAGGATTTATTTCCAAAGAGTAGGAATTAATGTGAGAGAGGGGGATTGGAGAGAGAGAGGGGAATTGGAGAGAGAGGGGGGCGGAATAGGGATAGGGGGGCCGACGGCTATGAAGGGGATAGGGAGGGGATTTTGGGATTGATTTGGGTTTCTAAAATTAGAATTAGGAAATAGGAAAGATTTAATTCAATCCCTTTTATTTGAAAATTCAAATAAGACTCAAATAGGAAACTTTCCTAAAATAGATTTAGTAAATTAGAAAAGTTTTTGAATTTCAAATCAATTGGATTTGAATTCAAATTCTATCCACTTTTCTCTCAAACTAAATCAGGAAAGGAGGCAAGGTGAAACCAAGGGAAAAGGAAGAGGAAGGAGGGGCCGGCGGGTGGGTTAGCCATGGGGTTGGTGGGGAGCCGTGGGGGTGGAGGGGAAGGGAGGGAGAATGAGAGGTAATAAAATAACCACGAACCCGACTTATCAAAGTTAGTGGGTGATGCACGAATCTCCCTCTCCTAGGGATCTTTCTCCTTGGCTCTCAACTCTCACAAAGAAGTAGCATGCAGGAATTTTCTTGAAAATCATTAATTAACCATAACAATACAACATAGGGCCTTTAAATAGCCTCAAACAAAGGACCAAAAGAAAAAGACGACAATGCCCTCTTGGGCTTACAACCAATCCACCCTTAAGTAAGGGTAAAACAGTAAAAGAAATAACATCATAAAATAAAAGGAACAACGATACAATAAAACTCGAAAATACAAAGACTCGATCGTGGCCGTAGATCGATGACCACGTTTACGATAAACCTTCCATGTAGTGATGTCCTCATCATTCTCCCGGGGTGGAAGAAAGCTCGACTCCGTCAAGTAAGTATCTCTGGTGCTGTCATAGATCTCCAATGCATCTGGATCCAGCTGTTGTAACTCCTCGCGATCCAACCAAGTATCCTCTGCCTCGGGTTTGCCTCTCCACCTAATCAAGTATCTTCGTCGTTCACCTTCCTTTGTAGAGATGATTTCATCGCTCAGGATCGTGTCCACTTTTTCTACTATGGGTGATTTAGGAATATCTGGGAGTAGAGGTAGGTTAGGGATCTCACAAGGTGGGGTCACACATGGCTGTTGTATGAGTGAGTTTGGCGGATTGAAATCCGGACTTTCATATGCCACTAGATCTTCTATGTTAAAAAAGGGATTGATGTTGAACTCAGCAGGAAGATCTACCACATAAGCATTATCATTGATTTTCTTAATTATTTTGAATGGTCCAACACTTTTAGCATGCAATTTCTTAACCGTTCCTTGTGGGAACCATTCCGGACGAATCCGCACCATCACGGAATCACCAACCTCAAAAGTTTTAAATTTTCGTTTCAGATCAGCATGTAATTTATAATCAGTGTTGTTTTTTTCAATTTGTCGTGCAATTTCCTTATGAAGCTTATGCATATGCGATGCAAATAAAGATGCAGACTCAGATATCCTATACCTAGGACACATAGGAATGAGATCTAAATGTAGCCTAGGTTTGAACCCATATACAATCTCAGAAGGACTTAGGGCAGGGGTTCGATTTACAGAATTATTATACGCAAACTCAGCAGTGGGTAGAACAGAATCCCAATCCTTGACATGCTCACCAACTAGAGACCGCAACAAATTTCCTACGCTCCTATTAACTACCTCGGTCTGACCATCAGTTTGTGGATGAAAGGCTGTAGAGAATTGCAATTTAGTGTCTAATTTCATCTAAATGGTCTTCCAAAAATAGCTAGTGAATTTAACATCCCTATCTAAGACAATGGTCTTGGGTAGACCATGAAGACGGACAACCTCATTGAAATAAAGCTTGGCAATATGGGAGGCATCGGATGTTTTGGAGCAGGGTATAAAATGAGCTATTTTGGAAAATCTATCAACTACGACACATATGACATCATTTTTACGAAGAGTCTTAGGCAGGCCTAAAATGAAATCCATGCTAACATCCTGCCAAGGACAACTAGGGACATGTAACGGAGTGTAAAGACCAGTGTTCTGCTTACGCTGTTTGGCACCGGCTAACCAACCTACCAACATCTCTCTTCAGGCTGGGCCAAAAGAAACGATACTCCACAGATTCTATAGTTTTATCCCGTCCGAAGTGCCCAGCGAGGCCTCCAGTGTGGAATTCCCAGACCAAAAAATCCCTAAGGGAGGTGCTAGGGATGCAAAGTTTTTGAGCTTTGAAGAGATAACCATCCTCCAGAAGGAAATCGTCCACAAGGCGCGTGCTGCTTGTGAACAAGAGAGAGTAGGTCTCTTTGAAGTCGGGGCAGTCCAAATAGTCCCTCTTTATTTGGTCGAAACCCACAACTTTAGCCCTCATCTCAGTGGCAGTCATCATGCGACGACTGAGGGCATCAACAGCTTTATTCTCAACTCCCGCCTTATGTCTAAGGGTATACGTGTACTTTTGAAGGAACTCTACCCATCGACCGTGTCGTGCATTCAACTTCTTCTGGGAGTTGATATAACGCAGAGCTTCGTGATCCGAGAAGATGATGAACTCTTGTGGGAGCAAGTAGTGTCTCCAGTAGCGAAGGGATTGGATCACCGTGTAGAACTCTTTGTCATAAGTGGAATATCGCTACCGAATGTCGTTCAGTTTCTCACTGAAATAAGCTATAGTATGACCTTCCTGGGAGAGGACTCCTCCAATTCCGACCCCCAAAGCATCGCAGGTCACTTCGAAGACTTTGGAGAAGTCAGGAAGTCTCATTACTGGGGCCTCCACCATTCTTTTCTTGATGTCATTAAAAGCTCTGGTGGCGGCCGGGGTCCAGTGGAAATCACCCTTCTTAAGACAATCAGTGATAGGAGATACGATTGTACTGAAGTTTCGTATAAATCTCATATAGAAGGTGGCCAATCCGTGGAAGCTGCGGACTTCCCAGATGTTCTGAGGAAGAGGCCACTCAATTATGGCTTTCACCTTCATAGGGTCAGCAGAAACCCCTTGAGCTGACACGATAAATCCTAGAAAGATGATTCGATCTATGAGGAAAGTACACTTCTTTGGATTTGCGTACAATTGTTCTTTCCTTAAGACCGAACAGACTTGCTTTAAGTGGTCCAGGTGTTGCTCAACAGAATGACTATAGATAAGAATATCGTCAAAGTAGACAATGACAAACTTACCTATAAAAGGGCATAACTCCTGGGTCATGACTCTCATAAAAGTGCTCGGGGCGTTACTCAACCCGAAAGGCATGACCAACCACTCGTAAAGACCATCCTTGGTCTTAAAAGCAATCTTCCACTCATCACCGGGTCGGATCCGGATCTGGTGGTATCCACTCTTGAGATCGATCTTGGAGAATAGAGTGGCGCCCGTCATCATATCGAGCATATCGTCCAAGCGTGGAATAGGGAAATGATACTTGACGGTGATTTTGTTGATAGCACGGCTATCAACACACATTCTCCAAGATCTGTCCTTCTTAGGAGTGAGAAGGGTGGGCACCGCGCAGGGGCTAAGACTCTCCTTAATGAAACCTCGCTGAAGTAACTCATCTACCTGCTTCTTAAGTTCAGCATGTTCCGTGGGGTTCATGCGATAGTGGGGCAGGTTAGGGAGGGAGGCTCCAGGGACTAAGTCTGTGGCATGTCGAATGTCTCTAAGAGGAGGTAACTGATTTGGGAGATCATCGGGGAAGACATCAGCAAACTGCCCTATAATGGGTTGGACTTCCTGAGGGATATGGTCATCAGATTCAGGAGAAATCTCACAACCCACTAAGGCGTACAGAGGTGCGCCTTGAGTAATCTCAGAGTCCAGAACTTTGGCAGTGACCAAGTTCAGTCCTTTCTTGGACTTAAGGGGGTGGGATTTGGGGTCATCCTTGACCCGGGGCTGCGATGGCAAAAGCTTAATCTTTTTGCCCGCATGTTCAAACACGGAGGTGTTCGAACGCTCATAGATGTGGATATCATTATCAAAAATCCAGGGTCGGCTACAGAATTTGTCCAACATCCATAATCAGTACATCGCACCACACATTCTCCTTATAAGTGGCAAAGGAGATAGGTACGATGCTTCGCTCTTTCACCTCCAAGGCAGTGGAGTTGACCCACGCTATCTTATACGGACTGGGGTGAGGAACGGCAGAAAGACCCACTTTGGACACCATGCTGGTGGAAACAACATTGATGCAACTGCCACTATCTATGATGACTTTACAGTTTTTATCTTTAATTTTGGTGTAGGTGTGAAAGATCGACGTCCTACGCCAGTCATCGGAGGTAACAGGGTGTGATAGTGCACATCTCACCACGCAGATGGGAGAAGTGTCCAACTTCTGAAGGCAGTGGAGGACAGCGGTGTCATCGTCCTCCTCGAAGAAATCGCCTTCTTCTTCTACTTGATGGACCTAATCAACCTCGGACTCAAGATCCTCTTCAGTAATCTCCTCAATGATAGAGACTTTGTAGGGACTGGAGCACTGAGAAGCGATATACTCATACCCCTGGCATCGAAAGCACTTAGTCCCGGGACTGGACCGAGGGGTATCCAGGGTGGGAGTTTGTTTCTAAAATCAGGTCGGGGTGCAGGAGGACCTGTGGAAGGTCAGGTAGTGCTCCCTGGAGTAGGTCGGGTAGTAGAGGTATGAGGAGTGGAGCTACCGGAAGGTCTGTAGGAAGACCTAGAGTCATGGTGACGACTAGGGTGCTGGGACCGACTCTCCTCAAGGTCTAGCACTAAACTGTAGGCATTTTCAAGGGTAGTGACATTCCGGGCGAACAGCTCGTTGTGAAGATCCTCTCACAACCCGATACGAAACATGGATAAAATCTGCGCAGGGGTAGTGGAGGTCTCCCCTTTGCAACGAATCAGAAAGTCGTCAAAGGATGCGATGTAATCCTTGACGGGTTTACTACCCTGAGCCAGTCTATGCCACCTATCCAAGAGCCTAGGGAAGTACGAGGGAGGCAAGTACTTCTGCTTGAGTTCTCGCTTCATAGATAACCAATCAGTGATGGGATACTCATTTCGGGACTCCCTAAGGCTTTCTAAGTTTGACCAAAACTGACTAACTCTACCAAGGAGTTTCATACTGGCAAAATTGACCTTCATAGCCTCAGAGATGTTATACCACTTAAAGAAACTATCCATACCTTTGATCCAGTCCAGAAAGAGCTGGGGATCGAGGGTACCATCGAAAGTGGGTGCATCGACCTTGATATTCTTCATCAGGGGAAGATCAAGGTCGTGGTGGTGATCATGTCCATAGTGGGGGGCTCGAGGAGGTGCCTCGTCCAGAAAAGGATCGCTCCCGTACATGGAAGGAGGCCTAGAAGGGGTATACGGAATCAGTTGGCTCCTACCATGATCTATAGTGTCAAGTCGGTCAGTGGTGGTCCTACGAAATTCAGCTAGATCGGCTTGGTTTTCCTTGAGTTGTTGGTTAATTGCATTCATTTGACCTACCAGTAGGTCTAAGGTCATTCCAAGTTGTTCTGGGTCCATTGCTAAGCACTAGGGAATGCTTAGGGCTGAAAACTAGGAGTGGGCAGCAAGCGAAAGTAATGAAAAGACACCCTAAAATGACACTAAATGCTGCAGGAACCTTTAGGACAGCAAACTACACTATGGTGTTAAGTCTCCTAGGCAAGTAGAGAGGTTGTAAAGTTAGGGGCAGCACCTAGATATCAATGAAATGATCTTAAAGCTTACTAAATGAATGCAGAAAATTCTGGACAGCAAACACAATAGCAAATTGAAAGTGTTTTAAATGACGTTATGCATGCAAAAGTAGAATAGTTGAGCAATAACCTAGGGTAAGTTCTAGCATGCAAATCCTAGGTTAACCATGCTCTGATACCAGATGATGCAGGACTAAGATGCATTTAAATGAAAATGATAAGGATTAGCACGATTTATTAAAGAGAGCAATTGTTGATTAGATTACTAGCAATTGAAACGACAAAGTAAAACAAGGGGTGCTTACGCTTAGGCCAAATCACTTGCTAAATGCTTGAACAAACAAATAGTTTAGAAAATAAAAAACATGCAAAGTAATAGACGTTCAACTAACATCCCTAAGTTAACAATGAAATAAGAAGCATAGAAAGATACACTCAAAACCCTACGTTTACTAAGCTTTAGCAATTTAGGCGGAGTTTGATCCTTTGCGAATCCGTCATCACCTACAAGGTTAGTAGATGAAGAAGTATTTGAATAGGGAAGAAAAGCTCACCCTTATTTGGGAAAGAATCGCCGTTGGATGATGTCCTTTTGATTGCTAATAGCACCGGTGAGGAGATGTAGAAGATGAATGATGTAACCTTTGATTGAATACGATGAAGTAGCCGGAGTGGTGGAGGTCGTGGCTCGGCCGAAGATGGTCCAACGTCCTTTTGATCTTTGATCGTAAATCACATCAACCAAGGTGATGTGGATCCGGTTGATGTATTCTTCGACGGTGTTGTCGAAATCAAAGCCCACTTCAAAGAAAGGAGAACGGAGTATGTCGACATTATCTTGATTGTCAAGCACCAAGCTGTAGTCCCATTCGGGGACCTCCATTCATGTTGATTGTGAAGGAGAAAGGTTGAAGATGATGTTCCTTTGCTGTCCTTGAAGTTTCTCCTCAAGAGATTGAAGAGTTCCTTTGAGAATCAAGTGGGAAAGGGGTTGTGAGAGGGGCCGGCCAAGGTAGGATGAGGGAGGGAAATTGGTTCAGATTTTGGAGAGGTAGGGTTAGGGCTAGGGTTAGGGTTATGTGTCCAAAATCTGAAATTATTTTCAGATTTTGAATTAGGAGGGAGGTGGGAAAGGAAACTAGGATTTATTTCCAAAGAGTAGGAATTAATGTGAGAGAGGGGGATTGGAGAGAGAGAGGGGCGGAATAGGGATAGGGGGGCCGGCGGCTATGAAGGGGATAGGGAGGGGATTTTGGGATTGATTTGGGTTTCTAAAATTAGAATTAGGAAATAGGAAAGATTTAATTCAATCCCTTTTATTTGAATATTCAAATATGACTCAAATAGGAAACTTTCCTAAAATAGATTTAGTAAATTAGGAAAGTTTTTGAATTTCAAATCAATTGAATTTGAATTCAAATTCTGTCAACTTTTCTCTCAAACTAAATTAGGAAAGGAGGCAAGGTGAAACCAAGGGAAAAGGAAGAGGAAGGAGGGGCCGGCGGGTGGGTTAGCCGTGGGGGTGGTGGGGAGCCGTGGGGGTGGAGGGGAAGGGAGGGAGAATGAGAGGTAATAAAATAACCACGAACCCGACTTATCAAAGTTGGTGGGTGATGCACGAATCTCCCTCTCCTAGGGATCTTTCTCCTTCGCTCTCAACTCTCACAAAGAAGTAGCATGCAGGAATTTTCTTGAAAATGATTAATTAACCATAACAATACAACATAGGGCCTTTAAATAGCCTCAAACAAAGGACCAAAAGAAAAAGACGACAATGCCCTCTTGGGCTTACAACCAATCCACCCTTAAGTAAGGGTAAAACAGTAAAAGAAATAACATCATAAAATAAAAGGAACAACGATACAATAAAACTCAAAAATACAAAGACTCGATCGTGGCTGTAGATCGACGACCACGTATACGATAAACCTTCCATGTAGTGATGTCCTCATCAAGTCTTGTTGCCATTCCCTTTAACCCTATGATAAGAGTATTTTAAACCAATTGTTCTAAAAATCCTACTAGTTTTTTCATATGAAATGATCGAGTTTTGATAGAAGGGCACTATATACTTGATTTTTTTTATGGGGGTTAGGCATTGTTGAATGAGTAATTAAATTAGGACGAAGAAACAAAAGATTGAGAAGGATGATATAGGTTTGGAGGGCTAATAACAACTTAAGTCATGTTTATATGTCCACCATTACATATCTTTGGTGCGGCCACCAATCCTTCTTTCGTTAGATGTATCAAAAGGGTTGTTTAGTTAGTTTATTTTATATTTGGTAATCTAAAGGGATTGCTTAACATTTTTTGGTTTTTTGCTTGGCACATGTATTGGGTCAATGAATTATTTTTTGATAGTTGTGAGACTACTTTGTGTGGTCGGTCAACCCCACCAATCATTACCATTGTGGGCCTCTTGCCCATCCTTCAGTTGGCGCCAAGAGTCTTTTGCCTCTCTTGCTCAGTTTTGGGTAATCTCTACATTTCTCCCTTTTTTTGTTCTTGTTTTTTGCTTCCTAAACATCCGTCTTATTTATTCAAAAAACAAACTTGGACCCATGGAGTTTATCATGCCAAAATAACCTTCCTAAGTTTTGGATTAATTTTTTTAGGATATTATGTGTTTTATTTTTGCTTGCTATTTTCTTGTGTTTTAATTATTATTTTGAGCAACAAGCAACTTAGACACCACTAATACGTCGTGCCTAATTTTTATTTGCTTTCTACATGTATGGTTAATCCTATTGAGCTCGTTGAATGCCCACTTAAACTTCTCTATTCCTCATAGTTTGCTTGAGGATAATTTGTTGTTATCATCGGGTTGGAGATGAAGTGGTTGAGCTTGGTTTCTCCACAAGTGAATTTGTATATCTATCAAGTGCTGTACTATGGTGGCATTTATCAATCACTACCTTCATCTTGACTAGGTAGGTTTGTATTCTCCTTAAGTTGTTATGAGCTCAAACAATGAGTTCAAGGAGTTATTGTCATTCACCGATGCCATGACCAAGAAGCCCAAGAATTTATTGGCCTTGTAGTAAAACAATTCTCTCGGCATCATGAGCTTGATGAGTTCATTATGAAAGCCCCCAAATTCAACTCCTCTTGTCAGTCACTGGTATATAACGCCTGCATTCTTGAGGTTGTATGACATCTCCTTAAAGAAGTAAACTCCATCATTAGTGATATGGTCCTCTCATGATCCACATATGGTGATAGTTAAATAATGCATCAAGGAAACTCATGATTCGATACCCTGTAGTTGAGTTCATAGATACATTTACATGGGGAAGTGGATACCGTCCTTTAGGTAATATTGGCTCATGTGTATGAACTATACACAAATTCTTCATTTACCATCTGTTTTATCATAATTACATTATATATCTTGTTGTCATTATTAAACCTCTTGAATGAATCTCACTTTGAGCAACTTCACTTCCTACTTAATAAGCTTCTCAAGATGGCCTCTCATTGCTTCCTCAGTTTGATTGGCTTATTACCTTAAAAGATATTAAGGCGATGCTGCCTATATTGATATCCATTTGTCGTCGACCAAGTGAAAACATCAATGATGTTTTGGAGGAGGATATCAATTTCTCCTGAAACTCCTCTAGTGCTCAGAAGTTAATTTGGATTGTAAGTTTCTCTTAGATTTCATCAACAAAAATTCTTTTTTCAGGTTTTGAACACAATTATAGATCTTGAATCTGACTAGCTTCAACATAACATATTTCATACTAGATGCACCTTGCTAGGAAAAGTGTGCAATATGATTATTAATGGGGGAAGTTGTGAAAATGTTATATCTAGTCAGATGGTCAAAAAATTAAACCTATCTATTCGGGAGCATCGTACGCCCTATAAATTATCCTGGCTGCGTAAAGTCAATGAGATAAAATATCCAAATGATATTTAGTGTAATTTTCCATAGGTAAGAAATTGTAAAAAGTATGGTGCAATGTGATTCCCATGGATGCGTGCCATCTACTATTGAGACGATCATGGTATGATAAGAATACCATCCATGATGGTTTTAGAAATACTTATACGGTAGAGTATGAAGAGAAAAATGTGATTTTGATGCCAATGAAAGATGACATAAAAAAAAAAAAGAGGAACTGATACCATAGGTTAGTAGACATGTTCGACGGGCCTATCTTTGAAGTAGGTTTTCTTTGATATAAACTCTCAACTTAGTGGATCTGTTACACGAGTATCTCTCTTCCAGATTGTGATTTTGATTATCATCATTATTAGTCTTATTTTAACTTTTTTTGAGCTTCCTTTGTGAATCATTCTCCACCCATTCTTGATTGCTATCTTGGCATTGAACTCTAGTTGTTATAATAATAATAATAATAATTATTATTATTATTATTATTATTATTATTTACTTCACCATGTTCACTTGGTGATAATAAATTTACTTGTTTTTCCTGGTAATTATTGTATATCATTTTATTGCAGCGACATCACTGATTTTCATTTTTCAGGTCAAACGCTTCGGGAACATTCTCAGCAAGGCTGACATTATGGTCTGTAATATTCAGCCCTTACCTGCTAATTCAATTGAACGCCTGAGGCCCATTTATTCTTCTGGTGAGTGTCCCCCTTTTTGTGCGTCCTTAATTTGAGATCTCTTATCAGTACTTAACATAAATTCACCAGAATATTCCTATGTTCTGGTCGTTCAATGTTACCAATTGTTTGCTTATATTTGTGGTAGCGCTGGAGAAGCTGAAGCAGTCTTTGGACTCTAAAAGAGGAAGAAAGTACAGTTTCAGGTTAAAGTCAGCAGAAGCTGGTGAAAAGTAGACAAAATTGAAGGAATGGACACATATTTTGAGATGGCTTCTTTGCTAATAAATCCTACAACAATGTTATAGAAGCTTCCATACTGACTTGGTGTTTTATGCTGGTATTCAACCCCTTTCTTCTATCATTCTCTTTGCTGATTTTAGCGGAATTATTAGCAATGTTGTATGCATCCTGTTTACTTGAATACTTTCTTTTATTCATCAAAAAGTTGGTCTTTGCTTCTTTGGTTAAATTATACTTACATTCATTTTGCTAAAAGATTTTCATACTTTTGAAAGGTGTAAGAAAGGATAGTCTTACCCTCCACGCTTAAAGGAGTTACCAATAGAGAACTCCCTTCCCTGCTCAAGTGGTTTTGTGGCTACCGTTTTTTTGGGTTTCTTTTCCCATCTGCAGTTCAGCTTGCTCCAGGGATTTGTGGTTGAGAAATGCTCTTTACACGTACTTAAAATCAACCTAATTTTATAATTTCGATACTGTATATTTCAGAAAGGCCCACCATTTCCTTGTATAACGCTTCTCATGTGTATAATATATCTCTCAAGAAGTGTAGAAAATTTATTCACTTCGCCGGAGTGAGATACATTTCTCTTTTTTACTTGATGTACTGGGAGGCGGCGGAGATTTTGGACTAGCCTGGCTAGACAACAGCGGCTAACATTCTTTTCTCCTCTGTTTTTCAAAAACCAAATGGTTATATCTATCCTTTTTAAACGAGTGAACCTATCTTACAAAAACCTTTTGTGCTGATGTCTATGTAAACTTGTTAATAGGGCTTACTGAATTCTGTCATGTGATATAAAGCTCTTTGCGTGGCAGCAAACAACAAACTGATAAATAGAGAAACCACCATTCCTTCCATAGGACGGCTGTATCTGTAAGTAGGTGCTTACATGGTATGAAGATTAATTCATATCCTTCCATGAATGTTTAACCTATTTTACATGTCATTCAACGACTGCATAAGAGTTGCTCATGTCTTCAAAGCTTGAGGATCCTGAAGTGGAAAGTAAAAGGGCGCTATGGGTTCATTGAGATTCATTATTTCTTGTGAAGTCTTCTGCCATGGTTGGGAGTGTTTTCCATCCCACCCGAGTCTCTTAGAAGTTCATGAATTTCCCCATTCAGTTTCTTTTCTAGCTCGAAATCTTACCGATGATATTTATATATTTGTTGCCTAGTCTGACAGACACTCTTCTGTTTACCAGGTTACTCGAACTTTGAATGCTAGTTTTGGAGACGAACACCAAGATCCGGGAGAGCATGAAGAGTAGACTACTAATGATGATTTTCGAGAATTTTTTTTTCCCTGTAGCTTTCTTCAAATAGATGATTTTTATGGATAACGAACTCATATACTCATACGGAACAAAATGGACTTATGGATGCGAGTTATGTTTTAATGATCTCCTCACATCGTGGCCCTGTTTTAGGGAGAGAAGCAGTTCCCATCAGGTCATCTCAGCATGCTTTGTCTTGGTTTGTACCATCGGACAGGTCTTCCATATGAGCATGTCCTGTAGCTAAGGTTAGTCCTATCGAAAGAAGTGTTTATATGCATGTGAAGTATCTGTATCTAAGTCATTGTATGTGTTGGTAGATGTTCTCTCTAGCTTTGATAATTTATGTTTTCTTAAGTTTGCTTCTTGATAAGATTAGTTAAGAGAGTTTTCAAGTGTTCACAGCTTATAGAAAAACTTATGGAAACTGTCACAAGCTTTAGTTTTATGCTACAGCAAGCATTTAATGACAGAAACTTGCTTCTGTTGTTCCAACTGCACGAGTCATGGCTGGCTTGGTTTTTTGGCATTCCTTTGGAAGCTAACTGGTGAAGATTTTTTATAAATTTGAAAGCTCAGGATGCCTAAACAGCTTTAGGAAATTTGTAAGCACGAAATAAATAGGTTCAAGAATTTTCACTAAGTTAGGTAATAATTTTCAACAATAACAAGCTTTTATCCCACTACTTGGTTGGCTACATGATTTTTTTTTTTCCAATTATGTTTTATTTTGATTCAAATTCTCATTTAAATTTAATAAAAAAATATCATTTTTAACACTAATTCAAGTCATTTTAGGTCTACCTTTTTTAATATAGGTCGGATCTAATACATCTACTCTTGTAATAAGATCATCGGAAGGCCAATATTTTATATGACTAAACTATCTAAAGTGACTCTAATTTTATCTGTTAATGAAATGTAGTAGTTTTCATATCCGAAGAAAGGTCTAACATAACCGGTTGAGTATGTGATACGCCTTGGAGTCAATATCAGCAAGCAACAATAGGAAATCCACAAAAAAATTGTAGAAAACAACAAATTTTGAAGGAAATAGTGGTTGATTTTGATTAATAACTCAACAGGAAATAAAAGATACAAACGATCTACAATTAGAGAGATAGATCGTCTCTCCCAATCAACCTAGACGCCGCTAGGAAGCCCTCACAAAAGAAACCACAACAGAAAACTCAATAAACATAACCCTAATACAAAATAATAATCCTATATAAGCCCCTACTTCCCTCCAATTTAGCCCTATTAATTCCCTTCCTCTTTTGAATTCAAATTCCTTTCATTAATTCCTTCTTTAATCCTCCTAACATATGGAATAATTGGTTTACTAGGCCCCACATGGGCTGACTGCAATACCAGTCCTGTTGGACTGGCCATAACAATATTCCCCTCCCAAAAATGCACATTGTCCTCAAAGTGGAAGGTTGAGAATTGTCTCCTAATTGTCTCATATATTCCCCAAGTGACATCATGCTTTGACAGGTCCTTCCACTTGATTAGCACCTCTTATATCCTTATCTTCCCTCTGCGTACACCTGCTATTTATAGGGGTTCCAACATAACCATCATGTCCTCTATCAAATTCAGGAGTAGTGATAATGGTGCATGTTCCCCTATTGCCTTCCTCAGTTGCGATACATGAAAGGCTGGGTGCAAAGCTGAGGATGGTCGTAGCCTTAATCGATATGCTACTGCTCTGATGCGCTACAAGATCTCATAAGGCCCAAAATACCTTGGGGATAGTTTTTCATTCCTTCTCTTGGCTAAAGTTTTTTGTTTGTAGGGCCTCAACTTTAAGTAAACTATGTTTCCTGGTTCAAAATTTACCTCTC
Organism: Dendrobium chrysotoxum; assembly: GCA_019925795.1. Lineage (NCBI taxonomy): Eukaryota > Viridiplantae > Streptophyta > Magnoliopsida > Asparagales > Orchidaceae > Dendrobium > Dendrobium chrysotoxum. The sequence continues at coordinate 88,248,759 of CM034313.1, forward strand.
TCCTGTGACCATCCGCTTCCTCTTCATGATCTGTTGGTGGGCTCTCAACAAATGCCCCTTAAGCTCCGCTAGTTTCCTGTCCCTCTCCTCTAAGTACTGCTCTACACTAGACACTGGTGTAGTGTTGCTCTCGTAAAGAATAAAGTAAGGTGGGTCTCTCCCATAGAGAATCCTGAAGGGAGTGGTCTTTGCTACTAAGTGGTATGAGGTGTTATATCAATATTCTGCCCACACAATTCACCTAGCCCAACTCTTTGGTGTGTCTAATATAAAGCATCTCAAGTAGGTCTCTCCACTCCGGTTGACCACTTCTGTCTGACCATCTGTTTGAGGGTGGTAGGTTGTACTTTACTTACCGTCCCCTGTAAACAAAATAGCTCCTTCTAGAAGTGGCTAAGGAACATCTTGTCCCTATCTGACACAATGGCTTTTGGAAACCCGTGTAAGTGTATCGTTTCTTGAATGAAAATAGTGGCCACTGTGACTGCAATATAAGGGTGCTTCAGAAGGATGAAATGTACATACTTGCTAAGACGGTCCACTACTGTCAAGATCACTGAAAGGCCTTCCGATCGTGGTAGCCTTTCGATGAAGTCTATCATCACTTCCTCCCATACCCCCTCCGGTAGGGCTAAGGGTTGTAGTACCCTGCTGGCGTCATGGCTAAGTACTTATGCCTTTGGTACACATTGTATTTGGCCACCCAATTCTCTACATCGCGACGCATTTCTACCCAATATAACTCCGCTGATAGTCAACTATATATCTTTTGAACTCTGGAGTGCCCTCCTATCGCACAACCATGTAACTCTTGTAGTAGTTTGGGAATATACCCTGAGGTTCGAGGTAGCACAAACCTCCCATGATATAATACCTGTCCCTATTTCAGATCATAACCTGGGTGACTGTTTGGATCCTGCAATAACTCCTCCCCGATCTTCCTCAACTTTTCATTATGCTAATTCTTGTGTTAATGCCTCCCAATCTACCATCAATGGTACTGACAAAACTGCCAACTGAGGGCCCTCGCCTCTCCTGGACAAGGCATCTGTTGCCTTGTTTTCTAGTCCTGGCTGATACCGAATCTCAAAATCACATCCAAGTAACTTGGATAGCCATCTCTGGTGCTCCTCAGTGACCATCCGTTGTTCCAACAAAAACTTCATGCCCTCTGATCTGTCCTGACTATGAAATATCTCCCCAGCAGATAAGGCCGCCATTTTTGAATAGTCAATATGATCGCCATTAGCTCTCGCTCATACACAAATTTGAGCTTTGCCCTGGTTGTGAGCACCTAGTTGAAGTATGCAATATGCCTCTGATCTTGCATGAGTACTACTTCTAGCCCATAACCTTATGCATCCATCTCCATCATAAAGGGTTTCTTAAAATCTGGAAGTGCCAACACACGTACACTGATCATCGTTGTCTTCAGCTTCTGGAAGGCTTGAGTCGCTTTCTCCCCCCATTTGAAATTATCCTTTTTAATTGCTTTGTTAAAGGCCTTGTTATGGTACCATATCCCTTCACAAACTTTCAGTAGTAACCGATGAGCCCTAAGAACTCCCACAGCTCCCTCAAGTTCTTAGGAAGAGGCTAATCCACCATGGCCTGAATCTTGCACTGGTCCAGCTAACATACCCTCTTTAGACACTATATGCCCTAAATACTCCACCTGTTATTGCCCAATGTGCACTTCTTCCAGTTGGCAAACAGTTGATGCTCCCTCAATGTCTTCATGACAATCTTCAAGTGCTCCAAGTGTTTTGCCTCGGTCCTACTATATATCAAAATGTCATAAAAAGTACTAGGATAAACCTTCGGAGGTATGGTCGGAACTCGGTTCATAAGGTGACTGGAAGGTAGCAGGGGCGTTGGTGAAGCCGAAAGGAATCACTAGCAACTCATAGTGCCCTTCATGCGTCCTGAAGGCTGTCCTGTTCACATATGCTGTCTTCATTATGATTTGATGGTATCCAAACTTCAAATCAATTTTAGAAAAAATCGTAGCTCCAAATAACTCATCCAAGAGTTCATCTATCATAGGAATTGGAAACTTATCTAGCACCGTTTTCTTGTTTAGAGCCCTGTCATCTGCACAGAACCTCCAGTTGCCATCCTTTTTCATCAATAGTATCGGGCTAGAGAAAGAACTTAAACTAGGTCTGATGATCCTTGCTTCAATCATCTCCCTGATCAGCCTCTCTATCCCACCCTTCTGGATATGGGGTAACGGTATGGTTTGACACTGATGGGAGAAGTCCTTTCTTTCAAGTTGATGGCATGCTCGTGCTCTCGAGGCAGTGGTAACCCAACCAATGGCTAAAATACATCATGATATTGTTGCAAAATCTACTGGGCTTCTACTAGAATTGCCCTTGCCTCCTGTTCCTGGATCCCTTCTATGCTTTGCAACTCTACCAAATATCCCACGCTTGCATCCTGGATTGTCCTGAGCATGGTTTTTAAAGGACCATGGTCTTGCATAAGCTGGCATCCTCTTGAAGCACTACCTTTTTCCCCTCCACTTGTATCTCCATTGTCAAGGACTTCCAGTTCACCTTCATATCCCTCATAGTCTGTAGCCACTTCATCCCCAGAATCACATATGTACTTTTCAAGTCCAAGGGAAGGAATCTTCCACCACCTGAATACCCTGCAAGGTCATCACCACCCCTTTACATATCCCCATGCTCCTCTCTATCTTTCCTGTGCCCATCATCACCTCACAACCTTCCGTCTTCTCTAACTTCAACCATAATCGGTTTACCACCCAATTTGAGATTGAGTTATGTGTGGCTCCGCTATCCACCAGAACTACTACATATTGCTTTCTAATTTGCCCCCTTATTTTCATGCTGTGATTTGGAGTAAATCCCACCACATAGTTCAAGGACACCTTCGCCACATCTAAATGCAACTGCTCTGTCTCCTTCAATGCCTCCTCTAACTCGTTCTCACTCTTTCCCCTCACAGACCATCAAGACCTGAAGGGCTCAATTCTTGCAACTATGATCGGGTGTAAATTTCTCATCACACCTGAAGCATAGCCCTTTTGCCCGCCTGTCCTGCACTTCTGCTTCTGTGAGGCGCTTGAAATTTCCTTCTGGACGAACTTCAGTGCTCTTCTCCTTAGGTGCCTCCCACTGAAATGACATCATTTGGGTCCTCAGTGCCAAGATAGTAGAGGTGTTCCTGTAAGCCCCTTTCATGGGGTTGCTCCGGCTGGCCTTCTCCCTCTGATGTTTCTCCTCCACCCTTTGTGCTAGCTCAATTGCCTCTCTTAGCCCTATAGGCCTCAGTACCCTGAGTTCTGCTAGTATGTCCTCCCTAAGCCTCTTCATGAAATTCCCTCAAATCCTTCCTCAGAAATTCCCCTCATTCTCCCCGACAACAGCTCAAACTTCTCCCAGTACTCCATAAACGTCCCCTCCTGAGTTAGGGCATAGAATTGTTCGTGGAGGTCTCCTTCCCGAATGGCTTAGAAACGTTCCAATAAGCACTCCTTAAATTCTCCCCATGAGTAGATCAGATGCCTAGTCTCCCTCCATTGGAACCAGGCTAGGGCTTTCCCTTCTAAATATAGATCCACCGCCATGATTTTTTCCCCTCTCGTCAGCCCGTTGATCGCTAAGTAACGTTCCACCCGGTATACCCAGCCCTGAGCATCCTCCTCTTCAAAAACTGGCATCTTTGACTTCCTTGATCTTGCATCCATACCCCAATGGTTTCTTCTATCATTGGTTCCTCCAGCGTAGAGGTGGTGTGTCTCTCCTGTCTTCCCTAGGCGGATTTGGACCCCATGCTTCGGCCCCACCATTGCTACCTCTAGTCCACCTTTCTTCCTGTCCGGGTGATCTCCAAAAGGGTTCGGTCTCCTCTCTTCCTACAGCCCTTTCTTCCGGATACCTTGATGCCCTTCCCCTCAGAATCCATCGGGGTGGTCTTTGAGGGAAAGCCCTCGCCCCTTCATCATCCTACTTCTGATCTTTCTTCCCTTTCCAACCAGCCCTAGGAGTAGCTGGCGAAGTCTTTGATTGCATCTCGATCAATGTTTTCATCATGCCTTCCATGTTTTCAAAACGGCTTTCCATGGAGGAAAACCTTCCATCAATTCCAAAAAATCTTTCCTCCATCCCGAAATGTTTCTCCTGCATCTCAGCCCTAAGTTGTTCCATCGTGCTTTCCAAAACTTTCATCTTCTTCGCTGCCATTCACAGATTTTGGCCTCCAACAGCGAAAATCAGCAAGTTGGGAAAAAATTTCAGCAGAAAACAACAATGGGGACTTTAACTTTCAACCCAGGACACTGCTCTGATGCCAATTTTATCTGCCTTGGAGTTAATTTCAGCAAACGACAGTAGGAAATCCACAGAAAAACTATTGAAACAACAGATTTTGGGGGAAATAGTGACTGATTTTGATTAATAACTCAACAAGAAATAAAACATACAAGCGTTCTACTATTAGAGAGGTAGATCGTCTCTCCCAATCAATCTAGACGCCGCGAGGAAGCCCTCATAGAAGAAACTACAGTATAAAACTCAATAAACATATCCCTAATACAAAATAATATTACCTATATAAGCCCCTACTCTTCCATCAAATTTAGCCCTAAAAGATCTCTCTTGCCTTAATTAATTTCCTTCCTCTTTTGAATTCAAATTAATTAATTCCCTCCCTTTTTTGAATTCAAATTCCCTTCATTAATTCCTTCCTTAATCCTCCTCCTAACATATGGAATAATTGGTTTACTGGGCCCCATAAGGAGGGCCGAAATTTCATACCCTCCGCCCCCTATAGTTGGTCCGCCCCCTGGCTGTTGGGCTGGCTACAGAATTGGTCCTGCTGGACCGGCCGTAACAGTATGCTCGCAAAATGTTAGGTTTCTTATTAATGAATTTATGATGCGCTGGAAAAGAGGTGCAAAATGAATGAAATGTAAGTTTCATTTTTTGTATTCAACTAGTTGTATAATTGTTGTAGTTTTATATTTCACTAAATCATCTCTTGAAGTCCTCCATTCACGAAACCCATACAAAATAAATGCCACAATTTTAAGACCTCAAAACCGAAAGATAATCTGAAAATTTGATATATCATAGAAGAGTAAGTACAACTAGTCCAACATGCCATTTTGATTGCAGCTAGTTATATTTAATTCACAACTTATTCTATAATATATCATGAAGTACATCACAGATTCAATTTCTGTTCTCTTCCACTGAAGCAAAGTATATTCTATCGGTAGAATTCTAAGGAGTCATAAATGTAAATCTGCTGGTTTCTTATTTTGATAGAAACCACCAGTTTGGCTTCACAATCAGGTAGAAGTGAAGTGGGAAAAGTGCGTTTAGTACATCAACTGGTAATAGATGGACTTAATGAAACTTGTAACTAGGATTGATATCTTTCTTGCACAAGATAAGCATGTAGGAGTGGATTTTTTTTTTTTTTGGCTATTTGTTCATGTATACTAAAAATCAAAGCTTCCTGCTGTTGCTTGCTAAGAAGTTAGATGAGAAATTGTTAGAAAATTTGTGGTGAAAAGTTACTGCTGTTGCAGTTGTTAAACTTGTTTGGTTATTGCAAGATACAATTGGATTGAGTTTTACACTGCAAATTAGGAACTTATAATCAGTGATCAAGAACTTTATATTTGTCACAATTGAGCAGTACTCTGATTTAGAGGACAAATGGACTATGATATGTTCTACTAGGTCTCAGAAAATACAGATTACTTAATTGAGATATTTCTTGATAGTGAGAATTGAAGCACACGAGGGAAAATAACCATCAGAAACTACATCAAAATGTGTAGTGATTCTCAAAAAGTGAGAATTTTTACTATGTTCTCATGGACAATTCCATTGTTTTGCTCCACGCAGGTAGCAAAGAGAATGATTCTTCATTAATAAAGATTAGAGTAACATTCTTGCTAGATTTTGGTAAGTGTTTATAATATTAGAAATGATTTGAGGAGACTTAGGCTTCGTTTGTGACGGCTTTTTTGTTGCTTCTTAAAACAGCTTTTTAGTATAAAAATTAAAATTTTTATACTAGAAAGTTGCTTTAGAAAGCAACAAGAAAGTTGTCCCAAACAAAGCCTTAGACTTCGTTTGAGATGACTTTTTTATTGATTCTTAAAATAGAGTTTTAGTACAAAAATTTTGTGAAGTTATTTTTTAGTATAAAAATTTCTTAAAAGTAGGAAAAAAAACTGTAATCTAAAATTATCCCAAATGAAGCCTTAATAAATGAAGGAGAAGAAGAGAATCTAAAATAGCAGACTTAGGTTTCGTTTGGGACGATTTTTTTGCTGCTTCTTAAAGTAGCTTTCTAGAATCAAGAATCAGCAAGAAAGTTGTCCCAAACGAAATCTTAGTGTTTCAAAAAACCCTTGAACGGTAACCAGGAGTTTCTTATATGCTCACTGGTTTGCAAGACTTGCCTTTGGGCAAATAAGTACCAGTGACTATGAAAAATAAGAAAATATTGGTTGAATTGTATTGTATTGATCGGCAAACATACTTTTAGGTCTATAAATGTATTTTTCTTCCCAATCTCATACTGATTGTAACCTATTTAGCTATTTAGTATAAGAAAGAGTATACTCTTCGTTAATTTAGTTTGTGTTTGTATTTTTGCAGGAAAAATATTTTTACCCATTTATATTAATGTTGTACTATTAAATTTTTACTGCAAATTAAAAATACACAGTAATTCATTGTTCTATTACTAAAGTCTATTGTTTTTAATATATATATTATATATATGATAAAATTATTTTGTGAAAGTGGCTTATATTTTAAGTTTAGCATTCATATTTAATGAATTTGCAACAGTCTTCTATATTGAAGCATATTTGAAGCTGATGTTGGAAATTCTCTAGAGAAGATATTAGGACATTAGGGTCCTTTTAGGTAGAAATTGTTCTGTGCGGAGTTTGGACGGGAAGAACCGTCCGGATTGTGAGTATACACATTATGTACACTGTACACAGTGCACAAAAATTCGATACGTACTATGTATAAATATGTACATAGTATGTATACTCATATATCCGAACGGTTCTTCCCTTCCGGACTCTATAGAATAATTTCTCAATTTTAGGTTGGTTGTAGCGTTTTATAAAGTTGATTATGAATTATTGTAGCGAAAATAACTTTTCTATTATGGATGCATAAAATAGCTTTTCTCAGAAAATTTTTAAAAAGCTGTAAGTAGTAAGAAAATAATAGTCAACAAAATTGTGTTATTGTTTGAAAAGAAAAATAATTAGAAAGTTATATCAAATAAGCCCTTAAGTGTAAAGTGAAGGTTAGATGTCATTATCATAAAATATTATTCTATTTTCATAAAATTTCAAATAAATTTTACTTTTCAAAGAAAATAATTTTATAAATATATCCAAAATAATTATGATCTGTCTTATTCAATATTTACACTTTTTATGCATATTTCACAGTCATCTTTCACTTTAAGCATTTAATTTTAAGATTACCTTTCTTAGGAGGATTGCATGGCGGCAGATTCAGATGATGACCTGCTTCATCACTATTCTTAGTTTAAAAATAATCAATTATATACTCCTTTTTTGTATTTATATAATTAAATATTGAGATGTAATACAACACTTTTTTGTTTTCATTATCAATTTTTAAGTCACTTTGTTTTGTGAATATTGTGATCATTATTATTTTTTATGAAATTTTCATTTCATTATTTACTAAGTTATATAGAGTTAATGATATTAATAATTCATAAAAATAAAAATGATTTAGTTCTAATAATTCTATTGCCTAAGTATTAATTTAAATCTTATTTTTTGACATTTTTGATATTTTAAGTACAAATTTTTAAATCAAATATAATTATTATTTGTCTGATGATTTTTTTTATAGGTTGAACGCATTTGTCATCAAAATTCTTTGTATAAGACTTTGGCTTTCTTATTACTTTTCAATGGCTATTATTTTTTTTCATTTTTTAAGAAATTTTCATATTATAAAGCTATTTTTTATATTTTTGTAATTTTTTTTAAAATAATTTTATAATCACTTTTATAAAAGCCTACAATCATTCAAAACGAACCCTAAGATTAAAACTTTAGTATTTATAAAGAAAAAAATGAATAACGTACAATATATAACTAAATTATGAAAAATTTAACAAATTATTTGGAATTACAGGTAATAGCTTTGTTATATCCTTATGCAACTCAGCCTGGTCTGTTGGTTAGGAGCTTTGACTATTATCCAAAAGATCTTAGATTCGAAGTTTATATATGTGATAAGTGTATGAATTTATCTTAAGAGAGAGAGAGAGAGAGAGAGAGAGAGAGGTTGGTCCCTTGATCATTTAATGATCATATAGATAAAAAGCAACTTAAACTCATATGAGAAAGCTCAAATAGGGCCCCCCCCTCTGATTACGTTCAAGTAAGGTAATAAGAAAAAGTAATGTGAGACAAAGACATGCCAATGCACAAACACCTCTAATTAATCACAGAGAGAAGAAAAAGCTGCCCATTTATACATTCATATGGAAAATACAAATAAATTTTATAAAATTATTATTTTTTATATTTTTTATATTTTTATTTTTTCATTAATGTAGTTGAGTGACTTACGAGGAAGGTAAAGAGGCCATCTCTACACCTTTGGTTCATTATCCATTTGTTTGAAGGATGGCAATTTGTTAAAGCTTATCTAAAAAGTTCTTTTTTTGTTTTTATATATTTTTTGAGATATTATTAATATTTTATAGAATTTATTATCCGAGATCTTAAGTGAAAAAAAAACTCCCCGAAGAACACTATTGTAGACATAGAAGGTCGAATATCCTGACTTTGTGATCCAATTTGTTCATGTGCGATTCTGATAAATTGTCTCGATGATTTGATATTAGATATCGAATAGATCAATATTTTTTTATTATTGTTTTTTTTATCATCATCTAGAGTTGAATCGTGCCAAGTCATCTAAAATATATCTAATACGAAGCCATCAAGTTACCCGGTGCACTAATCGACAAGATAGTTTATTCGAAAGAACTCGCATCTGGTGCAAAGTATGTCACATGAGTTCCCGTTAGAAAAACTTGCAAATGGTACTCCTGAAAATTTCCTAATAATAATTGATTAGAATACTAATTTAGAGTAGCTTTTTAGTACAAAAATTTTAATTTTTTACAAAAAAGCTGCTTTAAAAAATAGGCAGGAAGAAAGCTATTCCAAACGAAACTTTATTTGATCCATCAAATTCAATCTATGCATAATCAATAAAATTAGCGTGATTATTAATACTATCAATAACAATATTAAAGCAAAGCATGATATATTTTATAAGTAATATTTTAATATCAAAAATTCAAAAAAAAATATTTTTTGAAAAATATGTACAGCAGCCGCCCCCCCCCCCCCCCCCCCCCCCCCCCCTCCCCCTCTCTTTTCTTATTCAACGCTTCCCTATATCCCTAAACTACCCCTACGCGCATTTATGAACGCCCATGCAAGGCATTCCTGTAATAAATTGAAACTGTCGTGGCATATTTGTATGCCCATTTTCTATAAAGCCTACCTTTCTCCTCTGTTCATTTCAAGTTTACTGTTCAATTAAACTACGAAGTTTTTGGAAAGAGAAGAAGGGAGATTCACCAATGGCTGGAATGCAGCTTCGTTCTTTTTTAATGGAGGTCGCCCGCAACTCCCACAGGCCACCTAAAGCTTTCTTCTTTGAGATGGCGCCATGGCAGCTAAGATATAATGGAAAACAGCAGACTCAAAGCACCTTGGACACGATAATGGAGGAAGATGTATCAGATTCATTCAAAATTCATGCCTCAGCATCAGTTTCAGAACCATCTTCATCATCTTCTTTAAGTTTGTTCTTTCAAGATCTCCAAAAGGGTGCTTTTGCAAGGTGTGATTAGTTTTCCTGTAAGTTCGCTTTAGGTTGGTCTTCATCCACTGCAAAAATAATTTGTCCAGGTTAATTTGGGACAGTTGTAGTTTGTATGTTTGGATTAGCTCTCTCTCTCTCCCTCTCTCTCTCTAGTGAAGGTTTGCATTTTCTTCTGTATGACATGTACGTTGAAGGAGAAATGGGGATCAATATTGTTTTTCATTTTTAATAAACTCTTTAGGGAACAAGTTATGGGCTTGCACATAAGGTGTTTACCAATATGCATGTGAAGGATCATGTTGTGTTTTGGGCTGCTGTGATCATATGAGGAAGTTGAGCCTTATGGAACAAATGAGGGTTTCAGTATGTATCATTGAGGGGGCTGCAACTTGCATGGGATTCATTGCCCTGATTCCAATTTGGGATGCTATATGCTTTGTTATACTGTTATTGTGATTAAGATTTCGTTTGGGATAGCTTCCTTATTGCTTCTTAAAGCAGCTTTTTAGTACAAATTTTTTAATTTTATACTAAAAAATTGCTTTAAAAAACAGCAAGAAAGTCGTACCAAACGAAACCTAAGGTCGTAAAAAAATAACTTGATGGCTTATTTGAATTTGACCTTTTGTTAAGCGCGCAAAAGTTGAGCTTTAACAAACTTTATTAGATGTTTTAAGGAATGTTTTGAATCATACACATAATTGATTGATTGAGGGTCTATTTGGACAACTATAATATTTTATAAAATTGATTGTGAAATTGCTATAGAAAAAATAACTTTTCTATTATGGTTGTAGAAAGCAGCTTTTTATTATAGACATTTCTGACAAGCTTTCAGAAAGCAGCACGAAAGTAGCATCCAAACGAAATTATAGTTGTTTGAAAAATAAAACAACTAAAAGCTATCCTAAATAGACCTTGGATGATCGTGTCATATGACTTTTCTTCTCTTTTTGATGTGGGCTAATAGTCATTGAGGGCTTTTGAGTTATAATATTGTCATGAGAAAAATAAACGTTTTTTAAAATTATTATGATATTTTAAATTTTCTTTTAAACAAATAATAAAATTTTTAAGGCTATCATATTCTAATAAATCTGGTGATAAAAAATAAATTTAGTCAATAAAAATTAAAAAAATAACAAAAATAATAACCTGCAACCCTAATTATGAAAAGTAATAAACAAAATTGCCCTAAACAACCCTAATTTTAACCATTGTTTTTTTTTTTTTTCATTTCCTCACAATTTTCTATGGTTCAATAGACAGGATGGCCTAAATTTGGAGAAATTATTCTATGTGGAGTCCGAACGGGGAGAACCGTCCAGATTTACTGTATATTTACTGAGTATTTACTACATATTTGTAAATACTGAGTAAATACTTAGCAAATACTCAATTGTGAGTATTATTGAGTATCTTGTGAGTATTTGCTAAGTATTTTGTCAATATTCATTAAGTATTTTGCGAGTATTTACGGATTTGCTGCATATTTACAAAATATTTGTTGAGTATTTATAAATACTCAACAAATAATCAATACAGAGTATTTGTTAAGTATTTATAAATATTCAGCAAATACTCAATAAATACGCAGCAATCCGGACAGCTCTTCTCGTTCGGACCCCGCACAAAATAATTTCTCCTAATTTTATTTATGAAAGGCTGATGCTCTCTTTCTATCAATAGAAGGGACCATCCTCTATGAGGATTACAAGAATGATAATCCCTCCCATTTACATCTAATGATGACTATTAAGTTTAACTTCATTTGGTACTTTTATTTATTGACATTTCATTTTGGTATACAATTATTTTGGCCATCAATATTTCTAAAACCAATCTCTCTTATTATTCTCATTAAAATTTCCTCTTTTTTTATTTTTATTTATTTATTTAGTCTCACTAAATTTCCCTAATTTCATACATGTGAATCAATTAGGGCGAATTTACAAGAGGTATAAAAGCTTGCACCCCTCCAAAATTTTAAAATATTTGTATATATCATTTTTTTCTCATATAAATATATTTTTTATGACCCTTCAAAATATTTGAATAAATAATATAATTTAAAAAAAAACAGCTAATTTATGTTCCTACTAGAAAAAACATCTAACTCCACCATCAACCAATAAAATTAATGATAAATTTGGCATCCTACACATTTTTAATCCTTAACAACATTTTCGTTGAGCATAAATCCTCTTTTCTTTTGGCGTAATTTATCAATATTTTTTCATGAATTCAAATATATGACTTCCTAATAATTAGGGGTGCGCTGAGCCAACTCAATCTCAACTCACTAACGAGCTCACAAGTCAAACTTATCAAAATTTGAGTTCAAGCCCGAGCCTATAGCCAAATTTGTTTACTAAACAAGCTGGAATTCGAGCTCAATCCGACTCAACCCTTTGGTTCCCCGAGCTACTCGTTTTTAATATATATATACCTTTTTTTAATTTTAATATACCATTATCTTAAGAATTTATTAAGATAACAAAAATTCGAACATCATAAACTAATCGAGTCGAGCTCGAACTTTTTAAACGAGCTCGAACTCAGTATGAGCTATATGAGCTCAGCTCGATAATACCACTATTAGCCTCCACAATGTAAGAGAGCTCAAAACAAAGTTGAACTATAAACCTTAATTCTGTGCATGAAAAACTCAATCATATAAAGCTAACAAAAAAATTTGAAGGGTTTAATTTTTACCTATTTATACATATAACATTTCAATATAAATAATATTTTATATTTTACATTTACTTGCATAATATCAGTCTCCAAATCATATAAAAAAACCCCTAATGATAACTTGTCAAAAAAAAAAAAAACATCTTTTACTGTATAAATTCTGATTTGGTTCAAAAAAGACATTCACATAATAACAGCATGATCATTTAATGAGTAAAATTAAAAATTTTCAAATCATTGATATTCAATCAGGATTGTAGATATGTTAACAGTTGACAATTAAAAACATTACTGAAAGTTGTCAGTGTTACACTCCAAACCTCAGAGGGCTAAGATCATAGAAAGTTCTTGAAAATAACTTGAATGGATAGCAGTAGAAAGCTGCTTCATAAACAAACAATCAACTATTTAGGCAGTCTTCAGAACCTGCATATCATAAAGATAAATAAGCACATACATAGCTGGATGACAAAAGATGAATCTGTACATCTGAATCCTTTATAAGGCTTCATTTAGGACGGCTTTCTTATTATTTTTTAAAAAGATTTTCTAATAAAAAATCTCTGGTTCAAAAAATTTGTACTCAAATGCTGCTTGAAAAAGCAACAAAAAAAGCCGTATCAAACAAAGCCAAAGACTTCATTTAAATAATTGTATGACTAAAATTCTCACATCAAGATAGTTTTTTGTAGTTATAATTCTCATTAAATCATTTACATAGAAACCTAAATGTAGTTTTAACAGAAAAATCCCAATATCACCGATTTTATCTTTGAGTATCATGTTGCTCCAATTTAATCTCTTAATTATACAAAATTAATCCGAAATATCCCTCATATTATAATTGTGATATAAAATTAATACCAATTTAATCCCTCAGCTAAACAAAATTGAATTGAATTTAGTCCCAAAGTGACTACTTTGGATTAATTTTATATAATTAAGGGAGTAAATTAGAGGAACATACGAATAGTCGGGTGACTATTTTGAAGTTTACCCAGCATTTTTAATATGCCCAAAATAATCTATATAAGCACATTGAACAACTTGATAATTATCAAATAAATAGCATATATCAATGTGTTATGCAGGAGCCGGCCCAGGAGGGGCCGGCTGGACCGGTCCGGGTCTTCACCAGGCGAAAGAAGCCGCAAGCCCGAGGGACGGAACTAGGGTGGACCCCACGTGGGGCTTATTTGCATGCATGGGAGGGAAAATTTGAATGGGAAGGGTTGTTTAGGGATTTTGTAAAACTCCTTTATGGTTAATTAGGAGGATTGGGAGGGAATTAGGGGCGATCTTGAATTTGAATGTATTTTTGAGATCTAGGGTTTTTTGCTTGGGCTCTTAGCGTTGCCGGAGATTAGGAGAGTTGTTCTTCCACTCAAATTGAAGAACATTGTATCTTTGCTTTGTTTTATTCATCCACTAGTGGAATATAAATGTTTTGCTTGGAGATTTCTCAGTTTTCCGCAGTTTTGCTGCTGTATACAGCAGAATTTCACTGTTTTCCTACTGAAAACAGCAGTTTTCTGCTGTTTGTCCTCTTCCGGATCGATAGGAATACATGAATCCAAGTATTTCCTAGCAAATTGGTATCAGAGCATCGTCGTGGGACCTTTGGCGGCTGAAAAATAGAAATTTCAACGGGGTTTGTGGGGCTTTCGAGGGAAGTTTTCCTGTTTTTCGTTGAAGGGAAGATGGCCGGAAAGAAGGTAGAAGTATTGGAAGGCGAGTTTGGACAACTGAAATCAGATTTGGAGGAAAAGTTCCTTGAAATCTCCACCAACAATGAAAGGTTGGAAGGGAGGTTTTCTGCTATGGAGGAAATGATGAAGAAATTACTTGAAATGAAGACCAATCCGGCAACATCGGAAGTAAGAGAGACCACCGACGGCCATGGCGTAGAAGGAAATCCGAACCCATCCCAGGGGAGGAGGATGCCGGAGGTGGAGATCCTTGAGGGGGAGAATGACATGCCTCCTCTAGAACCGCTTTCTAAAAAGGAGATGAGCATGGGATATGACAGGAGGGGTGCTGATTTTGGTGGGAGAAGGGAGGAATTTCATCACCGAGATGCGGATTTTGAAGGGAGAAGGGGGGAATTCCATCGCCGAGGCGCTGAGTTTGAAGGAAGAAGAGAGGACTACGATGAAGGGTTCGGGTATAATCGCCGGAGAGATGATCGGGACACTTGGGGAGCACCTCCTCCTCAAGGAATGGGAGGATACGGGGGATACCGAGGATATGGAGGAGATCCCAAGGTGAGAAAACTGAAGATGCCCATCTTTGAGGGAGAGGATGGCCATGGATGGATATACAAGGTGGAACGGTACTTTGCCGTCAACGGGTTGACGGAGGAGGAGAAGTTGACGGCGACAGGTCTGTGTTTAGAGAGGGAAAGGCGCTGGCATGGTATCAATGGCGGGACAGGAGGGAGCCTATCCGGAACTGGACAGAGTTCAAAGAATGCTTACTAGAGCGTTTCCGAGCCGATGGGGGAGGAGATTTCTATGAGCAGTTCTTTGCCTTGACTCACGAGGGGACCGTGGCGGATTACCGTGACAGGTTCGAGTTTTTGGACAGCAGGTTGGATCATATTTCGGAGTCAGCTTTGGAAGGGAACTTCATGAAAGGGCTGAAACCGAAGATACGATCAACAGTCAGAGTGTTGGAGCCCAGGAATTTAGGGAAAGCTATGGAACTGGCACAGCTGGTGGAAGATCAGAAGAAGTCAGAAAGGGGAGCCCGGGGAAATTACTCAGGGGGATCGTACAGAATGACGACCACTTTCTTACCATCCAAAGGGGCAACCTCAGGGAGTTTGAAGGAAGTGTAGAAGGAGAAAATAGGAGGAGGAAATGGAGGATAGTTCAAAAAGCTGACTGAAAAAGAGTTACAGGAAAAGAGGGCAAAGGGGGTGTGCTTCCGATGTGATGAGAAGTACATGCCGGGACATAGATGCAAAGACCGGACTCTTCAGGTTCTCCTCGTTTGTGAAGACGAGGAAGACGAAGAGGGAGGTGGGAGCAGGTCAGAAGAGGAGAAGTTGCACTTAGATGTGGCAGAAGTCTCTCTGAACTCCGTGGTGGGATTCACTTCGAGTCACACCATGAAAGTGAAAGGAGTGATATCTGGCCATGAAGTGGTGTTGATAGATAGTGGGGCAACCCACAACTTCATCTCCACCCAGATTGTTGAGCTGCTTGGGATGGAATTAGTGGATACATGAGGCTATGGGGTGATGATGGGCACTGGAAAGGTAGAAATGAGTAGAGGAGTTTGTAGGGGAGTGGTGCTGACTATTCAGGGAATACAGGTGAGGGAGGATTTTCTTCCCTTGGATTTGGGAAGTACATATGTGATTTTGGGGATGAAGTGGCTGCAAACTTTGGGGGAGACCAAGGTGAACTGGGGAGAACTGCGGATGGAACTAGTAGTGGGGGGGAGGAGAATGGTGATACATGGAGATGTCAGCCTATCTAGGACGGGGGTGTCTCTCAAGTCCATGATCCGAACCATCCAGGAGGTTGGGGGTGGATACTTGGTGGAGCTGCAACGATTGGAGAGAGTCAGTGTGGGGGAAGAGGGAGACATTCCTCTTGAAGTGCAACCGGTCCTACAGCAGTTCAGGGAGGTTTTTCAACCTCCACAGGGTTTGCCACCTCAGAGGGAGCTGGAGCACGCCATTACTTTGAAAGAAGGGGAGACACCGATCAGCGTTCGCCCTTACCGCTACCCTCAGATCCAAAAAGATGAGATAGAGAGGCTGATCCGGGAGATGTTGGAAGCTGGGATCATAAGACCAAGTGTAAGCCCTTTCTCTAGTCCAGTCCTCTTGGTCAAGAAGAAGGATGGGAGTTGGAGATTCTATGTGGATTACAGGGCTCTGAATAAGGGCACTGTACCAGACAAGTTCCCAATTCCAGTGATTGATGAACTATTGGATGAGCTATTTGGGGCAGTGGTATTTTCCAAGCTGGACTTAAAGTCTGGATATCACCAGATCAGAATGAAGGAGGCAGATGTTCCCAAAACAACTTTCAGAACACATGAAGGGCATTATGAGTTTCTGGTAATGCCCTTTGGTTTGACTAACGCTCCTGCTACTTTTCAGTCTTTGATGAACAGGGTCTTCAAGCAGTACCTTAGGAGGTTCATACTGGTGTTCTTTGATGACATTTTGGTATACAACAAGACGGAGGGGGAACACTTAGAACACTTGAAGGTGGTTTTGGGAGTATTACAGGAACATCAATTACAAGCTAACCTAAAGAAGTGCAGCTTTGCCCAGGCCAGTGTAGAGTACTTGGGACACGTGGTATCTCAAAAAGGAGTAGCGGCAGATCAGAGTAAAATAGAAGCAATGCAGAAGTGGCCAATGCCAAGAATCCTAAAGGAGTTAAGGGGGTTCTTGGGGTTGACTGGATATTACAGGAGATTTGTGAAGGGATATAGTGCTATCGCATGGCCTTTGACTGAGCAGCTGAAGAAGGATGGGTTTTTATGGGGAGAGGCAGCAACCCGGGCTTTTGAGAAACTAAAGGAAGCTATGACTACAGTTCCAGTATTAGCACTTCCAAATTTTAGCCAGGTCTTTGTAATGAAAACTGATGCGTCGGGATATGGGCTGGGGGCAGTGTTGATGCAGAGCCACAGGCCAATTGCGTACTTCAGTCAAGTGCTGTCAGCCAGGGCTAGATTGAAGTCAGTATATGAGAGGGAGCTAATGGCCATTGTCTTGGCTATTCAGAAGTGGCGGCCTTATCTGTTAGGAAGGCATTTTATTGTAATGACTGATCAGAGAAGTTTAAAATATTTGCTAGAGCAAAGGATGGTGACCGAGGAACATCAGAGGTGGTTATCCAAATTACTAGGCTATGATTTTGAGATCCAATACAAGCCTGGTTTGAAAAATAAAGCAGCCGACGCCTTATCAAGACGTGTTGGGGAGCTTCAGGAATTGGCTGTGTCAATTCCATTGATGGTAGATTGGGGGGCCATCAAGGAAGAAAATAAGCTGAGCGAAGAGTTGAGGAAGATCAGGGAGGATCTGGGGAAGGACAAGAGTAGTCATCCGGGTTACTGTATTGAGGGGGAGAGACTATTGTATCAGGGGAGGTTTGTGATGCCACAGACTTCCATACACATTCCCCACTTATTGCAGGAGTTTCATGGCAGCGCAGTTGGAGGACATTCAGGAGTTCAGAAGACATACAGGAGGCTAGCATCCGAGCTCTATTGGAAGGGGATGCATAAAGATGTGGAGGAGATGGTGGCAAGGTGTGAAGTGTGCCAGAGAAATAAGTACATGGCCATGGCTCCGGGAGGATTACTACAACCATTGACACTTCCAAACAGAATTTGGGAGGAAGTGTCCATGGACTTCATTGATGGCTTACCAAGATCGGAGGGGTTCACATTCATCATGGTGACCAAGATTGGAGGGGTTCACAGTCATCATGGTGGTGGTTGACAGACTTAGTAAGTATGCGCATTTCATCCTCTTAAGACATCCATACACCGCAGTGTCAGTAGCTGCAGCTTTTATCAGGGAGTTGGTGAGACAACATGGGGTTCCTGAAGCGATTGTGTCTGATAGAGACAAAGTGTTCCTCAGCCAGTTCTGGAGGGAGCTGTTCAGGATGCAGAGCACGGTTCTGAAGAAAAGTACCGCCTATCACCCACAAACAGACGGACAAACGGAGGTGGTAAACCGAAGTTTGGAGACCTATTTGAGGTGTTTTGTTCTGAAACCCCACGGATGTGGGCAAAATGGTTGCCTTGGGCTGAGTATTGGTACAATACCTCGTACCATTCCGCTTCACAGATGACCCCGTTCAAAGTACTATATGGGAGGGACCCTCCACACCTAGTGCACTACGGGAGAGGTAGTACACCGGTATCATCAGTAGAGCAGTACCTAGAGGAAAGGGACAAGATGCTGGAAGAACTGAAGACACATCTGATGAGGGCACAACAGATCATGAAGAGGCAGGCAGACTCACACAGGAGAGACATGCTGTTTGAAGTGGGGGAGAAGGTGTTCCTAAAACTACGACCCTACAGACAGAGGACAGTGGCTAGAAGGAGGAATGAGAAACTGGCGCCGAGGTATTTTGGCCCCTATGAAGTGTTGGACAGGATTGGAGCAGTGGCATACAGATTGAAGTTACCCCCCTCAGCCACGATACATCCAGTGTTCCATGTATCTCAACTAAGGAGAGCTATAGGGGAGCATGCAGCGAGTGCAGAACTACCAGCCACTATGACGGAGGATTTAGAAGTAATTTTAGAACCACTAGAGCTCGCAGGAGTCCGATCTGATCAAATGGGCAACAAAGAAGTGCTGATCAAATGGAGAGGCCTCCCTGATTTTGACGCTACTTGGGAGCCGTTTGAAAGAGTGAAAGAGCAATTCCCCTCTTTTTACCTTGAGGACAAGGTGAGTTTTTGGGAGGATAGTAATGTTATGCAGGAGCCGGCCCAGGAGAGGCCGACTGGACCGGTCCAGCCTGGACCGATCCGGGTCTTCACCAGGCGGAAGAAGCCGCAAGCCCGGGGGGAACTAGGGTGGACCCCCCGTGGGGCTTATTTGCATGCATGGGAGGGAAAATTTGAATGGGAAGGGTTGTTTAGGAATTTTGTAAAACTCCTTTATGATTAATTAGGAGGATTGGGAGGGAATTAGGGGCGATCTTGAATTTGAATGTATTTTTGAGATCTAGGGTTTCTTGCTTGGGCTCTTAGCGTTGCCGGAGATTAGGAGAGTTGTTCTTCCTCTCAAATTGAAGAACATTGTATCTTTGCTTTGTTTTGTTTTATTCATCCACTAGTGGAATATAAGTGTTTTGCTTGGAGATTTCTCAGTTTTCTGCTGTTTTGCTGCTGTATACAGCAGAATTTCACTGTTTTCCTGCTGAAAACAGCAGGTTTCTGCTATTTTTCCTCTTCCGGATCGATAAGAATACTTAATCCAAGTATTTCCTATCACAATGGTTTAAGGTCTAGCCTGCTGTTTTTCCTCTTCCGGATCGATAGGAATACTTGAATCCAAGTATTTCCTATCACAATTGTTTAAGGCAGCTAGACGAAACTGGTTAAAAGAAAGAGGGCATAGAAACCTTAATTCAAAGAAGACAAATTAATTATCAATTCACTGCTACAAGTATTGAACCTTTTTCATTGCAACACTGAAATGTATCTTAACCATCAATTAATAGACTAATGAGTCATATTATATGGAAAAAAAATTGGATCAGAATATCCTAAACCAATTTATGAGGGCATGGCTTCAAAAATTAACTCATGATATGAAAACATATGACACATGGCATAGAATATCTAAAAATTTTATCTTAGTAGTTAACTGTTTTTTCATTGATTTTACAGTACATATATTCATGAATTTATAATGCCTACTAAATTACTGTATGTATCAGAAAATTTTTGTTTAGCCTTCAATAAGCATCTATTATAATGATTATATGTCTTAATGTTTTATTATTTTGTCATAAAATTTATGAGAAATGTCTGAATTATAGTTATCTTGTGCAAATCAAAATCATATTCTTTTATTACATTTAGGCCTGTTTGGGACGACTTTCTTATTGTTTTTAAAAGCTGTTTTTTAGAACAAAAATTTTTGTACTAGAAAGCTATTTAGAAAACAATAAAAAAGCTATCCCAAATGAAGCCTTAATTGCAATAGATGAGTCATCCGTCAAGTTTTTGTCCTATGATAGTGCAGCGCAAGTGGTGTTAATGTTTCTATTAGCAGTGAGGAAGAACTTAGTCAAAACAACAACTGGAGAGACTTTAATAGTTGGGAAAAACAAATAATTCATATGAAGCGTAGAAATGCAATTTAAAACAATAGAAATGAGAAAAAAAATCAATGATAATCCTCATTTGAACATAAAACCATGCTTACCTTTGTTTCTACAAGTAAAAGCAATATGTATGCATTCTACTAGGACAAAAAAATTGTTCGGAAGGTAAAACAATATCAGCAAAATGCATAAGTTCTGAGCTGGGGTTAGAGCTCACATTAGAACGAGGGGATGAACCTAGATTGAATAAAGATGGTGTCAAAATTGTTATAATTCAAGACTGGGTAAGTGATAAAACAACCTAATTACCGTTAAATAAACATACATATTTCACTCCCAAATCTGAATTCAAATCAGCCATCTTTTCCTAAATAAAACCTTCCTAATTCCCTCCCAAATCTGAATTCAAATCAACCATCTTTCTCTAAATAAATCTTTCATAATTCCCTCCCAAATATGAATCTTAAGCAGCCCCCATTCCTTAAATAAACTTACATAATTCCCTCCAAATTTTAGTTTTTTTATAATTAAATGTGGAATTATTTCCCTTTGAGCCTCTCTCTTCTTGCCTGCCGCCCACCCTAGTGGGGCCCACTGGCTCAACAGCTGGTCTATCAATACTCCCCCTCAAAGATCCATCTTATCCTCAAGTTTGAATGAAGAAAACTGCTTCCCAATTGTGTGATAGTGCGGGCCTCGTATTTTGGCAAATTCTTCCACCTAATTAATACCTCCTTTGCCTCGATATCGCCCAGACACACCCCTACTACTTCCATAGACTCCAAAATCACCCCCATGTCATTTTTCAATGTGACCGGTAATGTTGAGGATGGCGTGTGTTTTCCAATCGCTCATCGCAGCTGTGATAAGTGAAATACTGGATGAATAATTGCGTTCGGTAGCAAGTCCAAACGATAAGCCATTGTGCCGATGTGTTCCACTATTTCATAGGGCCCAAAATAGCAGAGATAAAGTTTTTCATTCCTTCTTCTTTCTACAATCTTTTGTCTATACGGTCGGAGCTTCAAATACACCATATCCCCGACATCAAATTGTACATCTCTCATGTGTGCATCTGCTTGTCTTTTCATGATCTGTTAGGCTCTAAATAGGTGCCCTTTTAATCCTGCTAATATTTTGTCTCTTTCCTCCAAATACTGCTCTACTAAGGATACTGATGTGTTGTCGTGCCCATAATACACCAAATGGGGAGGATCTCTACTATACAATATTTTGAATGGTGTCGTCTGAGCTACTGTATGATAAGAAGTATTGTACCAATACTCTGCCCAAGTTAATCATCTCGACCATAATTTTGGTATGTCGGATACAAAAGACCTTAGATAAGTTTCCACACTGCGGTTCACCACCTCTATTTGCCCATCTG
Source organism: Dendrobium chrysotoxum (assembly GCA_019925795.1). Lineage (NCBI taxonomy): Eukaryota > Viridiplantae > Streptophyta > Magnoliopsida > Asparagales > Orchidaceae > Dendrobium > Dendrobium chrysotoxum. The sequence continues at coordinate 88,270,580 of CM034313.1, forward strand.
TCTGGGGGGTGATACGCGGTGCTGCGCTTCAATACCGTTCCTTGCATTTTGAACAAGTCTCTCCAGAAGTGGCTCAAAAAGACCGTCTCGATATAACACTATAGACTCCGGTATGCCGTGCAAACGAATCACTTCCCTTATGAATGCCGATGCGACGAATACTGTCGTATATGGGTGGCATAGAGGAATAAAATGTGTGTAATTGCTCAATCAATCCACCACCACCAGAATGACTATGAACCCTTGTTATTTGAGTAGCCCCTTGATGAAATCCATAGTGACCTCCCATACCTTCCTTGGTAGTGCCAAAGCTTGTAGGAGTCCCCCATGAGCCATTGCCAAGTACTTGTGTCTTTGACACATCACATCTCTTCACTATCTCTTCCACATCCTTTTGCATACCAGTCCAGCAGAATTCAGCAACCAATCTAATGTATGTTTTCTACACCCCTGAGTGCCCTCTAATAGAACTGCCATGGAACTCCATCAAAAGCTGAGAGATGAACGTCTATGTCTGGGGAAGCACCAATCATCCATGATATAGTAACTTCAACCCAACTAAGGCATATCAAGGGCAGCCATCCTCATCCTTCAATAAGTTAGATCTAACCTTGCCCAACCTTTCATCCTGCTCGTTGTCCTTCCTCGGGGCTTCCCAGACCATGACCATCGGAACTGACAGAGTTGAAATCTGTGGAGTCTCCAAGCGTCGAGATAAGACATCTGTCGCCTTGTTCTCTAGCCCTAGTCAGTATTGTATCTCAAAGTCATACCCTAGTAGCTTGAAGAGCCATCGTTGATGCTCCGCTGTCACCATCCTCTACTCTAGCAGAAACTTCAAGCTCCTCTGATCAGTCCTAACTATGAAATGTCATCCCAATAAGTACAAACATCACTTTTGTATGGCTAGCATTATTGCCATCAACTCCCTCTCATAAATTGATTTGAGCCTTGCCCTGGCGACTAGTACCTAACTGAAGGATGACACTGGCCTTTGATTCTGCATGAGTACCACTCCATTATGAACGTCTGACTGAAATAAGGCAATGCTAGCACCAAAATTGTAGTTATGGCCTTTTTCAACTGCTCAAAGGCTCTAGCCGCTACTTCACCCCACTGAAAGTTATCATTCTTCAAATTTTCTATCAGTGACCCGACTATCAAGCTGTACTCATTTACAAACATCATGTAATACCCTGTGAGGCCTAAAAGACCCTTGAGTTCCTTCAACATCTTAGGTATAGGCCATGTTGGCTCAAGAAAAACGGCGCGTCGGCATGAATCATGCTTTACAGACATAGGATTCCATCTTCCTTGGGTTAGATTGTAGTTAACCAGATTTTTCCTGAGGGTAGTGTGAAGATTTAATTATATATGAGTCCTTATTTTCTTCCCGGTCAGACATAAGGCCGACGACGTGAGGTCTTGATTTGAAACCATCATGACCGGACCTAAGGTCGACGGCGCGAGGTCTTGAGTTTGAAATCATCTTGGCCGGATCTTAGATCGATGGCACGAGGTCTTCCTCAAATTCCTGTCTATTTAATGTTGATATAAAGGGTTTATTGAATTATAACAATATATTCAAGTTAGTATAGTAATTCGAAATATTTAAACATCAAGCAAAATCCACTAATCCAATTCATACACATTTAAAGCCAAAAGAAAATTTTGGAATCGGCTCTAGGTTATGCATGAAATGGAGATTGGAGTGCAAAAATTTACTCGAGGGATTTCATGTTTGAAGGGATCCCAATTGTGGAATGTAGCGTACAGGCTTGCAGATACGCACAAAGCGTGCGTACGGGAGAAGAGGGACGACGTATAGGGTACTCGAGCAGCTTCGATGGGAGGCTAGGTGTGAGGATTTGGAGTCATAAGAAGGTATTCGTGCATGAGGCTTACACGCGGACGGGGAAGGCGTGCCTGTTGGGTCGAATGGGACAGACGTCCGGAGGGTGTGTTGGCGCAGGAAGTCGGGGAGGTGGGCTCGATGTGCAATTGTGACTAACCAATCGGGCACGTGGCTAAAGGAGCCGAAGACAAACCAATCAAGCAGAAGCAGGCTTTGGCTTGTGGTTTTGTCGATTGCGGTAGGAACGAGATAGGGCACGCAAAATAGTTTTTTTTTTTACAAATTAAACGAGAGATTAAGGGAACAAGGCCAACCCCGAGTGTAAGTTTTCTTCTCCTTTTATTAATCAGAATGTTTAGAGCAGTTACAGCAGCAAAACAATGCATCATTTGGCAATCAACTGCAGGCCACCTCAATATGGCCTCAATCTTGCTTTGATCACCTGCCACCCCTTCCTGAAATATAATATATCTCAAGTACTCCACTCTGGATTGTGCAAAAGAGCATTTTTGTCAAGTTTTCGAATAGTTTGTATTCCCTTAAAGTTGCCAAAACAACCTTTGGATGATCCAAGTGCTCATCCTGGGTCTTCTGTAAATTAGAATATTGTCAAGAAATACCAATATAAACCTCCGAAGGTACGACTGGAAAATCCGGTTCATGAGAGACTGGAAGGTGGTTGGAGCATTGGTGAGGCCCAAAGGCATCACCAGGAACTCGTTGTGTCCCTCATGTGTCCGAAAAGAGGTCTTGTACACATCCGCTCTCATCCTGATCTGATAGTTGTGGGCTCCGAAAATTCTATTGATGAATGTGCACGGGGCCTCTCCTCCGTCATCGATCTATTTTCCTTGTTTGATAGTGATGACAGCAAAGAGTTTTAACGAGATTAGGTTCCGGGTGGATTTTCAGAAGGCAGATTGGGTTTTAGATAAAATACTACCCAGAGATTTCGCCCTCAATTTGTGAGGACTTTTTGATCTGAGTTTTGGTTTCCTATAGGCGCAAGCCCCTATAGTTAATTACCCCTCCCGATAACGAGAGAGAACTTTCGATTAAGGCTAGTCGTTAAAAAGCTCGCATAGATTGTAAATCTAGCGTATAATAACAATTTTAGGGTTTGAATTTTGGTTTTATAATTTAAAATTTGTCACCATGAATTTAAAACTGGTGGTGGGGGGAGTGAAGACGAGCCCGATCAAGATCCCATAGTTCCGTCGTCCCGGGCTGTCATGATCCCTAGTCTACTTAGTCAGAGGAGTTAGTCGACCCAACCTGACAGAAGGTACCTTATCGGCAGCCATGGGTTGCTTCGTCCAAGAATACCTTATAGACCTGGGTTGGTATTTATCTAAGGGGATATATCTGAATCCACCTTAGCTGACAGAGGGCTTTGTGCCTATCGACTATACCCTATGATTCATCGCTCAAGGGTTTGACGCCTTTAGGGAACATACGGGCTTTGGCCGTGATCATAAAATAATGGTGTCATGTTGTGGCAAAACCACCCGATCAGAGGGCACGTGCCACGTCCCTGCTGGCAAGAGACTATTTGAGGATGAATCATAACGATACACCCGACATGCATTCGCTCTTTGTGAGCTGAGGTTAATTTCAGATTTATCACCCCCAACAAACGGTTGCGGGAGATGGATGATTTTTAGTTTTAAATTTTTTAAGAGATGAATTTTATTTTAGGGATTTGAGCTTTTGTTGGATTTGAGATTTTGACCCCTCCGGTTGAGATTTCAGATCAACACGGCCATCATCGGGGTGACGTTAAAGTCACTAGTATTTTTGTAGGATTTTGAGAGGCATTTTGTGATTTAAGTCATGTCGACTCCAGTCCTTTCGAGGAGGAGGATGAGACTTGAATTTAGACCCGCGCAGCATTCTCAGACCATTAGATTTTTAAATCGTATGCGGTGGTCGGAACACGTGCGGGTTTTGTGCTTCAATTTAGGGGATCATATTTTATACATAAGGGATATCTTTAAATATGATCTATTTGCGCAAGTGATTTCATTTAGAAAAGGCTGAGAATTCTTTTGAGAGCCTATGAACGCCTTCTGTCCGCTTGTATACATGTTGCAGATCCGGTGGCATGGCTTACTATAAATTTTTATTGGATCCATTTGTGGGTTGTCCATGAATATTCTAGAGTTATCAACCTAACTTATAGGTAGACTATCGTGTATATCATAAGCCTTTTTATTGCAAGCGATGGCATTCATCACAACTTATTGCCTTTGATGTGTATATAACGCATTGCACACATCATGTCTCTCTTAAGAGACTCATAGTGTGGATATTAGAAGTCGTAATTCAATCAATAGTGAATAGCTCACTTAAACTTGACTTCTCTTTCAAAGTCATATCTTGTTAATATTATTGCTTTCATCATTCTTCGAAATCGTATTTAAATTCTCCTATGGTTAGACATACTATCCCTTTGCACACAATAACCCTTTGGATGTTTAGGGTTTATTGCAATAGCTTTCTAAAGCATCTCGCATCACACCACATCTGTATGAATATATGATTTCAATTTGACTAAGGGATGCATCAAGCCTATATGCATTTGGTAACTTAATTTTTTTTTGTCATAATAGTATGTCTAATGTGAAGATGAATATAAGGTGCTCGTAGCCAGTAGTATAGAGAACTCTCAGGTAGATGCAACTTAGACTATAACTAAGGATCTTAGTGAGCTTGAACTTGTTTATTGGAGAGTTGTTGGAGAGCTTTTGGAGAGCTATTGTTAATTTGTATATAGGCTAGATTATTGGAAAACATTAATTTCTTGCATTTTATTTGATTTTGATTGCATTAGTTAATTATGTTGATTAATTAAGATGTTAAATTTTAATTAAAATTTTATTTTAATTAAAGTTGTATTTTAATTAGATTTTGATTTGTTGAATTTGTTGATTTAAATTTTAAGTGTGTTAAATTTGATTAGAATTTGGTTCAAATTAATTAGTTTTAAATTCCATATGTTAAAATGTATTTTAAAATCATTTATTTATTTAAATTAAATGGATTGTTCAATGAGTTGAATTGGTTATTAGTTGATTTAAAGTTATTAGATTAATTAAAATTTTGATTGATTTTAAGTTAGAGTTTAGATTGTACTTTGAAATTATTTTATTATTTAAATTAAATTAGTTAATTAATTAAGATATTTATTTAAATTTTAAATTAAAGTTTTAAGTTTTAATTTTAAGAGATTTAATTGTTAGCATTTAATTAATTTAATTTAATTTAATATATATATATATATATATATTAATTTTAGATTTAAATGATTTATTAATTAAATTACAATTATTTTAAATGTAATTTGATTTAGTAAAGTTATTTAATTAGTGAGTTATGAATTAATTAGTTTCAAATTAAATTTGTGTTTTCCAAAAATCCATCCAAGTCCAAAAATATTTATTTTTCTAAATCTTGAATTTTTGAGTGAATTTCGGCAGCCTCCCGGCGTCCCCTCCCCGGCGCCGGGAGGTAAGAGAGGGCTCGACTCGGCCGGAGCGAATCAACGGCGAGGAGATTTTGGCTCGACTCGGCCGGAGCAAATCAACGGCGAGGAGATTGGTTCTTCAAGTCTTCAATCCCTCGATCGGATTAACTCGACGATCGAGGGCTTCGGGGGACCGAATCAAACCTCGGGACTTCCTTCAAAATCTTCAATTTGATTTCGTACTTGTTTGCAAATCTTTTTATTTCTCTCCATCTCTCTATCTCTCTTTTCTTTATTTCATTTTATTTTTATTATAATAAAATATATTTATTATACTCTAATATAATGTATATATATTATTATATTATAATAACAATATAATAAAATGACTATACATATATATAATTATACTATATAATATATATAATATTATATAATATAATTAAAGAGAGGGAGGAGGGGATCGGGCACAACCCGATCGGGCAGGAGACGGAGAGGGCCACGCATGGGGGGAGCTCGGCGGGCTTCCGGTCGGCGTCGAAGCATGAGGCTGGAGGTCGACGGCAGCTCTGCCGGCGGGCACGAGCCGGCGGCGAGTCTAGGGGACGGGAGTCGGAGGCAGCATCGGCCTTTTGATCGCAAGACTAGGGCGGAAGCAGGAGTTGTGATCGGAGATGGCAGAGATGGCCGGCTTCGACGTCGGGTTTGCAGTAATCGCGGCCGGAGATTGGAAGAGGTTGTCGGAGTTGAAGATCAGGAGCGGTGAAGGAGGTCGGTTGAAGGTTGCGATGGAGCAAGTGTTTGGCTTTGTCGACGATGAGTCAAGCTGGAGCGAGAGTCGGGCCGGTGGCGAAGGCGGCAGGCCAGTGAGTCCGGTGTGGTCGGAGTCGTCGGGGCAGGCTCGTAGGAGATCGTTAACCGGTTTCGCCCGAGAGGTAAGTTTCCAAAATCTTCTCTTGTTCTCCTTCTGTTTTCTGTGCATCTGAGAGCGTCCGAGCAAATGAGAGAGGGCGAGTTCGTTTTGTGTAGTGAGTGTGCAGTTACGTGAGATCGTGGGGAGCAATGGTTAGAGTTGTGTGGTTGTGGGGTTTTGTCGGATGGGTTCCGCTTTCAGTTACAGGTCAACAATAGTAGCTCGACTTCAAATTAATCCTGGAAAAGATCAGTACTCCGTACAACTCATCCAACATCTCATATATCACAGGAATAGGAACTTATCTGAAATGGTTTTCTTATTCATGGCCCGATAGTCCACACGAATCCCTCTTAATGATCATCTTCCTCCCTTCCACTTGGATTTCCATCGTGAGGGCCCCCCAATTTATCCTGGTTTCCCCAAATTCTGCAGCCATTTCATACCTAATATCACATCACTGCTTCCTAACTCCAATGGAAGAACATTCTCCCTTACATGTACCCCTTTTAGTGTTAGGAGTAGCCTTCTACAGATGCCCCTACTCCTTTCCATCTTCCATGTCCCCATCATCACCCCATAACATCCCATGTTTACTAGCTTTAGACCCAACTCATCCATCATCTGACTGGAAATGAAATTGTGGGTTGTCCCACTATCTATCAGCACTACCACGGCCTTTCCCTCTATATTCCCCCTTACCTTCATGGTGTGATTTGGAGTTAACTCCACCACTGAGTTCAGTGAAATCTCAGTTATGTCCAAGTGTAGATGCTCCTCTTCTTCCACCATCTCTTCCCCTTCACCCTCCCCTTCAGCTTACTTGTCATCACAGACGGTGAGAATCTGAGGGGTTCGATCCTTACACATATGCCTTGGGTTAAACTTCTCATCACACCTAAAACATAGCCCCTTCGCCCGCTTCTCCTACACTTCATCTCCATTAAACTCTTGAAATTTCCTCCCGATCTTTGCCCCCGCTCCTCGACCTCTAGGTGATTCTTCTAGGCCGAAACAAGTGGCACTTTTGGTGCCATAAAAGTGATTGTCATCCGATACGTAGCACCTAGCTAACTGCTCTGACTTCTCTTTTCCAGAGACCTCTTATCCTCCACCAGTTGGGCCCCTAGCCCTCTCAGTCTTGACACCCTCACTGCAACCCTGATCTCCGGTCTTAGCCCCTTCATGAAGTATCCTTCTAACACCATTTCTGATTGTCTCCCCACACAACTGGAAAGGAACTCGAACTTCTCTTGATACTCCATCACGGCCCCTTCTGCACAAGAGTAAAGAACTGCTCATAGAAGTCTCCTTCTCAACTGGTTCTAAAATGTTATACTAAGCAATCCTTGAACTCCTCTCACGATATGACCGAAGCCCTCATGTCCCTCCATTGATACCATGTCAAAACTTTTCCTTCCAAACATAATGCCGCTACCGTGAGCCTCTCCTCATCCGTCAGCCCGTTCACCGCAAAATATCTAACCACCCTATATATCCACTCATATGCATCTTCCACCTTGAACACCGGCATTTTTAGCTTCCTAACCCTCGAATCTCCTCCTCCCCAATTCCTTCTTCCTTCTCAGGCTCCCCCCATGTAACGATTATGATAATTTCTCGCCTGTCCCCTCTCATACGCCTCCCTTTCTTCAACTTCAGCCCTCTTGAATTCTTCCTCTCCATACCTCCACATGCCATAAACTCCCCCAATTCCTCTCCTAGGTGGTGGTTCAAAAGATTGCCTCATTTCTTCTTCCCCCAAGATCTCTACATCGTGATCATCCCTTCGGCTGCTAGAATTTGCATTTCCTCATATCGACACTCTTGCCTCTGATACCGCCGGTTGGACGTGAAGATCCAACACCTTCTTCATCATCTCTTCTAGGTTGAAAAACATATCCTCCATTGATGAAATTCTGTACTCAAACGCTACTTTGAGTTGGCCCACTTCTCTTTCAAGACGCTCTTCCAAGGCATCAATTTTCTTCGCCGCCATAGGTCTCAAATCGTGCTCTGATACTAATTTGATAGGTATCCGATCTCCAAAAAGCAAAAACAACAATAACAAAGAGAAAACACAGCAGAAAACAATGAGAAAGATTCTTATTTCAGCAAAACAAACCAAGATACAAGTTGATCTACTATTCGAGAGGTAGATCGGATCTCCACAAACCCTAGACACCACTAAGAATAACTCCAAAGAAGACTACAACAAAAACACAATCGCATCATGAAAATAAAACAACCTAATTACCCTTAATTAAACCTTCTTATTTCCCTCCCAAATATGAATTCAAATCAGTCCTCTTTCGCTAAATAAAACATTCTTAATTCTCTTCCAAATTTGAATTCAAATCAGCCATGTTTCCCTAAATAAATCTTTCCTAATTTCCTCCCAAATTTAAATCTAAATCAGCCATCTTTCCCTAAAAAACTTACCTAATTTCCTGCAAATTTTAGTTTTCTATGATAAGTAATTAAATGTGAAATTATTCCCCTTTGAGCCCCGCTCTTTTCTTACCCGCCGCCCACCCTAGTGGGGCCCACTCCTCAGGTCCATCTGTAAGTAGAATTATGATATGGAAAATAAATTTCTATTAAATCTCTAGTTGATCTCTGCAAAATTCTGGTCATCTCAGTAGTTTTTTTTTTTTTCCGAAAAACATCTAACTGCCAAGATTATCACTCAAATCATGCCCATGAATCTATAGAAGTCTATAAAAAGTGACATGAACAGATGATCGGGTGTGCACTTTCTCAGGTATTATTCAAAAAAGGAATCATCGAGTTCTTTATTGGAGTAATGAAAGAAAGACTAGTCCTTATGGTTTAAAACTAGGGCGGCTAGGCCTTTGCCGGTGACTAGATGGCCAGCAATTATGTGGCAGCTGATGGTGGGCTGCAGCAGCAGGTAGACTTCATGAGACCATACGAGCAGTGAGTCTTGTGCTCTAAAGCTGATAAATGGTGCAGAATGCTGTTCAGCACGGGAGATAGAAAATAGGTAGTGTAACAGTGACAATAAGGAGGTTTTATATAATGGTTATGATATAAAAAAGAAATGTAATATTAGGTTATATAATATTAACCTTTGGCGAGGACGTCAGTAAATTGTGCCACCAGGGTTGGTAAATTGTGGCGGCAGTCCAGCAGCAGGGCATGACGGCAACGCTAGGCACTGCACGCAGCTTGGATCAACGATCTGATGAGTGTGGTGTTGGAGGTGGAAGCGAAATGGATTTTTTGGTTGGTTTTGCTTGAAAGAAAGCAAAAAATTGACCCCAATTTTTCTTCTCTTTTTACCCATTTTTTCTCTTGTTCTGGCCTTGTAGAAGAAACCCAAAATACAAAATTTTATCTTTCTGCACTGCACCGGAAGGTGAGTTATCCCAGTTTGTTACAGAGAAAAAAATGACACTTCTGATTTTAAATTGAGAAAGCGAGAGATAGAAAGAGGGGGAGATAATATCATAAAATAAGGCCCCAATCTAGAATTTTTATGTTAGGGAAGATTTCATATATAAAAAATTTGGGAGCAAAGATTCACAAAAAATCTCAATCAATCATCACTGCTTTTGTTGCATAATTCCTCAAACGTGATGACAACCATCATGCAACTCACATAATCTTATTTCAAGAACAACGATCATCCTGGGTGACAATGAGTGACTCAAGCTATTGTTACAAGTAGAAACATAAAGAGCACGCGATTTAGACTCAGTAGCTATCAAAGGCAACAGTGATCTAGACCAAGGATGAACTGACCAATGAAACAGCTAGGAAAGCTGGGAAAGTGATTCATGCCATAAAGAAGGTAAAAAAACCTACAAGTGTGGTGAACTCATAAAAAGTATGTCCCATGTGTTGTGTAGGTAACCAGATTGAAACAAACGGTTTGAGAACAATTAATGATCATCTAGAATTTACCAAGACAGTATCATAAAAAAATCCAAAATTTATTTAGGATAAAACTAAAACTTATGACTTGCCTAAATTAGGTATGATTAGTTTAGGATTTATTTAAGCTAGATCAAAAAGAATCTAGGCTTCATCTAGGAGGGATCTGAAATTTCTAGGGTTTCAAAGATGTAAAAGATACGGCTAGAATTTATCTAAGATAAGTTTGCAAAAGAAATTGGATTTGCTTAAGCTAGCTCTAAAGGGACCTAAGGTTTACTTAGGCTAGTTCCAAATACCTTTTAAGATTTATATAGAATAGATCTAAAGGTACTTCAGATTTACTTAATAAGCTAGATCTGAGGAAGACATAGGATTTACCTGAGTCTAAAAGAATTCAAGGTTTTTCCTGTGATAAGTAAAAGGCTTCTAGGATTTACGTATAGATGAACTAAAAAGCACTTCAGATTTACTTATGCTAGAGCTAAAGGATCCTAGGCTTTACCCAAGACAGGTTTAAAAGTTTTTAGAATATATCTAGAAAGTCTCTAGAGATGACATAAGGCTTACCTAAACTAAATATAGCGAAACCTAAGATTTACCTAGGGCATATCCAAAGGTTTCTAGAATTTTTCCAGGCTAGATCTAAAAGGAACTTAAAATTTACTTGAGCTAAGATATAAGAGAACATAGGATTTACCCATATAAGATCTAAAAATTTCTAGAATTTATCCAGGAAAGATCCAAAAAAAAAAAACATGGGATTTATTTAAGCTAACGCTAAAAAAACCTAAGATTTATTGAAGTTAGATCTAAGAAAATAAATGATTTTCCCCAATAAGATCTAAGAATTTCTAAAAAGACGTGGGATTTACCTAAGCAAACTCTAAAGAAATCTAGAATTTAGCTAGGTTAGACCAAAAGAGAAAAAACAATCTATGAGTCCCTAAAGAAATTTATTCTGTTAGGAAACTATACTCAAAACAATTTATTTTTATTGATATTATTCGGATTCAGTCCTAAGCGAGCATCCATTACAGTGGTTATCCACTAAGGAATGTCAAATACATGATGATGAAAAGGAGCTTTCAGTTTTATATAAGAACCATCATTGTTGTTCATGTTGAATTTTAGCAATTCTGACTCCGTCCAAATAGACAGCAAAAATCAAAGAACTTTTTTATTCAATAACAATATATGGGCGATACTTATTGAGGAAATGCCCATTTAAAGGCAACATGGGACTTTCACTTTAAAATCTATCAACTGATAGGACCCTATTCGATAAGCTTTCTTTATTATGAAGGGGGCTTTCCCACATAGGCTCAAATTTATCACAATTTTTTTATGAGCCAAGATCAATTTGCAAAGAACTAGAACCAATCTCCAACTTTGAAGGAGCTAGAATGAACCAATTTGTCATGGGTTTGTGACATACAAGACCTGTACAACTCAAGATCTTGTTGAGCTTGCAGATGCTTCTAATCAAGACCATCAAATTCTTCCAATCTAAATTGAGCATTTTATTGGGTTGTAATTTTATTATTGAATGCAATTCACAATGAGGGAAGTTATACCTCCAAAGAGAGAACAATCTCAGCATATAAACTAAAGCAAAAAGAGTAAATCAAGTTGGTATCTAATATGCCTTAGTATCAAAAACAGCCAACCAACCAATACAAATTCAGCAAACAGTAGATTTTTATTGAGAAGAAGGAAATACGAACAAACAAGATGCAATGGTCCTCTTTCGAGAGAAGGGCAGTCTCTCCCAAACCCTAGACGCACTAGGATTCCTTGCAAAAATAGTGGACAACAAACATTCATAAAATTCTGCATACCAAACATAACATAAACCCTACTACTTATAGCAAACAATAAACAACAAATTTCAAAACAGCCATCTCTCAATTCCCTCTCAAATCAGCCCCCAAATCTGCCTTTTTAATTAGGAAACATCTCATAATTAATCCCCTCCAAATCAGAATTCAAATTAGATCTCTTTCCATATATAATTCTCTCATAATTGTAATTAAAATTTTCCTAAATAATTCTTCTTTGATTAAGAACTTTCTTAAATAGCTTTCTCTTTATTACAAAACTTCCTAATTTCCTCTCAATCAAATCGACCGGTCCATCAATACTCTCCTCCCAAAGTATCACCTTGTCCTCAAGGTGGAACAAAGGAAACTGCTACTCAGGCACTGGACTAAAAAATATACTCACTTGGTCGAATGATCCCTGCCTCTAGCATCTCTCTGATCAATCTCTCAATCTCATCCTTCTGGAGTTGGAGAGAACGGTATAGATGAACACTGATATGTGAGGCTTCTTCCTTCAAAATGATATCATGCTCGTGTTCCCATGGAGGAGGCAACCCCTAAACTGGCTGGAACACCTCTCGATACTATTGTAGGAATGGCTGAACCATGTCTAGTGCTTCTATCTTCTCATCATCTTCTTCTCCTTCTAAACTCTGCAGCTCCACCAAAAATCCCACTCCACCCTTTCCCCTCCTTAGAAGTGGCTCCAAATGTGGCATCTCCTCTTCTTCCCCCAAAATTTCCACCTCCCGATCCTCCCTCATCGAACTCCTCCCGATCTCCTTTCCCTTAGATTCGACCAAGAGAATCCCGGTCAAATCTTGATTAGGTTTAGCAATCGAAACTGCCAGTGGAGTTTGGGATTGCATCTCCATGAGCAAAAATAAGATACAAAGATGTAAACCTTCCTTCCATGGTTGAAAACTTCTTGTCCACATCAGATTTGATTTGCTCCATCTTTCTTTCCAAAGCCTCCACCTTTGTTGTCATAGGTTCCAAAAAAGTGCTATAATATCAATTTAAAACACCTCACTATCAAAAACCCAACAAAAATAAGATACAATGGTCCTCTTTCGAGAGGACCTTTTCTCCCAAATCCTAAACGCTGCTAGAATCTCTTACAAAAACTGTGGATAATAAACACTCATAAAATTCTGCATACCAAACATAACATAAACCCTACTACTCATATCAAATAATAAACAACAAATTTCAAAACAACTCTCTCCTAATTCCCTCTCAAATCAGTCCCCAAATCTGCCCTCTCCAATTAGAAAACATCTCCTAATTAATCCCCTCCAAATCAAGCAGAACCTTCATGGTTCTCTAAACTCATGATTTGCCCTTTAAGAAAATCATTGCTTAAAGGAGACTTTGTAAGGATTGAGTGTGTTGCTAAGAAGACATCCAATGCTTTTAACCTTTCACGGCAAGTTAGGGTATAAATGTTTTATCAAATTAAACAAAGTCATAGGCTAGCATCCCAAACATTTTGACAATATTTGACATATTATAAGATATTGCAGGGGAATCCATTTTTAAATTAGAACAATCTTATGAAGATAGCATGCAAGGTTTAAGCTTTTGTGCACAAAAATTTAGAGCACAACAATGCTCATAAATGGAAGGATAATTCATCTCAAGCCAAATTTAAATGGTGGTCTTGCTCCTTTTCTCTATATCTTAGAATTCATCCAAGTGGTGGTCACCTCCTCCTCCTTTGATTCTTCCTCTTCCATCCGCCGCAACATCTTCCCCTAGCTATCGGGTGTCCTCCTCCTGCACTGCCAGCCCTTCTTCAGTGCCTATCAGTCTTTCTTCCTGCCCCCGAAGTCGAAAGCCTGCGGATACCAGCAAGACCTGCAGTCCAGCCACCCTCTTCTCTTCTTCCAGCCATCAGTTCTGCCTTCCAGCCGGCCAAAAGGTTGCTGTAATTCTTCCAAGAAGTACCTGATTGCTGTTGTTCTTCCTTCAGGGCTCTTGAAAACTGTTGGCTGATTTATATTCTTCCTCCAGCACACTTGAAGACGGCTGACTGATCTCCATCTACCCAAGATAGCTGCAGTTTTCTTTCACAGTTGTCTTTTGTGTTCTCTGGTCAAGAAATCTAAAACAAGATCTTCCTCGAATCTTCTTAAAGACTTTTCAAGAAGGCTTGCTAAGTCTAATTTTCTGCTTGCGTTTTAATTTGTACACAATTCCAGCGTCATTTGGTATCAAAACCCTACCAAGAACTGCAAGAATGCCTCCAAGAAGAGGAATTCTGTTAGGCTTGGACCGGTCCAGCAGGGAGAAGGGAGGAATTTCACCGCCGAGGTGCTGATTTTGAAGGAAGAAGGGAGGAATTTCATCGCCGAGGTGCTGATTTTGAAGGTAGAAGGGAGGACTATGAGGAGAGATTTGGGTATAACCGCCGGAGGGATGATCGGGACACCTGGGGAGCACCTCCTCCTCGAGGATTGGGAGGATACGGGGGATACCGAGGATATGGAGGAGATCCCAAGGTGAGGAAACTGAATATGCTCATCTTTGAGGGAGAGGATGGCCATGGATGGATATACAAGGTGGAACGGTACTTTGCCGTCAATGGGTTGACGGAGGAGGAAAAGTTGACAGCGGCAGGTCTGTGTTTGGAGGGAAAGGCGCTGGCATGGTATCAATGGCGGGACAGAAGGGAGCCTATCCGGAACTGGAGAGAGTTCAAAGAATGCTTACTAGAGTGTTTCCGAGCCGATGGGGGAGGAGACTTCTACGAGCAATTCTTTGCCCTGACTCAGGAGGGGACCGTGGCGGATTACCGCGACAGGTTCGAGTTTTTGGCCAGCCGGTTGGATCATATCTCGGAGTCAGCTTTGGAAGGGAACTTCATGAAAGGGCTGAAACCAGAGATACGATCAGCAGTCAGAGTGTTGGAGCCGAGGAATTTAGGGAAAGCTATGGAACTGGCACAGTTGGTGGAAGATCAGAAGAAGTCAGAAAGGGGAGCCCGGGAAAATTACTCAGGGGGATCGTACAGAATGACGACCACCTTCTTACCTTCCAAGGGGCCAACCCCAGGGAGTTTGAAGGAAGTGCAGAAGGAGAAGATGGGAGACGGAGGAAATGGAGGACAGTTCAAGAAGCTGACTGAAAAGGAGCTACATGAGAAGAGGGCAAAGGGGGTGTGCTTCCGATGTGATGAGAAGTACATGCCGGGTCATAGGTGCAAAGACCGGACTCTTCAGGTTCTCCTCGTTTGTGAAGATGAGGAAGACGAAGAGGGAGGTGGGAGTAGGTCAGAAGAGGGGGAGGAGAAGTTGCACCTGGATGTGGCAGAAGTCTCTCTAAACTCCGTAGTGGGATTCACTTCGAGTCACACTATGAAAGTTAAAGGGGTGATAGCTGGCCATGAAGTGGTAGTGTTGATAGATAGTGGGGCGACCCACAACTTCATTTCCACCCAAATTGTTGAGCTGCTGGGAATGGAGTTAGTGGATACATGAGGTTATGGGGTGATGACGGCACTGGAAAGGTAGAAATGGGTAGAGGAGTTTGTACGGGAGTGGTGCTGACTATTCAGGGAATACAGGTGAGGGAGGATTTTCTTCCCTTAGAATTGGGGAGTACAGATATGATTTTGGGGATGAAGTGGCCGCAAACTTTGGGGGAGACCAAGGTGAACTGGGGAGAACTGCGGATGGAACTGGTAGTGGAGGGGAGGAGAATGGTGATACAGGGAGATGTCGGCCTGTCTAGGACAGGGGTGTCTCTCAAGTCCATGATCCGAACCATCCAAAAGGTTGGGGGTGGATACTTGGTAGAGCTGCAGCGATTGGAGAAAGTCAGTGTGGGGGAAGAGGGAGACATTCCTCTTGAAGTGCAACCGGTCATACAGCAGTTCAGGGAGATTTTTCAACCTCCACAGGGGTTGCCACCGCAGAGGGAGCTGGAGCATGCCATCACTTTGAAGGAAGGGGAGACCCCGATCAGCGTCCGCCCTTACCGTTACCCTCAGATCCAAAAGGATGAAATTGAAAGGCTGATCCGGGAGATGCTGGAGGCGGGGATCATAAGACCAAGTGTAAGTCCTTTCTCTAGTCCAGTCCTCCTGGTCAAGAAGAAGGATGGGAGTTGGAGATTCTGTGTGGATTACAGGGCTCTGAATAAGGGCACTGTACCAGACAAGTTCCCAATTCCAGTGATTGATGAACTATTGGATGAGCAATTTGGGGCTGTGGTATTTTCCAAGTTGGACTTAAAGTCGGGATACCACCAGATCAGAATGAAGGAGGCAGATGTTCCCAAGACAGCTTTCAGAACACATGAAGAGCATTATGAGTTTCTGGTAATGCCCTTTGGTTTGACTAACGCACCTGCTACTTTTCAATCTTTGATGAACAGGGTCTTCAAGCCGTAACTCAAGAAGTTCGTACTGGTATTTTTTGATGACATTTTGGTGTATAGCAAGACTGAAGGGGAGCATTTGGAGCACTTGAAAGCGATTTTGGGAGTGTTATAGAAACATCAGTTACAAGCTAACCTGAAGAAGTGCAGCTTTGCCCAGACCAGTGTAGAGTACTTGGGACACGTGGTCTCCCAAGAAGGAGTGGCAGCCGATCAGAGTAAAATAGAAACAATGCAAAAGTGGCCAAGGCCTAGGAACCTAAAGGAGTTAAGGGGGTTCTTGGGGTTAACTGGGTACTACAGGAGATTTGTGAAGGGATACAGTGCTATTGCTTGGCCTTTGACTGAGCAACTGAAGAAGGATGGATTTTCTTGGGGTGAGGCAGCAACTCAGGCTTTTGAGAAACTGAAGGAAGCCATGACTACAGTTCCAGTGTTAGCACTTCCAGACTTCAGTCAGGTCTTTGTGGTAGAGACTGATGCGTCGGGATATGGGCTGGGGGTAGTATTGATGCAGAATCACAGGCCAATAGCTTACTTCAGTCAAGTGCTGTCAGCCAGGGCTAGATTGAAGTCTGTATATGAGAGGGAGTTGATGGTCATTGTCTTGGCGATTCAGAAGTGGCGGCCTTACCTTTTAGGAAGGCATTTTGTGGTAAGGACTGATCAGAGAAGCTTGAAATATCTGTTAGAGCAGAGGATGGTGACTGAGGAACATCAGAGGTGGTTGTCCAAATTATTAGGCTATGATTTTGAGATCCAATACAAGCTTGGTTTGGAAAATAAAGCAGCCGACGCCTTGTCCAGATGTGTCAGGGAGCTTCAGGAATTAGCGGTATCAGTTCCATTGATGGTAGATTGGGGGGCCATCAAGCAAGAAAGCATGTTGAATGAAGATTTCAGAAAGATCAGGGAGGATCTGAGGAAAGAGAAGAATAGTCATCCTGGGTATTGCCTTGAGGGGGAGAGATTATTGTATTAGGGGAGATTTGTGATGCCACGAACTTCCATACACATCCCCCACTTGTTGCAGGAGTTACATGGCAGCGCAGTTGGAGGTCATTCAGGAGTTCAGAAGACGTATAGGAGGTTAGCATCGGAGCTCTACTGGAAAGGGATGTATAAGGATGTTGAGGAGATGGTGTCCAGGTGTGAGGTGTGCCAGAGAAATAAATATATGGCCATGGCACCAGGAGGGTTACTCCAACCATTAGCACTCCCAAATAGAGTATGGGAGGAAGTGTCCATGGACTTCATTGACGGCCTACCCCGCTCAGAGGGATTCACAGTCATTTTAGTTGTGGTAGACCGACTTAGTAAGTATGCCCACTTCATTCTCTTGCGACATCCTTACACCACAGTGTCAGTGGCGGCAGCGTTCATCAGGGAAGTGGTTAGATTACACGGGATTCCTAAGTCGATTGTATCCGATAGGGACAAAGTCTTCCTCAGCCAGTTTTGGAGGGAGCTATTCAGGATGCAGGGCATTGTTCTCAAGAGAAGTACCGCCTTCCATCCACAGACTGAGGTAGTGAACCGAAGCTTGGAGATATATTTGAGGTGTTTTGCTTCTGAAACACCGAAGGTGTGGGCAAAGTGGCTGCCATGGGCCGAGTACTGGTACAATACATCGTACCATTCTGCATCGCAGATGACTCCCTTTAAAGTGTTATATGGAAGGGACCCCCCACACCTAGTGCACTATGGGAAAGAAAATACGCTAGTCTCTTCAGTTGAGCAGTACCTGGAAGACAGGGATAAGGTGTTGGAGGAATTAAAGAAACATCTGCTGAGGGCACAACAAATCATGAAGAGGCAGGCAGATTTACACAGAAGGGATATCCAGTTTGAAGTGGGGGAGAAGGTTTTCTTGAAATTAAGACCCTACAGGCAGAGGACAGTGGCTAGAAGGAGGAATGAGAAATTGGCACCAAGGTACTTCGGGCCCTACGAAGTGGTGGACAAGATCAGAGCAGTGGCGTACCGACTGAAGCTACCTCCATCAGCTACCATACATCCAGTTTTTCATGTCTCTCAGTTGAGAAGAGTGATAGGAGATCACACCGCCAGTACAAATTTACCAGAGACCCTGACTGAAGACCTGGAAGTAGCCCTTGAACCACTGGAGCTTATAGGGGTAAGATCAGACAAAGAGGGCAAGACGGAAGTGCTGATTAGGTGGAAAGGACTGCCAGATTTCGATGCGACGTGGGAGCCTTTGGAAAGTATGAAAGTTCAATTTCCTTCTTTTCACCTTGAGGACAAGGTGAATCTTTGGGAGGGGAGTAATGTTAGGCTTGGACCGGTCTAGCAGGGACCGGTCCGGTTCTACACCCGCCGGCCCAGTAGAGGGCGGAACCAGCGGGACGCGGACACAGGGGAAGGGGCGGAAGTTTGGTGGGCCCAAGTGGGGTTTAAACACATTGTTTGGAGGGAAATTTTGAATGGGAAGGGTTGTTTAGACATTTTGTAATAATCCTTTATTGTTAACTAGGGGATTGGGAGGGAATTAGGGTTATCTTGAATTTGATTGTATTTTTGAGATCTAGGGTTTCGTGGCTTGGGCTCTTGGCGTTGCCGGAGATTATGAGAGTTGTTCTTCCTCTCGAATTGAAGAACATTGTATCTTGCTTTGGTTTTGTTCCTCTCCTAGTGAAATACAAGTGTTTGTTTGAGTTTTCCTTGAGATTTCCACTGTAATTTCTCTGTTTTTATGGAGTTGGCTACTGTCCACTGCTGTAAACAGCAGATTTCTGCTCTTTCTCCTCATCCGGATCGATAGGAATACTTGAATCCAAGTATTTCCTATCAAATTCCAAGACGACTTCAAGAACCTTTCATGTAAGAATTACAAAGAGAGATT
Source organism: Dendrobium chrysotoxum (assembly GCA_019925795.1). Classification (NCBI taxonomy): domain Eukaryota; kingdom Viridiplantae; phylum Streptophyta; class Magnoliopsida; order Asparagales; family Orchidaceae; genus Dendrobium; species Dendrobium chrysotoxum. The sequence continues at coordinate 88,289,783 of CM034313.1, forward strand.
CAACGGAACATCAGAATAATGAAGAACATCAAGCGGAGGAAGAAAATCCTTTTCACCGAGAAGCAAGAACATCAAGCGGAGGAAGAAAATCCTTTTTACTGAGAAGCTACTAGAAAAGAAGGGGAGCCACCTCTATGCTATTATCGATGAGAACCTTGACGAACTCCTCATGATTTTGGAATCAAGATCGATATTCCGCACTTTGAAGGAAGATGGATCAAGATGAATTTCTCAATTGGCTATACACCATAGAGTGATCTCTTGAATATAAAGAAGTGCCCTTGAACGCATTGTTAAATTAATAGCCATAAAACTAAAAGGCAATGCTTCATTGTGGTGGGAGAATTTGAAACAATTAAGGCAATGCAAAAGAAAACCTAAGATCATTTCTTAGGACAAGATGAAGAAAGAATTACAACAAAAATTCTTGTCCGCTCATTATAGGCAAGATATCTTTTTATGTCTCCACAACCTACAACAACACGATCTCTACGTCAAAATCTATACTGCTAAATTTGAACAATTAAGTCTAAAATGCCGATTGGTGGAACCGGAGGAAAATACAATTGCACAATTTCTTGAAAGATTAAACCCCTTCATTTTTAATGAGATTCAATTGCAACTTTATTGGACCCATCGCCGATGTCATCGACCTCTCTCTCAAGGTAGAAAAGCAACCAAGATCAAGGAAAAATCACAACAACAAGCGAATGGGGCCAACACCACCCTCCGACACTAGTTCTTGTTACTAATTGCTGTCCTGAAACCACCAATACAATTGCTAAACAAGCTCTTGAACTTCTTCCTCCGATTTCTACAACTTCACTCGCTCGCAAATATTTCAAATGTCATGGATTTGGACATATTGCGTCCAAGTGTCCCACAAGGCTGTTGGCGACCTTAGTAGAAGAAGCACCGGGCAACAACCCCATGTCCATGGATCAAGAAGTTAAAGAACCAATGGAAGAACAATTCCTACAGGCAAATGAGGGCAAATTATTAGTCGTTCTCCACCTTTTGAGTGTACAATGTGAGAAAGAGGGTGAATGGCTTCATCACAATATATTCAAAACAAGGTGCTTTGTCCAAGGCAAGGTCTGCAATTTGATGATAGATAGCGGAAGTTGTGAAAATATGGTATTCACTCTTATGGGGAAGAAATTGAACCTTCCTACCTCTCTTGTAAAGGCAATTTTTTATGATGAAATAAGATTTCATAAATTAGTTTTCTTTCTTGCATTTTCTATATCTTGGAATCTCATTCCAAGTGGTGGTCTTGTTCCTTTCCTCTGTGTAAAGGCCGGTTCGGCCGGTTCAATTGAACCGGCCAGCCCTAATTAGAAAAACCCACATGAGCAGGTTTTCCGCGAGCTGAACCGAACAGGGATCGACCGAGCGGTCTCCGCATACTTGTATACACCTCCTGGACATATCGATTCGATGTTTTAAGTGGATAAGTGCGTGAGGGAGTGAAAAAGAATGACTCCTCATGCGAGACATCTCCGTTTCAGTCATTTCTGTAGAAGAGAATCACGGAAGAAGCTCTGTGCCGAGAGGAAGAAGGTAGGTTTTTTTATTTTATTCATTTTGTGCACATTTCTTCTATGATTTAATCCTATGAAAGCATTAATTATCTTAAAGAAAGTCAGAAGAAGGAATTGAGAAAGAAAAAGAAAGAAATTTGGAAGAGAAAGAAGAAGGATTTTGTGTTGGAAAAATTCTCCGTAAGTAATTTTAATCATATATTTTCTATTCAAATTTTTGAAAAATTAAATTTATAAAATTTATTTTTATGACAATTAATAGTGTATGATTTTAGAAAGAAAGAAATCAAAATGTGGTGGAAGTTCGATTCGACAAGAAGGAAATATTCCTTGAGGTAAAAGATGCAAGTTAGAAACTTGATATTTATTATTATTTCTTTAAGCTTTGAGAATCCCTTCAATAGTAATGTTAATGTTAATTAATATAACTTGGAATAGAAAAAGATTGGATTAATCTAGTGTGTGAAGGAGAAGTGCTGAAGCCAATAAAGAATTTCTCAAGGGATTTGAGATAAGAATTCATTAAAGAAATGTTTATGTAAATTAATGAAAGTTAAATGAAGTAATAATTTATGTGATTGTATATGAATTTAAGTTATAATAAGGAAGATTATTTCAAGGATTGAAGATTTGAAAGAAACTGAAGTCCAAAGTATAAAAGTGGGTAATCATAGCATAATTATTTATGACAATTTCAAATTCTTTTCTTTATGTAATAACAATTCGTGGTAATTATTACAATTACTGCATGTAATACGAATTAATTGAAACAATAAATAAAATTTAAATTTAAGTTATAATTCTACGAAAGTATCATTATATAGATGATATACTTAAATGTTAAATATGCCACAACCTTCGGAATTATAATATGACTAAGGTTATAGCATAATGTATATACAAATAATGATTTATATAAAAATAAAAATAATAAAAGAGGGAAAAGGTACATGCATGCCAATTTACAGGAGTTCACACTCGTATGGTACTGGCTAGAGAAGCAATATACCCATGCACGTTAAATGGAAAAGGTTATGGAAAAAGAAATGAAAAGGCAACGCACCCTATGCGCTTACGTAGCACGTTGGGAGGAAAACCATTGCGACGAGGCAGGTAAGCCTCAAAGTGCTCACAAGCGTGATGAGGATGAAAACTAAGTACCCTTAAGCGCTCATGTAGCGTAGAGGGGGAAAGAAGACTGCGCTCTTTCAAAACAAGTACCCTGAAGACCCTTAAGCGATCACATAACATAGCGGGGATTGAAGAAATGCAGCCACGGTGTCATCCGACACCTACCTGAAGCACTCACATAGCATGGAGGTGAAAGCTATGTCTCTTGGGTTTTCCCCTTAACATGGGAGACGCTGGAAGGCTGTCGAAATTTGGACTAAACAGGAGACTTGGACTTGGACTTGGACTTGTATTTGAACAGAATGCAAATGATTAATAAAAAAAACTTGAATCTAAATGAAATGAGCTTGAACTTGAACTTCATTTGAATATTAAGTGGACGTGACTTGAATAATTTGAACTCAAGCAAAGACTTGCAATTTGGACCACAAAGGATTTGGACTCCAATCTGATATGAACTACAATGAATATGAATTTAACTTGGATTTGAACATAATTAAGATGAATAATCAATAAGGAATTTGATTTGAATGATAACACAAAAATCCCAATGGAATTATTATTTCAATTTGAATGAAAGTGTTATTAAGAAAATGTGATTCTTTCAAATCTCATGCAAACAAGCAATGACTCATGTATAAACTCATGTCAAGCTTTGGCATGGAATTTATTTGAACAATAACGAGCAAATTGTAGTGATCATCTCAATTGGAATGAAGACATGGATGAATCTGATATCAAGTTTATCATATAGATTGTAAATTATTTTTGAGAATAAAGAAATGGCAAGTATAACCTGTTTGCAAGAAACAACAGATTTTGGAAATATGGTTTGATTACAATGCCATGGTATGAGGGGGGCCTTTGGATCATGATAGTCCATTTGCAATGTTGGACATGATACATCCTTAAGCAACAATTGAGGGGCATTGCAAGGGATGTGGCAACTTACCTACAAGCTATAATACGAACTTTAATAAGTGTTGTTACCGATTCATGAAGACTATGCTAGTTGAGTACATTGGCCTGCATGCAAGTGACGACGGGGGATACACTGTCGATATAATGAATCTCTTGTGCATATGGGTGTTTGTGCGAGATGTCATTTGCAAGCAAAGACGAGGAGCTACAATGTGTTGGATATCTACAGGCAGATGTAGAAGACTTGTTACACACGGTAATCCACTCACGAACAACAACAAATGATGTGCAGTAGATATCAGTTCACCTTCAAAATTAATGAAGAATGATTATCGAGTGAGTATGATAACCCTTTGCAATCAGAAGTAAGTGACATGCGGCAAATGTAAGCGCCCACAGACAGTTGTAGAAGACTCGTCATGCACTCGACATGTCACCTACAGACGAATATAGAGGGGTCCTGGCAAACATAAGCCTCTACGAGCTACCATAAAAGACTCCTCATGTATCCAAAAATGCCCTCACGCATGCGTTACAATGCGTGCACACGTAGACACAAAGAAATGTATGTGCAACCAAACACCCGCATGAAACCCGACGAACGTGTTATGGGTACACATGTGACATCTAGGGATGCTGCGCATGTCAATAAATAAATCCAAGTTCAAGACCGATCCTTCTATGCGGGTAGATAAGAGTCGGCACGGCTCGAACCATCAAACAAATATATGATCGCGGTATCGATTGGGATTTTTGTTTCATGCGTTCATGTTAGGCCTTCAAGGTCTATAAAAAGAGAAATTCATTAATAAGAGCACACAACCGGCTCGGAATCCGATCCTCTGTCGACAACTAACAGGATCGACAGAATTCAATCAATGAAATAAAATGACCCCATATAACCCGATCATGGATGTGTTGAACGTAGATCTCAACCAGATGGGTTAATTCCAAATATTTCAAATGCCACACATATACTCACAAAAATTCGAAACTCCAAGAAAATACTAAAATCAAAATATTTAAAATTGAAATCAATCATCAACTGCTTAAAGCAAAACCCATCCACCATTTACAACAGTTTGCAGAGATGGACAAATTTGAAAATACATTTCAGCTTACAAAGAGCTAGTGTTTGGTCGAGAATATTACTAGGATTCATTCTCAAACCATCTCCTGCCAGTAAGGACGTAACACATTTCCTCTAACGATTATGACTGGAGCCCTCTGAATCGGGTGATTTGCCACCAAATGGCACCACTAAATTACGATTATGGTCAGAGCCCGTAAGCTCCCCAATGACATCAAATCCTTGAGATATGAATTAATAGGATATAATCGATAAGGCACAAAGCCCTCTGTTAGCTAAGGTGGATTCAAATTTGTCCCCTTAAACAAACATCCATCATAGGTCAACAAGGTTCCCTTGGACGACGCAACTCATGGCTGCCGATAAGAATCCTTCTGTCAGGTTGGGTCGACTACCTCCTTTGACTAAGTAGATCAAGGACCATAATTTGGACCTGGGATGATGGAATCATGAGATCTTGATCGGGTCTATCATCCATTCCCCCACCATCCGCTCTAAGTACACAATGGTGAAATTTCTAATTTTGAACATCAAATTCCCAATACCAACCCATGCTACTACTATATGCCAGATAAAGCGTATCTCTACGTATCTGTTCGACGACTAGCCTTAATCGAAAGTTCTCTCTCATTATCGGGAGGGGTAATTAACTATAGGGGCTTGCGCCTATAGGAAACTAGAACTCATATCATGAAGTCCTCGCAAAATGAGGATGAAATCTCTTGGTATTGTCTTATTTATAAAACTCAAATCATGAAGTCCTCGCAAAAAATTTCTAATTCAAGAAATTTTTGTACTAGAAAGTCAAAAAAGCTGTCCCAAACGAAGCCTAAGACTTAAGTCGACCAATTTAAGAGGTAAGATTAGAGAGATCATACTGTAAAGTTGCTTGTGAATAAGCAAAACTCATTTAAGAGAGGGTGCACTATTAATATCTTTTAGCAAGCTGTCAAGATGGGGCTAAGAAAATACCTTCAAGAAATTATTGGACTATGTTGAAAATTTTGAAAGATTATTTAAGCCCAAGGACTTCAATGCCAACAATAAAGCTACTCTAGGAAAATAAAGCAGTAAAATGTATGAGCTAAAAAGAGAAATATTAATTCTTTTTCGCTTCTCAATTGGTCAAAAAGAGAAAAAGGAAGAAAGCATTCCCTCTAAGTTGACAAAGCCAAGAGTGAAGGTTGATGGAAGCTTGTGAATAAGCAATGCTCGTTTAAGAAAGAGTGCACCACAGATCTTTTAGCATGCACTCAAGATGGGTCTCAACAAGTACCTTCTACAAATTATTAGACCATGTTGCAAACTTTGAAAAGCATAAGGATTTTAGCACTGATGAAAGGGAAGCAATAAAACCGAAGACCCAAAGAAGTGAGTTCAAAATGCCCATTCACATTCTCAATTGACAAGAAGAAAGTATTCCATCTAAGTCAGCAAAGCCAGAATGGATGGTATGAGAGCTCCAACCCTATGGCAGCTTGTGAATAAACAGTACTTGTTTAAGGAAAAAGTGCAGTACAAAGATCTTTTAATTAAAGACGAGTTTCAAATGACCAGAATCTCATCATCTACAGCAAACAAACTAGGTTTATCACTCAAACTACTACCCATATCCTTCGATCATCAACAATACAATACAGGATTGCGTTGTCTTCAAATATTTGGTAGAAAAAAGTCATTGAAATGTTGAGCCCACTCTTTCTAACAGTATCCTGATCCATTCTAGATGGGAAAAGGCCAATGTCATCTTAGCTACCAAGTCCAAAATGCATGAGATGAGCACAAAGAGCATTGCAAGATGAGGGAGGATGGAAACCTTTCATCTCAAACCAAACCAAATAAATACTCAAAATCCTCCAAGTTATTGAGAGAGTCAGTTATTATTGTTCAATTTAACAGAAACATGATCCAAAGGGCATCCCTTGACCGACATCTTAAATGAAAGTGTCTTGAAACCAAGAGAAGGTTAAGTTTGTGCTTTCATGAAAATCATGAAGATCAAAAAGAAATACGCCTAACTCAAGTCCCTCCTCGCGAAAACTTGTCAAGCGCCCCAAGCCTGAACTTCAGAGCCGAGCGAGCCTTGGAGGTTAGAGCTTAGTTGGAGCCAACGGCGGGAAGGTAGCTGCAGCATCAAAGAGATCACAATGCTGAAGAACACTCCTAAAGAGACATGTCTTGCGGGTAGATCTTAAGCAAGTGCTCCAACGCCCCTAGTACGTCCCACCAATCAAATCTAGAAGATCCTCCTTAGGAGCTTTCTCAATCATTTAAAGAATCCTGATGTATGGCATCACCCTTCACTGATTTGAAGGAAGAACTTCATTTATCTAATGAGGAATATAAAGACAGCCAAGGATGATCTCAAATGTTAAGTGTCCTTGAACTAATAGAAGCCTTGACGATTCTAATGAATCATCAAGAAGAACTTAATTTCCTACACGAGGAATATAAAGATGATTAAAAGATAATCTCTAATGTCAAGTGTCCTCAAGTTGGTAGTTGCTTCAACGATTCTGATGAATCAAAAGAAATCAGCTCAAGGCCTCTTCGATACATCAACAATTTGAATAGTTATAGCGACAACTTCAGAATGAGATATGGGTTGCATGCGGGGGTGCGTGGTGCATCGAGGTCATGATTCGCAAGTGAGGTCAGCACGACATCGACGGCAACTGAGAAAGAAGCAAAGTCTCCTTGGAACAAAGTGCAAAGAGGACATGGGAGAAAAGTTCATGATGGAATGCATGATTTCTTTGTGACAAGCAACGTATCCATAATTCATCATATTCTAGCAAACTTGAAATATATAAAAAAAGACCTAATGGCGAAGTTTCAAATTTGACAAATATTTACTATGGATTTGCTTTACTCTTAACAAAATATTAAAAAATTTGAAACCAAAATATTTCGAATGCAACACAATCTAAACACTTTCAACCTAAAAACTCCTAATGACATTAGAGATGCATTCATAAAATTTTTATTAGGGCTTTCAAAATCGGGTCACAGTCGGGTTCAGGTCCAACCAGAAACTGGCTTGGCATTATTTGACCCGACCTGAACCCACCCGTTTTTTAAAAACGGGATAGTTTTTCGAACCCAAACCCGACCCACTTCGGGTTCGGGTCAACCCGACCCGTAAGTCAAATCCCATAACTCCGGTTCGGGTTTGACTGTGGCAGAAATAGCTCATGTGTTTATTCAACCAAATCCCGTAACTTCGGCGACCCTCCGGCAGCGGCAGCGACAATATGCGGCAGCCGCGACGCGCCGTAGACGCGACTGTGGGATCACGGGCAGCGACATCGCGGGTAGACGCGATGCGACTCATGGCAGGGACTCGATGTGACGCTGGCAGAGCGTGCAGACGCCTTTTTTCAGGGTCATTCTGGGTCATTTTCGGGTTTCCGGGTCAACCCAAACTCGATCCGATTTTTGAAACGGGTCGATTTATTGAACCCGAACCCGACCCGTTTCGGGTCCGGGTGGACCCTAACCCGAAATTTTCGGATCAAATTTGAGTCGGGTTTTCGAGTCGTGTCAAATATTGGCACCCCTAATCTTTATCAAATCCTAAGCAATATGAGTCATTTCTTGCAAAGCAGAACATGAAGGTGGCTCTATATGTCAAAGCTCCTCTGCAATAACTTTTGGTAATGACAATCTCCTTTTGGAAATGACCGAATATAACTAATTACTCTGTCATGACAAAAAGCAATGCTATTCAAATAATCGTTTTTATTTGACCCGAGCTCTTTTGTCAATCATATGAGTAATAAGAAGCACTAGTGGTTGTGTCTCATCATTTTTTATCTCAACAAATACAAAGTGCTCGTCAAGCTTCCAATGAACAAGCACAAAGAATCATGGTCGCTTCTCTTGCACCTTCGGTTTATAAAGGTCTATACATAAGAAAATGCGGTTGACTTTAACCAACATACCACATAAACTTCTAATAATATTAATGGAGAGTTATATCCACTAATCATGTGAAACAAGTATTTACTATGTTATGAATCCTAAGCCCATTAGCTTGTGAAAAAACACATCCTATAATAACCTAAACATTCATTTATTTGAGAAAATAACTCACTAATCAAGACAATAGGACACCTAGAAATAGCATAAATCAACGTATGTCACTTCAAATATAAGCACCAAATAACTAACTGATGGACCGGCATCTAAGCTGGTGGGCTCCACTAGGGTGGGCAGTGGTCAAGAAGGGAGAGAGGGAATTGTTTAGGAAAGCCTTAATTATAATTGGGAGGGAATTAATTTGGGAAAGAAATCTAATTTGAATTTCAAATCTGAAAGGGAATTATTTAAGGAAAGCCCAGGGGAGTTAATATTCATTATATGAGGAGGAATCAAGGGGAAATTATTTAGGAAAGTTTTAATTACAATTGGGAGGGAATCAATTAAGAAAAAAGATCTAATTTAAATTCAAATATGATAGGGAATTATTTAGGAAAAGGAGGCTAATTTGGGAGAGAATTAGGGGAGCCTATTTAAGGCTAACTATGGGGTGATTTCAGATTATACTTGATTTTGCTGGAATTAGTTTTTCTTAGGTTGAGTGGGCTCTAGCCGACAGTTAGGGATTTGGGAGAGCTGGATCTTCCTCTCCAAATAAAGATCCAACTGTATCTTGTGTTTTTCTTCTTAGTTCTTTCAATAAAAAAGAACTCTTGTGTCTTCTTCTTCCTATATTTCTTATGTCATTCTCTGGTTTTTGCTGAAATTGCATCCACTTTCTATCAAATTAGTATCAGAGCTATGTCCTAGGCTGAAATATAAATCTTCCTGGCTGATTTCTATTGTGTATGTCCATCTTGCTGATTTTTGTTGTTGGAAGACCAGATTCACCATTTTTGTTATTTCTTTTGTAGTTTGGAGCCAGACTCTAGGTATCTATGACAGTAAGAAAGTAGAACTGCTTAAAGGGGATATCGAACAATTGAAATATGATTTTGTTAAAAAGATTTCAGATTTCAAAAAACAATTTTAAGCCATCCATGAGAAGATCGATGGGAAGTTTGCTATCATGGAGGAGATGATGAGGAAGATACTCGAGTTCCAAACCAAAACGGCATCGTCGAAGGTGGGTGGAGCCCCTAGCAGCCAAGTGATTGGAGGAAACCCTAATCCGATAAGGAGAGGGGAAGATCATGAGCTAAAAATGTTGGGGGAAGAAAAGGAGATGTCACATTTGGAGCTACTTCCAAGGAGGAGAAAAGGTGAAGGAGTGAGATTTTTTTAGAGCAGCAGAGTTTAAATAGACAAAAATATTGGGAGAAGATAAAAGCACCAGAAATGATTCAACTACCCCTACAACAGTATCGAGGGGTGTTCCAGCCAATTCAGGGTTTGCCTCCTACACGGGAACGCGAGCATGCTATCATCTTGAAGGAATGAGTCTCACATATTAGTGTCCGTCTGTACCATCATCCCCAAATCCAAAATAAAAGGATTGAGAGATTTATCAAGGAGATGCTCGAGGCATGGATCGTTTGACCCAGTGCCAGTCCATTTTCTAGTCCACTGCTATTAGTCTAATGTTTCAGCAACAGTTTCCTTCATTCCACCTTAAGGATAAGGTGGCTCTTTGGGAGGGGAGTACTGATGAACCGGCGACTAAGTTGGTGGGCCCCACAAGGGTGGCGGGCAAGAAGATATATAGAGGGGGAATTGTTTAGGAAAGTTTTAATTATAATTGGGAGGGAATTGGTTGGGAAAAAACCCAATTTGAATTTCAAATCTGAGAAAAAATTATTTAAGAAAAACCCAAAGGAGTTAATATTCATTATGTAAGGAAGAATCAAAAAGGGAATTGTTTAGAAAATTTTTAATTACAATTGAGAGTGAATTAATTAGGAAAATAGATCTACTTTGAATTCAAATCTGAGAGGGAATTATTTAGGGAAATGGAGAAAATTGGGAGAGAATTAGGGGAGCTATTTTAGGCTAACTATGGGGTGATTTCAAATTATGCTTGATTTTGCTGGAATTAATTTTGCATAGGTTGAGTGGGCTCCAACTGACGGGTAGGGATTTGGGAGAACCAGATCTTCCTCTCCAATTGAAGATCCAACTGTATCTTGTATTTTTCTTCTTAGTTCTTTCAATAAAAAAAGAGTTCTTGTGTTTTCTTCTTCCTAAATTTCTTATGAATTTCTCTGGTTTTGCTGAAATTGTTTCCACTTCCTATCACTAACACATAATGATGCAATGTCATTCTTACCATTTATGAAAACATACTTCGATTAAAAACAGGAAGTCAGCTCTACTATTAAAAACAATCATTTAACAATCAATTCAGTTTCATGTCTTTTTTCTCTTTAATGATGCTAACAATCAATTTAGATAGTATTTGTTCACATTCATTTTCAATATCAATGAAAATCTGAAGAGAATCATTCATATCCCTATGTACATATCCAATAATTGCCTTGGACAATTGAATGAAAGGCTAAGAAGTTTTAATTATAAATCTGTGAGTTATACCTCCTTAAGGAGCATCTTTGAGACTTCAGGAATGTCCAGTATTACTAACATAAGAAGTAGTAAGCCCAAAAGTGAAATAATGTAATGCCGCATGAAACAACAAAACTATTGGACAACTTGAAAATAAAATGCATCATAACTTTGAGTAAATATCCTTACTGGTTATCTTGGTATAAACTATTTCAGAATTAAACTTTGCATGAACTGCTGGCTCGGCAAACTCTATAAAATATAGATCCTGGCGGGTGTAAACATCATATAAAAATATAATATACCCAAATGTGTATTAAATTTGAGGATTGCTAAAAAACATGCAAAACGTATGCTAGTTAAATAATAATGAAATAACTCTACCTGTCAAAAGTGAGCATAAAGTACTATAGATATAAAAGCTGATAATAGAATTGACTGAAAAGAAAAGCTACCAGTGAGCAGAAACATTATTCAGGTTCCATGAGGACTTCGACCCTTTCCTTCCCCTTTCAGTTTGGGGTGTCTATGTGCCTCGTTACAGAAAACCTGCAGACGACCATTGAACCCACCAAGATACTGGTTCTCTGAGGAGGCTCCCTCTGCTGCTGCAATTGGAAGAGAAGCACCGAAGAAGAAAGGCAAGTTTGCACCATCAACAAGGTGGTGATGATGCGGAGAATTGGACTGAAGGGTCCCCCTATTAAATCCAGTAAATACAGAAGAAACGGAGACGTTAAGGTCATAATCTACCCCAGGCGCCACGGCCGCCACAGGAATTACCTGATCCTGCATAAAAGAATACTGCTGCATATCCTGATGCTCTCCCACAGCAGCAGCATTATATGCCATCATCCCCATTCCCATATGAGTGTTGTTTCCAACATGCAGCATCGAAGAATATCCTGGCGTCAATTGAGGAATTTTGTGTGCCTGCCCAAAGATCCCAGCTTGACCAAAATAATCAGCGGTAGACGTGGCTAACTGTGGCCTCAGCTGCTTCAGGCCAAAACCAGTGCCGCAATCCGCCACTTCAGTGGTGGAGCCTGCGGTAAGCAGCTCAGTGAAAGAGCTAGGCGTGGTCAGATTTTGATGATGATGGGCAGCTGCATCCTGCTCGTTCTCCTTCTCTTTTGATGTCCTTTCCCGGGCAGGCGCTCTCGTCTGGCACCTTGAAAGTGACAGCGTCGATCCCTTACTCGTCTCCGAAGCGCTGCTGCATGTTGACTTGGACGGCGAGATCTGCTGATCAATGGCCGATGATCTATCTGGATGATTGATGCGCCCGGGAAAAACCATAGCCGGTGGCACGGGAAATGTGCTGCCATCAAGTTCAGGGAGGTCGGCAATGGCAGCGTCAGCAGCCTTAATGAGCCAGTCCACGGCTTTGCTGGGCTGGTCATACCCAAGGCGGTCTTGGAGGTCGTAGAACTGTATGGCGGTGGAGACTGAGAGACGCACACGGCGATCTCGCAGCCCCTTCGCCGTCCACACTTTGCTATGTCGATCCTTTCCACCGGAGACGCGAGAAACCCTAATAATCCGCGACGAAGCATTCTGCCATGGTCGGAGGCCGCCGGCCCCTTTCACGTCTCCATTTTCCTCGTCCCTCCTGAACCGCTTGCTTGAGTGGATCCCGTCCTTCTCCATCCCTCTCTCATGCCCCTAGCTGTTCGAGGGATCAAGGATTTTTACTCAACTCACCTAATAATCCTCTGGCAGATCAACTTTGCCTTTGTCTTTTGGCTTTTCACTTTTTTCCTGGTTCTTTATATGGAAAAGTCAGGGAAGGCGTTTAGGGTTTCAACTTTCACCGTGTCCTACTGCATTGATGAGGAATGCAAAGGAAGGTGAGAAAAAGTGGGTCGTCAACGAGAGGTGTCAGCAACCAGCTCATTTTGCCTGCGTTGTCATCCTAAACCTGCCTGAATAGCTGAGCCTTGCGCTGCTTGCTCACAGTGAACAGCGCTCCGCTACTCCTGCTCCATTATGGCTACTCTATGTACTGCCCAACAGTTAAAGATGAACGTTTTTTTTATATTATATATAGTAGTGGCGGTATTTTCGTAAGAAATGCGGTAGATAACTTACCGTCACTCAACTTTATATTTTTATGTGAGTTTATTTACGAGTAAGATCAGCAGTACAGAAGCCAAATTAAAACTCGTTTAACAGCGCACCGCTGAGAACTAGCCAACTAGGGTTTCAGAATCTCGACCGATGGGCCTGCAATTCTGCTTCTCCTTCTTTAATACAAAATCGAGGCAGCTAATTATATAGGGAGTATGAACTGTGACCTCTATCATCTCCGGTCTCGTACCAGGCAGATCGAGCTCGCATTAAACCGCCATTACTGGAGCTAAACTTCTCCAGCGAGAACGATGCTGCAAGTTTACCAGTACATAACTGGATTAATAAAACCATAATTGATTGAAAGATAGGATATATACTATAAGATTAAAATTTACTGGGAACTTAGAAAGTGGAGAAGATGCCGGTTTTCGACCGTAAGAGGCTCCGTTTCCGGCGAAGTAACCACGGAACAACCGGGACACCGCACAGCCGCCGCCTCGCTGCCGTGCACTTTATAGGTAGAAAGCTGTCATATGAATACCCTCATTATTCATAAAAATATCAGAAGTGCCATCAAGTCGCGACAACAGTGAGGCAGGCCTACAATCCTCTTAGCGATGGAAGTGCGAGCCTGCTGACAAAAAAAATAGGGGATTTTTTATTTTTATTATCGAATGGGATCTGATTGCTGTAGATAATTACAAAAATGCCACTACTAGCTTGGTTTGTCCTGCATTGGTACTGCTTATCTCGAATTGGGCGCGAAAAATTTGCTACGTTGCAGGAAATAATTCGTCGTAATATCTGTCTGCTGTTGGACGGATATAGCAGAAGCTGCTGTGGCGGCATGGGACATGATCCGCAACGGTGGTTTCCGTTGGAAAAGTTATTGCTAATTTCTTATTATTCATTAATTAAATATTTATTTAAAACTTAGTTCTATGAAAGGATGAAGGGGCCACTTATTTTAATTATTATAAATACAGCATAAATTAAATATAATATATTTTTTATTTGATCGTAAAATAAATTAATAAATTCTTTTTTATATTTGGCCAACTTGTAAATAAAATGAATATTTTATTAATATATATTTTTTAAAATATATTTATTTATACTAATATATTTATTTGTGTTTATACTAGTCCTATTGAAGGACCACCAAAAACTTTTACTTTTGGCTAACAAAAGAAATTAATCTAAATAAATAATATACCGTACTTAGAAATTATTTTAAATTTTATAAGTTATGTATAGTTCTTTGATGATTTACCTAAATATAAAATTTATCATTTTATGATTCATATCCAATTTGCAGTGAACTAACTTCTAATATTCACTACAGGAAAAATGTTATTTTCTGATAGCCATTTCTATCAAAAAATGAATAAAATTTATCAGTAATTTATATTTCCGACGGATTTCTGATGGAAATTTTTCTTACGGCAAATCACACGTCAGAAAGTAAATACCATCGAAAAAATTTCGTTAAAAAACGCCATAAATTGCTTAGAAAAAATTTTTAAAAAATGTTATTTAGCCCAAACGGGCCCGTGAACTAGGCTGCTATGATAACGTGACCGTGAACCAGGGGGGCCTGGGGGACCTTTTGAATGGCACGGTAGTCTATTCAATTTTTATGAACTCCTTTGGCTCAATAGCCCTAAAAATGCATACTCAGCTCATTAGCTTCCAACATAGAATCACACAAGCATTAAGTAAAGATGTTTTAAGGAAAAAGAAAATGATAGTTATAAAAATTTTATCCTCATTCATTAATTTCAATTACAAATTTCTTACAATAAAAGTTGATGCACAACAAATACATACAAATTAGAACCAACACTAGTGACGATGAAGCAACATGATAAGGGCAATTCAAAGCAATCGATAAAACACATCAATAAGATTTGACCCGTTAAATTATCTCAAAGCAATACAGTCAATATCACCTTAAAGAGGCATTAAGGTTTCATTTGAGACAACTTTCTTACTGCTTTATAAGCAGTTGGATTATTAAAGCCATTCAGTAAGTAATTTGTTAGTATAAATGAAACTTGAACGACTATTCAATGCATGAAAAGTTTAGAAAAGAACATTAAGGCTTCGTTTGGAACGGTTTTTTTGTTGCTTCTTAAAATAACTTTTTAGTACAAAAATTAAATTTTTTATACTAGAAAGCTGCTTTAAAAAGCAACAAAAAAGTCGTCTCAAACGAAGCCTAAAATAACAACTTGAATCTTTGCATAAGAACTTCTCGAGGAATAAATATCAACAGTTAAAAGATTTTTGAAATTTGGCTGATAAATAAAGGATTCAAGAAGAGTTAACTTCTTATTAACATTGCTTTGTAGTGGCCTAGTAATTATACATTGTAATTCACTTAACCCAGAAGGATTTGGTGAAGTGCTAATTTTAACTCTCATAAACTACATTACTTCAGGGTCCCAACCTCTATTAAGTTTTACCCCAAAGCTTACATATAGTAAGTCTTATAATAACATTATCAACTTCAGTTAAAAAAAGATTATGGTACTCACATCACCCGCGGTCAAATCGCTGGTAATACCGCGGTAAATTCCGACGGCAATTCCGCAGAAACCACCGCTCCAATCGCCGGCAGAAACACAATGTAAATCCACCGGAAAGCCGTTGCGCCGAAAAATATTTCCTAAGGAAAAAAATCCATTAGTATGTGTTTCCTACGTTGTTTATACCAGCGGAATTTTTTCTACCAGAAAACCACCCATTTTCATTGGCGATGAACGATTTTTCTGTAGCGTAGATTGACTATGCTTGGCAACTACCCTTTCGTCATTAATCCTTGATTTACCTCATCAAAAGGAAAATTCAGTAAAAAACATGATCAATAGGAATTTTTGAGTCAACAACTCTCTTACTTGCTTCAATACGGAGCAAATTTCTTCTCAATATACTCTATCTTTTGTTAAATCTCTGCCTTCTTATATTTCTTTGATAGAAAAGAAATGAGATATTGATATGGAGGATTTTCAGTTTTGAAATTCCAATCTCAAAACCCAGAAGCCAAGTATCAGTATATGTCACAAAAAATCGCCTTGATCAAGCACGAATCTTGAGGCATAATCAAGTTGACAACTTACAAAATTAAATGCATGATCATCCAAACTCCAATTTCCACAAACTTATGGCCAAATTGAACGTCTCAGTGAGACAAACCCAATGACACAGAAATAGGTCCAATCCGAGCCCAAATGGGCTCAAACTAAAGGATTAGAGCATATTTAGAAGCTCCAAAGCATTAATTGGATAACAAAATGATATCCACATATGACAAGCTTATAGTCAAATCGAGCGTCTTGATGTGACGAATCCAACAAGCCCAAGATTGATTCATTCTGACATCCGTACGACACTTAAATATTTGATGAATGTTCTATGATCATGGAACTCAATATGGATTGTCTGATGAAGCGCTATGAATTTATATATGATCTTTTCCATATTTATGGGACATGTCACTCCCAAAATCTATAAATATACCCTCTCTTTTTACATGAAAAGGGGCTTGGACCTTTGGAAGCATGGGCCTTGGACTAATGATTAAGAGAGCTATAAGACTTGGACCTTTGGGGCTTGGATCATTTATGGTCCCTCCGACCACCGTAGTCAATTACAGTCCCTCCAATCTCTACCACCTAATAATAATTTCATCCAACCTCAGTCGCCCGACTATAGTTCCTCCGACCTTCATTACCCGATTACGATCCTACCAACAAAACGAGCAGACCAACGTTCTCTTAAGAATAGCTTTCATATTATTGGATTCTTTCAACCCCAACTATCTAATGTGCTTTATATTTTTCATATTGAGCCAATGTCTTCCCTCAAGGAAGGGCATCATTTGTAATTAATAACAAACACTAGTGGATTCATTCTAATTGGATAAGGCCTCGTGATTTTTCTCCATTTTCAGGGTTTTTCATTTAAAAATTATGAGCACCCCTCTCTTTATTTGTATGTGTGTTGGATCTTCGTTCAAAGCTAGGACGTTAAGCTCTTTATCTCTCTACCATCACGAATGTTCTAGGACACAACAAAAAATGTTGTCAAATGATAAAATAAAATGATTAGTATATTTAAAATAGAAATTAGTTAATTATAATGTGTTTATATTTTAAATGAGAGTATATATATATATATAATTTTATAAATAAATGATTATATAAGATTTATAAGACTAGAAAAATTACGAGTTAAGAATAATTTGTAACACAGCTCACCTTGGCCTGTTGGTTGGGAGCTTAGGCTACCAACTAAGAGGTCTTGGGTTCGAGTCTTGTGTATGCGATGTGTGTGTGAGCCTACCTTAATTGGCCTAAATGTCCCCAAAAAATTTGCACAAAAAAGTAATAGTACATTTAATAAGCTAATTAAACATAATAAGTTAATTAAAGAGTTTGTTAAATGTATAAATTATAATAATAAAGAAATTTTATTTTAGAAAATAATAATAATTAAATTATAATTTTTCATATATTTTTAAATGATTAGCAATAAATTTATGAGAGAGAGAGGGAAAAATATATTTATATAAAATTTGTTATTTTAAGTCATGAAATACCTTTAGAAATAATTTAAATATTTAAATACAAATTTTAGTATTAATGAGAACTTTTAAGAGCCTAATTAAAAAGAGATATTACTAAAATAAATATTTAGATTTAAAATTTACAATAAAAAAAATTCTTATACGTGCGAGTATGGGTGATCAGCTTTTGGCATTTGAAGGAAGATTAAGGGGCAAATGTTAACTAGATAATCCGTGATGAGTACTCATGCTTTAGGCTTCATTTGGAACAGCTTTTTTATTACTTCTTAAACAACTTTTTAGTACAAAAATTAAAATTTTTATGCTGAAAATCTGCTTTAAGAAGCAGTAAGAAAGCCGTTCCAAATGAAGCCTTAATTTACAATAATGATACTTGTTTTTTCTAAATATAATGCATCAAGTACTATTATTATTTAATTACTTAGTGTTAATTCCATGTAAATTATGTCTATTAAAGTCAATTAATCATATTTGAATTGGAGGATATGAATCTTATATCATAGTGAGGTCACTAATTATGTCACATAATGCTTATTATATATCAGTGTAAAATGATATGATGAATATAAATAAAATAATTTATGTTTTCATGTGCATGATTGAATGATAGAGTACACCTTATGATACTGACTGGAAATGCAATGTACCAACATGTGTGAAATGCAAAAGGTTTTGAAAAAGTAAATGTAAAAGACAGTACATTAATTAATATTATTTAGATTGTATCTTATGTGATTGTTGTATTAGTTGCGGAAATGATTAGACATGAAAATATATAACATTTATGACCATCCTCAAAATAAATTTTAAATAGAGTTGCTATTGTATAACAAGCATGCATATTGATCCAAATTTAGTAGTGTTACTGTAGTTTAGAAGAATAATGTACTCACTGGGTAGTGTTATAACTCACCAAATCATTTCAAATGCATACATATATTATTCAAAGAATTTGAATGAATGGAAGATGAGAGACTGTATAATATAGACGTGATGCTCTGAGAGAAATGTATTTATTTAAAATAGTAGTGATATATCATCAAAAATTATCTTGATAGGGCACGAATCTTAAAGCAAAATCAAGTTGGAAACTTCAAAAATTAAATCTGGGATAATTTGAACTCCGATTTCAGCAAACTTATAGTCGAATTGAACGTCTCGGAAATACAAACCTAACGATACCAAATTCAACCCAATTCGAGCTCAAATGAGTCCAAATTAAAGACCCGAAGCACATTTGGAAGGTTCAATCCATAATTTGGATTACAAAATGGTTTCCAAACATGAAATGCTTGTAGTTGAAATCGAGCGGCTCGACGATACGAATCCAACGAGCCCAAGATCGTCGAATTATGATATTATTAAGGCCTTCAAATGCTCAATAAATGGTCCATGATTAAGGGATTCAACATCCGCCGTCTATTCGAACCACTCCCAATTTATCATTGATCTTCCTCTTATTTACTGATCATTCCACTATCAGAAAACTATAAATAGACCCCCTCATTTCTCATGAGGGGACAAACGAAGCAAGAAAAGAAGAGAAGGGTCTAATGAAGAAAAGAAGGGAGAGAGTTCTCTTGCCACCAAACCCCTCCTCGACCACCGCCGGACTTCCACATGGCAGCCGACTGACGCCGGAGTTCCGTTCTATAGCGGATTGACGCTGGATTTCCTCCCGACCACTAAGTGTCGCCGGATTTTGGATCTCTATTTGTAATTGGTTTTCAACCCGACAATTGATTGTTGTAATCTGATCGTCCTCAATATAGGGGACGAGTCAGCCACTTGTAACTTAAGCAAACACTATTGGAATTATTTCAACTGGGTGTGGCCCGGTGGTCTTTTCCCTTTTTAGGATTTTACACGTAAAATCCTGGTGTTCTTTCTTTTTTTATTCGTATGCTAAATATCCGTACAATGCTGAGACGAAAATTTCTAACTCTATCGCCGCCTATATTCTAGTTGTTTTTTTTATTAAAACTTAATTAGAATTTTGATAACTCTTTTCATGTATTGAAAATAGTTACTATCATGACTGCTTATGGGATGAAACCTGTAGCCTTATCGCCTGCTGTCTCATGGGTACCATCACTGTAATTAGCCGCAGCGGTTTACCCGACGATGAACAGGGATTGGAGCCCTTGAACCTGTATGACCTATTTGAGAACATACTTGTGCAGAGATTGATTGGGATAGCCATAAATGTATACTGATTAAAGAAAATTAGTTTAAGTTACCTGCCTATGCTGTACATATTTCTGGTTGCAAAATCAATGATTGAACTGAAATTCTGCATTCTTTTTCTTTATTTTTTTGCCTCCAGTCATAGAGAAATTATTACAGACGATTCAGAGACGAATCAGGATACGTCACGTCACCTCGGTACATAGCATCAGTTCGAGCAAATAGTAGAGTGGTGCATCCTGATTCGACTTTGGTCGGCATCCAATGATCGCACGTAATAATTTCTCCCAGTCATGAGCTCATTGAGACCAGCTATTGCTTGGGTGATGTAGAACTTGCGTGGCCATAAATGCATACTGATTCCTTCTGTCTTTTTCTTTACTTAAATTGAGCAAGTATATCTAAAACAATAAAGAAATTTTAAAAACTTCAAAATATTATTATTCTTCGCTATCATTTTCAATATTTCAATTCTGCTAAGGGATTATTTGATTTGAAATAAAAGTGATGCAAAATATTTTGAATGCAAGATTTTAAAAAATATTAATATTTGATTTGAAGTCAAAAGAATGCAGAGTACAATTTTGAAATTCATCGTCTAGCTCAATTTTCATGTATTTAAAAATTGTTAGATTTTATTGTTTTTCAAATACACTGATGTTGTCGCTGCTCGTCGATCAGTACTAAACATCGTCACAAACCGTTGTTAATTGCCGCCGCTATCTATCGCGGCCGCCCAGTTGCTCAATCAATAATTATCGTCGTCATTTAATTTAACACTATATTTGTTTTATTTTATATTAAATAGAAAATAATTATTTATATTTATTTTACATTCATTTAAATAATTTAAAATATTTTATTTACATTGCATTTCATTTCATTGCCTATAAAAAAAATTCTTTCCAATATCTCATTCACCAATAATCACCACAAGAACAAACCCCATTCTTAAAATGATGAAACCGGCTACTATCCCTCACAATAATTTCCCTCTCCACAATCTTCGAAATCACCTTGATCGCCTCATGGCAATCAACGCAAGCTCGCAAATTCTTCATAACCCTAATCGTCGACCCCGCCGGCGTGCTAATCAGCGCAAATCCTATCGCCAACCGCTCACTATGCCGCTTCAACGCTTCAGCCTTCGTCCCATCCTCGCCGACGTTCCTCAACGAGCAGCTTGTATCAGGTCTGTACCCTTCATTTTCCATCTCCACTTCCAATTCCTCCAGCTTCGCCCTAATTTCCCCAATCCTTGGATTCGTCCCATCATCTGATGCGAAAACATAGATCTTCTCCTTAATCTCAACCCAGCTACATCCTTTCTCCTTCTTTACTCCTCGATCCCTCATCATTTTCTTAACGCCGGCGGCTTCGTTCCATCGCCCGGATTGAGAGTAGATGTTCGACATGATTATGTAAGGGGCGGCATCACCGAGCTCCATAGCAAACAGCTTCTCCGCGGCTTTTGCTGCCAGCTCTTCGTTTCGGTGTTTCCGGCAGGAATTTAGAACTGAATTCCATATGATTTCATCGGCATCAAAAGGCATCTGATGGAGCAAGCTCTCCAATTCATCAAACCTCCCCACTCGACCCAACAGATCCACCGCACAGGCGTAGTGCTCCTTTCTCGGCTCTTTCATGGCGTGGAAGTATTGAAGCCCTTGCTCAACGAAGCCGTTGTGGCTGCAAGCAGAGAGGATGCTGAGGAAAGTGACTGAATCTGGCTTGATTCCTTGGTGAAGCATTTCGTCGAACAAGTTGATTGCGTCCTTCGCACGTCCATTTTGGCCGTAAGCGGTAACCAAGGCGTTCCAGGTTACTATGTTTAGAACGGGCATTTCGTCGAAGGCTTGATGGGTATCGTCCAGACATCCACATTTAGCGTACATGTCGAGCAAGGCGCTGCCCACAAAGACGTTTGATGAAAGGCCTAGCTGAAGAGCAGATGAGTGAATCTGCTTCCCGAGAACCAGCAAAGTTAGGGTTGCAGTAGCGCTTAGAATGGAAGAGAAGGTGGCTCGATCAGGGGTGATTCCAGCTTTTCTCATATTAGAGAAAGATCTCAGCGCTTCTTCATCTAACCCATTGTGGATATAGCCTGAGATGATCGCCGTCCACGACACAGTGTTCTTCTCCGATTTTGATAAAAATATCAACTTTCCCGTCTCCATTACACCGCATTTGAAGTACATATCTATGAGAGAGTTCGCAACAAGATCATCGGATGCAGCACCGGCAAGAATGATCTGAGCATGAATCCGCCGGCCAGTTTCAAGATCTAGAAGAGATCCAGCAATACTGAGCAAGCTGGGAAAAGGGAAAAGCTTTCGATCAAATTCCGTTTGCTTAAGTTCTTGAAAGAGTTGGGAAACCTCTTCAACCAGTCCTCTCCAAGCGTAGCAGGAGATCATCACATTATAGGAGATACCATCTCGGTTCTCCATTTCATCAAACAGAACTCTGGCATCATTAACCCGATCAGTTTTAGAGTAGAAATCGAGCAAAGAGTTTATCACAAACACATTCCATTGGAAATTTGTTCTTACTATCAGCCCATGAGTCTGCAGGCCAAGAGCTAAATCGCCCAGCCCGTTGGCGGATGAGAGAACACCAGAGAAGGTGAATTGTGAAGGCTTCAATCCTGACTCTCGCATTGTCCCAAAGAGCTCAAGTGTCTCATCATGGAACCCATCCTTGGTGAAACCATTAATCATTGCATTGTAAGTCACTGAATCCTTTTCCGGCATTTCTTCAAACATCTTCTTTGCTGATCCCAGCAGCCCTGATTTACAGTAGGAATCTACCAAAGTGTTCAACACCTGAACAGAATCATCAAAACCAAATTTCAAAACATGCGTGTGAATCTGAACAACAGATCCCGCCATGTTCTGACCCTGGCATGAACTAAGTAATGCGATAATCGCAACCCGATCCGGCATGATACCAGAGCTGGACATCTCGTGGAAGTGCTCGAAGGCCTCATGGAAGCAACCTGAGCTTGAACAGGCACCGATCATGATGGTCCATGTGACGGCGGTGCGGTCAATGGTATCACGGAAAAGTTGTCGGGCCTCATCGAGGTTGCCAGACTTGGCATAGCCGGAGATCATGCGGTTGGAAGTGAAGATGTTCTTGGAAGGCATTTCGTCGAACACCTTACGTGCATTATATAAGTCTCCTTTGTCAAGGAGGTATTCGATGAACTGATTGGCATGGAAAATTTCAACATGGAAGCATGTTTTGATGGCATGGGCGTCTATGTATTTAGGTGATGAGGATTGGGAGGAAAGAGTTCTTAGTGTGTGGGAGATTTTGGTTTTGAAGTGTTTCAATATCATGGGAAGCCCTCCTGTTCTCTTTGTGAAAGTTTGTTTTTTTATGCTATCGAAGGTTTGGAAAGCAATGGCCTGGCAAGGACAAGGCAAAGCTGGGAAGTGTGGCTCTTCAAAGCCATAGCCCAATGCCCATATGCATCTAAGGGAATTAGGTATGCTGATTTTGTTTCCATTCAAAAAATTATATATGTGATATTTATGCTTCAACCAACACTCACATTCTCTTAAGAAATAAGTTGCTAAGATTTTATATATAAAATTATAAATATTAAATATATAATTATTTAGCCTATGTTGATTCTCTAATTGATAAATCATCAGAAAATTATCTTGTTCGGGCACGAATCTCGAGGTAAAAATCATATTGGAAATTTCAAAAATTAATTCGGAGATCATTTGAACTCCGATTTCTACAAACTTATAGTCGAACTGAACGTCTCGGAAATACGAACCCAACGACACCAAGATCAACTCAATCCGAGCCCAAATGAGTCCAAATCAAAGGCCCAAAGCACATTTGGAAGATTTAATCCACAATTCGGATTACCAAACAGTTTCCAAACATGTCATGCTTATAGTCAAATCGAGCGGCTCGACGAGACGAATCCAACGAACCCAAGATCGCCAAATTCCGATATCATTAAGACCTTCAGATGCCTGATAAACAGTCCATGATCAAGGGATTCAGCATCGGTCGTCCATCCAAACCACTCCACGTTTGTCCTTCTCCTATTTACGGGTCATGCCATACTCCAAAAACTATAAATAGCCCCTCATTTCTCTTAAGAGGGGACCCAAGAAAGAAGAGAAGAGAAGGAGCCAAGGAAGAGAAGAAAAGGAAGAGAGCTTTCTAGCCACCAGACTCCTCCTCGACCACCCGATGCCAGAATTTCACTGGCCACCACCTGATGCGGGACCACCA
Source organism: Dendrobium chrysotoxum (assembly GCA_019925795.1). NCBI lineage: Eukaryota > Viridiplantae > Streptophyta > Magnoliopsida > Asparagales > Orchidaceae > Dendrobium > Dendrobium chrysotoxum. The sequence continues at coordinate 88,314,063 of CM034313.1, forward strand.
CTTGACGCGAAGTTCCGTCGGACCACCACCTGACATCGGAGTTCCGCCGGACCACTGCCTGTCACCGGAGTTCCGCCGGACCACCATCTGACGTCGGAGTTCAGTCGGACCACCAATGGACGTCGAAGTTCCGTTGGACCGCCACTTGACGCTAGAGTTACACTCGACCACTCAACATTGTTGGATTTTCGCCCTTTACTTGTAATTTCAATCCAATAGTTGATAATTGTAATCTAATCGTCCTCAGTTTCAAGGACGAGTTAAACACTTGTAACCAAAACAAACACTAGTGGAATCTTTTCAACTGGGCGTGGCCCCGTAGTTTTTCACTTTTCAGGATTTTCCACGTAAAAATCCTGGTGTTACATTTTCTTCTGTTTGTGTGTTGGATATCCGTACAACGCTGAGATGAAAATTTTCTAACTCTATAGCCGCATATATTCTAGCCCGCAACACTAATATATCTCAAATTTAGTAAAAAAATAATAATAAACAAATTCAAAGAAATTTTAAGTAAAAGAACGCGTATAAATATTTACAGCCCTAAAGCAAAGGATTCAAATTATCTTCGATCATCTTGATAGTTGTATACTATTTTAATATTTAAATTCTAACAAAATATATTCATAAAAATATTTTTATTTTAAATATGTTAATACAGATGATATTTTAGATTTGATATAAAAATTTTAATATTATCTCAATAAATATAAAGATTTAGGTGTTAGAAATTTAAATATATAAGGATGTTATGATATGCATTTAAATCCTATCCAAAATAAAATAAAATATATATTTCTTCATTTTCCTCATAAGCCTTACATTAAAATTCAAAGATCTTATTCAAGTCTTACAGTGAAACACAGGCAGAATTTTTTTAATGATCTATTGACAGTTCATAAACTCCATCTTTCTCTTAGAACAAAGAATCCAGTCATTTATACTAACTGAATAAAAAAAACACAAAAGCATTTCAAATTCATTGTTTCAATCATCACATCTGATAGTGCAATTAATGACATGGTTTGCCAGACCTTAAAATGAAATATCTGTGAAACATATAATCTACAGGAGCCAGGTAAAACTCAACAGATTCAGCTTCAGCTTCAGCTTCAGCTCAGTATTCCTTCATGGTGAATTCCATGACTGTACAGAGGAAGCTCGAAAAGGAATGCCAACTTGAACCACACAGGCAACCTTCCATACAGTGCTGGTGGCAGTGGAATTAGAGGACTGAAAATCAAAGAAAGACATTGGATAATCCAGGTTGTTAATGTACACCACTTTGAGATTATAAAGCTTTTAGTTATTTGACTTCAGGTTCCCTATTAATAAATCAGGCTTTCGTAGCACTTTTTTAACCTACAACAGCGGTTTAGACACCTGCAAAATTATTTGCAACGGTTTAGAATCCGCTGCACATCCGCCACATTAGAATGAGCTAGGGCTTATTTCCGATTCGCGCAAAGAAGCGGATTAATACTGCTGCGGTATCCAGTCTATGACAGCGGTATTTAATTTGCTGCTAATAAATGCTGCGAAAACCTCATATTTTAATGAGCCGAGCTGAATAACGGCTTGCTCAAATTCGATTTGCTTACAACCCTAGACCACATACCTAGTAATAGATCTGTAGACACGGTACTCCTCCACAGAGCCAAAACGCTTATTTGCTGAAGTCTACAGGAATTAGGCAACAAAACACCAAGGTTAGAACAAGCAGCAGAGAAAAGCAATGGATATGATATGTGAGAAAGATGGCAAAAGAGTCTCAGACCTCAAGAAGTGGAATACCACTAACAAATAGAAGCAGAAGTGTCAGAAAAACTGGACCAAATACAACAAGCCATTCAGCATCTTCTAGAACTGGGGTTGAGGCGACAAATATTCCCCACCATAGGAGAATCTATTTACATAAGATAAACGTTTAGCAAATGTTGAACATAATAGTTATTAGTGGCTGGCAATAATAAAATGAAGTATAAAATATTATCTTAAACGGATGAGTAAAAAAGATAGAGGCAAATTTTCAATTTGACGTGCTTTGATTCTCCAATGAAAAAAAATGAACAAATGTATCCATGAAATTGAATGATGAAAAAAAGCTGACCCTTACAATTCAAGGAATATAAATCACAGTGATGGCAATTGAGAACATCTTAATACATTTCATTATAGTACCAACGCCTAAATATAGATAAATGCAAGAGATAGTGTTAGAAATCATAGGTTTGAGAAGAAAAGCTTGAAATTTTATTCAATGTAATCCCTATTTATAGACTATACAAGATGCTTAAATAAAGGAACAAATAACTACTGAATAGAGGGTAATAAAATCCTTCCTAATACTGCTGTCTAACTAAGGAAAGCAAATATCGTGAGATGGGCTTCCCACGGATCGCTACTTGCGACCGTGGGATTAATGCCATATTGAATGGCTGGGATTTCACACTCCCCCTCAAGTTGGGGAATATAGATTAGTCATTCTGTTAGACGTAAGCCGGCCCAGGAGGGGCCGGCTGGACCGGTCCAGCAAGGACCGGTCCGGTTCTACACCCGCCGGCCCAGGAGCGGGAACCCAGCGAGCGGAACCAGCCGGGCGGAAGCCCTGGAAGGGGGCGGGGGTTCTGTGGACCCAATGGGAGGGAAATTTTGAATGGAAAGGGTTGTTTAGACATTTTGTAATACTCCTTTATGGTTAATTAGGAGGATGGGAGGGAAAGGAGGGGGGCATCTTGAATTTGAATGTATTTTTGAGATCTAGGGTTTCTTGCTTTGGCTCTTGGCGTTGCCGGAGATTAGGAGAGTTGTTCTTCCTCTCGAATTGAAGAACATTGTATCTTGTTTGTTGCTTTTGCTTGATTAGTGAAAATCCTTGTGCTTCTCTCAGATTTTATTGTGTTTTTGGTGAGATTTTCCGCTGTTTTTTTAGATCCATAGGAAACATTTGAGATCTTCAAGTTTTTCCTATCAAATTGGTATCAGAGCAACGACTTGAGACCATCGGCGGCTGAAATCCAGAAATTTCAGCGGGATTTTTGGCATTCGGAGAAGGTTTTCTTGTGTTTCGTGGAAGAAAGAATGGCCGGAAAGAAGGTGGAAGTCTTGGAAGGCGAATTCGGTCAATTGAAATCAGATCTGGAGGGGAAGTTCCTTGAAATCTCCACCAACAATGAAAGATTGGAAGGGAGGTTTTCTGCTATGGAGGAAATGATGAAGAAATTACTTGAAATGAAGACCAATCCGGCGACATCGGAAGTAAGGGAGACCACCGACGGCCATGGCATAGGAGGAAATCTGAACCCATCCCGGGGGAGGAGGAAGCCGGAGGTGGAGATCCTTGAGGGGGAGAACGACATGCCTCCTCTAGAACCGCTTTCTAGAGAAGAGATGAGCATGGGATATGACAGAAGGGGTGTTGATTTTGGCTGGAGAAGGGAGGAATTCCATCGCCGAGGCACTGATTTTGAAGGTAGAAGGGAGGACTACGATGAGGGGTTCGGGTATAATCGCCGGAGGGATGATCGGGACACTTGGGGAGCACCTCCTCCTCAAGGATTGGGAGGATACGGGGGATACCGAGGATATGGAGGAGATCCCAAGGTGAGAAAACTGAAGATGCCCATCTTTGAGGGAGAGGATGGCCATGGATGGATATACAAGGTGGAACGGTACTTTGCAGTCAACGGGTTGACGGAGGAGGAAAAGTTGACGGCAGCGGGTCTGTGTTTGGAGGGGAAGGCGCTGGCATGGTATCAATGGCGGGACAGGAGGGAGCCTATCCGGAACTGGAGGGAGTTCAAAGAATGCTTACTAGAGCGTTTCCGAGCCGATGGGGGAGGAGACTTCTATGAGCAATTCTTTGCCTTGACCTAGGAGGGGACCGTGGCGGATTTCCGCGACAGGTTCGAGTTTTTGGCCAGCCGATTGGATCATATCTCGGAGTCAGCTTTGGAAGGGAACTTCATGAAAGGGCTGAAACCAGAGATACGATCAGCAGTCAGAGTGTTGGAGCCGAGGAATTTAGGGAAGGCTATGGAACTGGCACAGCTGGTGGAAGATCAGAAGAAGTCCGAAAGGGGAGCTCGGGGAAATTACTCAGGGGGATCGTACAGAATGACGACCACCCTCTTACCTTCCAAGGGGCCAACCCCCGGGAGTTTGAAGGAAGTGCAGAAGAAGAAGATGGGAGGCGGAGGAAATGGAGGGCAGTTCAAGAAGCTAACTGAAAAGGAGCTCCATGAGAAGAGAGCAAAGGGGGTGTGCTTCCGATGTGATGAGAAGTACATGCCGGGTCATAGGTGCAAAGACCGGACTCTTCAGGTTCTCCTCGTTTGTGAAGATGAGGAAGAGGAAGAGGGGGGTGGGTGCCGGTCAGAAGAGGAGGAGAAGTTGCACCTGGATGTGGCAGAAGTCTCTTTGAACTCCGTGGTGGGATTCACATCGAGTCACACCATGAAAGTGAAAGGGGTGATATCTGGCCATGAAGTGGTGGTATTGATAGATAGTGGGGCAACCCACAACTTCATTTCCACCCAAATTGTTGAGCTGCTTGGAATGGAGTTAGTGGATACAGGAGGCTATGGGGTAATGATGGGCACTGGGAAGGTAGAGATGGGTAGAGGAGTTTGTAGGGGAGTGGTGCTGTCTATTCAGGGAATACAGGTGAGGGAGGATTTTCTTCCCTTAGAATTGGGGAGTACGGATGTGATTTTAGGGATGAAGTGGCTGCAAACTTTGGGGGAGACCAAGGTGAATTGGGGAGAACTGCAGATGGAACTGGTAGTGGGAGGGCGGAGAATGGTGATACAGGGAGATGTCGGCCTGTCTAGGACAGGGGTGTCTCTCAAGTCCATGATCCGAACCATCCAGGAGGTTGGGGGTGGATATTTGGTGGAGCTGCAACGATTGGAGAGAGTCAGTGTGGGGGAAGAGGGAGACATTCCTTGTGAAGTGCAACCGGTCATACAGCAGTTCAGGGAGGTTTTTCAATCCCCACAGGGTTTGCCACCTCAGAGGGAGCTGGAGCACGCCATTACTTTGAAGGAAGGGGAGGTGCCGATCAGCGTTCGCCCTTACCGCTACCCTCAGATCCAAAAAGATGAGATAGAGAGGCTGATCCGGGAGATGTTGGAGGCGGGGATCATAAGACCAAGTGTAAGTCCTTTCTCTAGTCTAGTCCTCCTGGTCAAGAAGAAGGATGGGAGTTGGAGATTCTGTGTGGACTACAGGGCTTTGAATAAAGGCACTGTACCAGACAAGTTCCCAATTCCAGTGATCGATGAACTATTGGATGAATTATTTGGGGCAGTGGTATTTTCCAAACTGGACTTAAAGTCGGGATACCATTAGATCAGAATGAAGGAGGCAGACATTCCCAAGACCGCTTTCAGAACACATGAAGGGCATTATGAGTTTCTGGTAATGCCCTTTGGTTTGACTAACGCTCATGCTACTTTTCAGTCTTTGATGAATAGGGTCTTCAAGCCGTACCTCAGGAAGTTCGTACTGGTGTTCTTTGATGACATTTTGGTGTACAGCAAGACTGAGGGGGAACACTTAGAGCACTTGAAGGTGGTTTTGGGAGTATTACAGGAACATCAGTTACAAGCCAACCTGAAGAAGTGCAGCTTTGCCCAGGCAAACGTAGAGTACTTGGGACATGTGGTATCCCAAGAAGGAGTGGCGGCAGACCAGAATAAAATAGAGGCAATGCAGAAGTGGCCACTGCCTAGGAACCTCAAGGAGTTAAGGGGGTTCTTGGGGTTGACTGGATACTACAGGAGATTTGTGAAGGGATACAGTGCTATTGCATGGCCGTTGACTGAGCAACTGAAGAAGGATGTGTTTTCATGGGGAGAGGCAGCAACCCGGGCTTTTGAGAAACTAAAGAAAGCCATGACTACAGTTCCAGTATTAGCACTTCCAGATTTTAGCTAGGTCTTTGTAATGGAAACTGATGCGTCGGGATATGGGCTGGGGGCAGTATTGATGCAGAATCACATGCCAATAGCATACTTCAGTCAAGTATTGTCAGCCAGGGCTAGATTGAAGTCAGTTTATGAGAGGGAGCTAATGGCCATTGTCTTGGCTATTCAGAAGTGGCGGCCTTATCTTTTAGGGAGACATTTCATTGTGAGGACTGATCAGAGAAGTTTGAAATATCTGTTAGAGCAAAGGATGGTGACTGAGGAGCATCAGAGATGGTTATCCAAATTGCTAGGCTATGACTTTGAGATCCAATACAAGCCTGGTTTGGAGAACAAAGCAGCCGACGCCTTATCCAGATGTGTTTGGGAACTGCAGGAGTTAGCAATGTCAGTTCCAATGATGCTAGATTGGGGGGCCATCAAGGAAGAGAGTATGCAGAATGAAGAGCTGAGGAAGATCAGGGAGGATCTGGGGAGGGACAAGAGTAGTCACCCGGGCTACTGCATGGAAGGGGAGAGACTATTGTATCAGGGGAGTTTTGTGATGCTACGAACCTCCATACATATTCTCCACTTGTTGCAGGAGTTTCATTGCAGCGCAGTTGGAGGCCATTCAGGAGTTCAGAAGACCTACAGGAGGCTAGCATCTGAGCTCTACTGGAAGGGGATGCATAAAGACGTTGAAGAGATTGTGGCAAGGTGTGAAGTGTGCCAGAGAAATAAATACATGGCCATGGCTCCGAGGGGACTGCTACAACCATTGACACTCCCAAACAGAGTTTGGGAGGAAGTGTCCATGGATTTCATTGATGGCTTACCGAAATCAGAGGGGTTCACAGTCATCTTGGTGGTGGTTGACAGACTTAGCAAGTACGCACACTTCATCCTCTTGAGGCATCCTTACACCGCAGTGTCAGTAGCAGCAGCTTTCATTAGGGAGGTTGTAAGGCTGCATGGGGTTCCTGAATCAATTGTGTCTGATCGAGACAAAGTGTTCCTCAGCCAGTTCTGGAGGGAGCTGTTCAGGATGCAGGGCACTGTTCTAAAGAGAAGCACCGCCTATCACCCACAGACGGACGGACAAATGGAGGTGGTGAATCGAAGTCTGGAGACTTATTTGAGGTGTTTTGCCTCTGAAACACCGCGGTTGTGGGCAAGGTGGCTGCCTTGGGCTGAGTATTGGTACAACACCTCATACCACTTCGCTTCACAGATGACCCCATTCAAAGTGCTATATGGAAGGGATCCTCCACACCTCGTGCACTATGGGAGAGGTAGTATACCAGTATCATCAGTTGAGCAGTACTTAGAGGAAAGGGACAAGGTGCTGGAGGAACTGAAGAAACATCTGATGAGGGCACAACAGATCATGAAGAAGCAGGCAGACTTACACCGAAGAGACATGCAGTTTGAAGTAGGGGAGAAGGTGTTCCTGAAACTACGACCCTACAGACAAAGGACAGTGGCTAGAAGGAGGAATGAGAAATTGGCACCAAGGTACTTTGGCCCCTATAAGTTTTGGGCAGGATTGGAGCAGTGGCATACAGATTGAAGTTACCCCCCTCAGCCACGATACACCCAGTATTCCATGTGTCTCAGCTAAGGAGAGCCATAGGGGATCATGCAGCGAGTGCAGAACTACCAGCCACTATGACAGAAGATTTGGAAGTGGTTTTAGAACCACTAGAGCTTGCAGGAGTCCGGTCAGATGAAAGGGGCAACATAGAAGTGTTAATCAAATGGAGAGGCCTTCATGATTTTGACGCTACTTAAGAGCCGTTTGAAAGAGTGAAAGAGCAATTCCCCTCTTTTCACCTTGAGGACAAGGTGAGTTTTTGGGAGGGGAGTAATGTTAGGCGTAAGCCGGCCCAGGAGGGGCCGGCTGGACCGGTCCAGCAAGGACCGGTCCGGTTCTACACCCGCCGGCCCAGGAGCGGGAACCCAGCGGGCGGAACCAGCCGGGCGGAAGCCCTGGAAGGGGGCGGGGGTTCTGTGGACCCAATGGGAGGGAAATTTTGAATGGGAAGGGTTGTTTAGACATTTTGTAATACTCCTTTATGGTTAATTAGGAGGATGGGAGGGAAAGGAGGGGGGCATCTTGAATTTGAATGTATTTTTGAGATCTAGGGTTTCTTGCTTGGGCTTTTGGCGTTGCCGGAGATTAGGAGAGTTGTTCTTCCTCTCGAATTGAAGAATATTGTATCTTGTTTGTTGCTTTTGCTTGATTAGTGAAAATCCTTGTGTTTCTCTCAGATTTTATTGTGTTTTTGGTGAGATTTTCCGCTGTTTTCTTAGATCCATAGGAAACACTTGAGATCTTCAAGTTTTTCCTATCACATTCCAAGCTTGGCAATCATTTTGGTAAAGGTAGAGCCGCCTACTCCTTTAGTAAGGATATCTGCAAGTTGATCTTTTGATGGAATATAGTGAATACAAACTAGACCACTGTCTAATTTTTCTTTAATAAAATGTCTGTCAACTTCTATGTGCTTCGTCCTGTCATGTTGAACTGAATTGTAGACTATGCTGATTGCTGATTTATTGTCATAGTGTAGTTTCATGGGTTCGTCCCACTTGATCTTTAGGTCTTCTAGAATTATTTTGATCCATAATAGCTCACATATTCCTAATGTCATAGCTCAATATTCTGCTTCAGCACTAGATCTTGCTACCACATTCTGCTTCTTGCTTCTCCATGTAACTAGGTTTCCTCCTAGGAATGTGCAGTATCCAGAGGTAGATCTCCTATCTACGAGTGATCCTGCATAATCCACATCAGTATATGCTTCTAGGGTTACTCCATGGTCTCTTCTAAAGAGAATTCCTTTCCCTGGATTTCCCTTAAGGTAGTGCAATATTATGTCCACTGCTTGCATATGAGCCTGTTTTGGATTCTGCATAAACTGACTGACCATGGTTATAGCAAATGCTATATCTAATCTAGTGTGGGAAAGGTAGATCAATTTTCCTACAAGTCTCTGGTAGGCCCCTTTATCTATATCTGGATCTTCTCTAGCTTCCCCCAGTTTAAGATTAAGTTCTACTGGTGTCGGTGCTGGTTTACAAGCTAGTTTTTCTGTTTCTTTTAGAATATCTTTGATATATTTCTATTGTAAAATGAAGATTCCTTTGCTGGAGTGAGCTACTTCAATTCTGAGAAAGTATTTTTGTCTACCAAGTTCTTTGATGTAAAACTCCTTAGTAAGACTTTTCCTTAAACTAACTTTCTCCTCTTCGTTATTTCCAGTCAAGATAATATCATCAACATATACTAATAATATTGTGACTCCCCCTAAGTCTGAGTGTTTAAAGAATAATGTATGATCCCCTTGACTCTGTCGATACCCATTAAGGAGCATGAATTTAGAGAATCTTCCGAACCAGGCGCGTGGTGATTGTTTGAGCCCATATAGAGCCTTTTTAGTCTGCACACCCTGTTACCTTCAGATTTTTCCTTAAACCCTGGTGGTATTTCTATAAATCTCTTCTTCCAGATCCCCACGCAGGAATGCATTTTTTACATCCAATTATTCCATATGCCGGTTGTACTTGGCTGCTAGTGAGAGTAGTATTCTGATAATATTCATTTTGGCTACAGGCGTAAAAGTTTCTTGGTAGTCAATGCCATAAGTTTGAGTATACCCTTTTGTCATCAGTCTTGCCTTATGTTTTTCTAGTGTGCCATCAGCTTTGTATTTTACTAAGAACACCCATTTGCAGCCGACCAGTTTTTTCCCTATCGGTAGATTGACGATCTCCCATGTATTGTTCTTTTCTAGGGCTTGCATTTCATCTTTCATGTCATTTTTTCAATTTTTATCAGATAAAACCTCAGAAAAATCCTTAGGAATATGGATATCTTCTAATGTAACAAGGAAATTTTTGTGTGAGATGAGAAGTTGTTGAAGGATATAGAGTTCGTTATAGGATACAAGGGAGGTGGTGAGCTTACCTTATTTTCAGGAGATGGTTCAGATTCTTGGATCTGCTTTGGAGCACAACTAGAGCTTGTATGCATGGAGTAAACATTTCCAAATCTAATGACAGCTTTATCATTTGTTTCCCTATCTTGGGTTTCAGGTGGATTGGTTTGAGGTGGTGGAGGAAGGTCAAGAGGTGCTAGTTCATTTTCCTCATTTCTTCCAGTCCAGTCTCCCCCTGAAGATGAGATTTTGAAAAATAAGAATTTTGTTCATCAAAGGTAACGTCAATAGAGACAAGGGTTTTTCTTGTGGGTGGATGATAACACTTATAACCTTTTTGGGTAGCTGAATAGCCAACAAAGATGCATTTGAGTGCTCTTGGATCTAGTTTTCCTCTATCATGGCTGTGAATATGAACATAGGCAGTGCATCCAAAAATTCTGGGTGTAATGATGGGTTCGAAACTCAGGGTAGAATGAGCACAAAATCTTCATTGGAATTTTGAGTCCTAGGATTATTGAAGGTAGTCGGTTTATGAGATAAGTCGCAGTTAGTAGGGCTTCCCCCCAATAGGATTTGGGTGTATTGTAGTGAAACAAGAAAGCTCGGGTGGAGGCTAGAAGGTGACCATTTTTTCTCTCTGCAACTCCATTTTGTTGTGGGGTAAGAATACAGGAGGATTCATGGATGATCCCTTCACTTTGGAAGTAGGAAGAAAGAGTTTGATTGAAATAGTCCTTAGCATTATCGGAGCGAAATCTCCTTATTTTTACCCCGAATTGATTTTTGATCATGGTATGAAAGATGGGAAGAATGGTGTTAACATCAGATTTATTTTTAAGGAGATAGATCCAAGAGACTCTAGTGCAATCATCAATGAATGACACAAACCAGCGTGCCCCAGAGATATTAGTGATTTTTTAGGGTCCTCATATATCACTATGAATAAGGTAGAAAGGAGTATCACATCTCTCATTTTTATTTGGGAAGGAGGTTCTTTTATGTTTAGCTAACTCACAGGTTTCACAATGAAAACATTTATTTTCTAATTTCTAAAAAAGTTGTGGATACATATGTCTTAGGACATCAAAAGATGGGTGTCCTAACCTATAATGATGAAGCCAAATAGTAGAATTCTTATCAACTAGGGATAACATAGAGCAGCTATTAGATTGGTTTGGTTCTTCCAGGTCGTACAGTCATGCTTTCTCCTTAGCAAGTCCAATCTTCTTCCCCGATCTCTGGTCCTGAAATAAGCAATAAGTAGGGTTAAATAGGGCTTGACAATTATGGTCATTGGTAAGTTTTTGTATTGATATTAGGTTTGTGAATAATTGAGGTACGTGGAGCACATTTTTCAGGGTGAGTGAGGGAGATAATGTTATGTCTCCTTGGCCTGCTACCGTCGTAAGAGAACCATCAACAGTGATGATTTTCTTGTTGTTTGGGCAAGGAGTATAGTTGATGAAGTGGATAGGTGAGTGGGTCTTGTGATATGTGTCTCCTGAATCAATGATCTATGATTCCTTTAAATGATTTTTAGAAACGCTTAAACTAATAGAAATTAGAATCTTACCAGAGAGTACAATTGAAGAAGATGCATTTGATTTTTCAAGAAATATCAGGAGTTGTTTCAGTGTATCAATATCTTTATTGAATTCTCCAAGGTTGGACTGTGCTTCTAGGGTGGGCTGACTTGTAGCGTTGTTGGCATGCGATGTGCTCCTTTCTTTTTGATTCCACTCCTTGCTATGGGGTTTTCCATGTATTTTCTAGCACGTTTCCTTTGTGTGTCTCGACTTCTTGCAATAACTGCATCAAAGTGAGTCTTTGTCTTTGAATTTTGAGGAATCTTTGCCTTTTTCCTTCCATGATGATTCTTTGTTCATCACCATTGCTGAACTTTCAATGACCTTTGGTTCTAACATTATTCCTCGTCGGCTTTCTTCCGCGCGGATGAGAGAAATAGTTTCGTTAAGTGATGGTGTCTCCTCTTTGCCGAGGATCTGGACTCTAACCTGATCAAATTCTGCATTTAGTCCTGCAAGGAAATCATAAACTCTATCTTTTTCAATAAAGTTCTTTAGGATCGCAGCATCTTCCGGACATCTGGTTTCTATACATCTGTAGTGATCAAGTTCTTGCCATAGATTTTGTAGAAGGGTGGCATACTCTGTCACGGTCTTACTCCCTTGCTTTGTGCTTCCAACTTTGACTTTAATTTCAAAGATTTGAGCCGCATCTCGGGCCTTGGAGAAGGTCTGTCTGGCAGCATCCCATATGTCCTTTGCAGTGGAAAGGAACATAAATGTATCGCTAATTTCTGGAGTCATGGAATTCCACAACCATGACATAATCATGGAGTCTGCTTCATCCCATGCCCCAAATTTAGGATCTCCTTCTTTTGGTCCTACTCCAAGGAGGTGGTGTATTTTCCCTTTCCCCTTCAAGTAGGTCTTCACAAATTGAGACCACTTGAGGTAGTTCTTCCCATTTAGACGATAGGAAGGTTGCATGTTTTGGAGGTCACCTCGTCCTTGATGAACCATCGACTCCTCAGTTTGGTCAATACTTTGGGATGAATTGATTTTTGACATTATGATAGTGATTAAGACTATCAGTATGACTTTGGGTAGCAATGAAGGCTTCAAAAAAAAAATTCTATTCGACAATAAAAGTCGAAAGTCTTTTTTTTTGGAGAAGAGATCTTCATGGTTAATTTAACCGGGCCAAGCCGAGTCTTTAAAAGACTCAGTTTGGGTAACTAGGGCACGCACGCAGGAGCTCGAGCGGGTGTCTTCGGAGGCAGCTTCGCTCCTTCGTCGACTTTCCCTTCCTGCGACGCTTCTTCGGCTCCTTCGTCTCCTTCGTGGTTGTTCGACTGCCCTCCTTCGTCGACTTTCCCTTCCTATTGGATCGGTCTCGTTGCTTCGCAGGAGGCTTCTTTGGCTCCTTCGTGGCTGTTCGACTACACTCCTTGAGGAGGACTGCTAACTTCCATCTCCAGCTTCGTCGTCTGTCAGTGAGGAGCAAGCGACTTCTGTCTAGGGCAATGAAGGCCTTTTTTCACGAAGTTTTCCTCTTCAATCCCTCCGGCGCTCTGATACCATGTTAGAAATCAGAGGTTTGAGAAGAAAAGCTTAAAACTTTATTCAATGTAATCCCTATTTATAGACTATACAAGGTGCTTAAATAAAGGAACAAATAACTACATAATAGAGGGTAATAAAATCCTTCCTAATACTGCTGCGGCCTAACTAAGGAAAGCAAATATCGTGAGATGGGCTTCCCATGGATTGCTACTTGTGACCATGGGATTAATGCCATATTGAATGGCTGGGATTTCATAGATTGAATAAAAAATAAATAATAGGGAACATATTCTCAATTATGAAAATACTACATAGAATCATAATTATTTAATTTTTACAAGCTTTCAATAAATCGGAGCATATAGATCCAACTTACTACAAATATTAGAGAAGCAAAGAGGACCCATAGTTTTTATAAAAATATTTGTCAATTAGTTTTTGTTGGAGGACGAGTGATGATCTCCATTGATAGAATTGAATCTCTAATTAAGGGACAATCAAAATCAATATATTTTATTCTTTCATGAAAAATTGGGTTGTTAATAATCCAAATCACTGCTTGATTAGCACATTTAAGAATCATAGTTTGAGCAACAGCAAAAAAATCAATTTCTTCTATAAGATTTTTGCTCTACAATGTTAGATCCAACAGTAACATTTTTCCTTAATAGTTTTCCATGTGACAAGAATCAAATCTAGCATTGTTGGTGTCAGAGTAAGGTTCAATTTTTATAGGATTGTATTTCTAATAAATAGGAGCTTTTTTGAAAACTTCTACAACAACAACAACAACATCAAGCCTTTATCCCACTACATGGGGTCGGCTACATGAATCCTTTTTCTCCATTGTGTCCTGTTAAAAGTCAAATTCTTCTTTAAATCTAATAAAGAAAGATCATTTCTAATATTTTCTAACCAAGTCTGTTTAGGTCTACCTCTACCTTTCTTAACATAAGTCAAATCTAAGACCTCTACTTTCCTAACCGGGTCATCGGGAGGCCGCCGTTTTATGTGACCAAACAATCTAAGGCGACTCTCTCTAATCTTATCTTCCACTGGAGCTATTCCAACCTTTTCACGAATATGCTCATTTCGTATCATATCTCTAAGGGTAAAGCCACTCATCCACCTGAGCATCCTCATCTCTGCAACACTTAACTTAGAATTATGCTTCTCTTTTAATGGCCAACATTCGGCACCATAAAGTATTGCAGGTCTCACCACCATCTTATAGAATTTTCCCTTAAGTTTGAGGGGTACTTTTCTATCACACAATAAGCCCAATGCACTCCTCCATTTCAACCATCCAACTTGGATTCTGCTGATAATATCCCCATCTATTTCACCATCACTCTGAACAATAGATCCAAGATATCTAAAACATGTACTCTTATTAATGACTTGATCGCCTAAAGTCACAATCCCCTCACTAGGTCTATTATTACTAAAATTACACTCCATATATTCGGTTTTAGATCTACTCAAGCGAAAGCCTTTAGACTCTAAGGTTGACCTCCACCATTCTAGTTTACCTTCAATTCCCTCTCTAGTCTTATCAACAAGAAGAATATCATCAGCAAAAAGCATACACCAAGGTACATCCTCTTGCAAATGTCTAGTGAGAACATCCATGACTAAAGAAAAAAGATACGGGCTTAAGGCTGATCCTTGATGTAATCCAACCGAAATAGGGAAATACTTGGTCAAACCACCTTGTGTTTGAACACAAGTAATAGCTCTTGCATACATATCTTTAATGATTTGAATATAAACGTTATTAACTCCTTTCTTTTCAAGAACTCTCCATAGCACTTCTCTTGGAACTTTATCATATGCTTTTTCTAAATCAATAAATATCATATATAAATCCTCCTTATTCTCTCTATATTTCTCCATCAAACCTCTTAATAAATGTATGGCTTCCATATTAGACCTACCCGGCATGAATCCAAATTGATTTTGAGAAACATTAGTATCACGCCACAACCTATGCCCCATAACTCGTTCCCATAGTTTTAAAGTATGACACATTAACTTAATTGCTCTATAATTCGCACAATCTTGTGCATCACCTTTATTCTTAAAAATAGGGATTAACACGCTCATTCTCCACTCATCTGGCATCTTTTTTGTCTTCAAAACAGTATTAAAAAATTTAGTAAGCCAAGAAATTCCTTCTTCTCCTAAGCATTTCCACACCTCTATTGGAATATCATCAGGTCCAACAGCTTTTCCACCCTTCATTTTTTTTAAAGCCTCTTTAACTTCAGTTTTACTAATACGTCGATAAAAACAGAAATCTACATTTTTATTTAGGGTGCTAAGGTCACTATAGTCAATTTTATTTTCACATTCTTCATTAAAAAGTTTAGCAAAATATCTCATCCACCTTTCTTGAATATCATCTTCTAAAAAAGTACTTTTTGATATTCATCCTTAATACACTTCCCTTGAACTAAATCCTTACTACTTCTATCTCTTTGTTTGGCTAACTTACACATATATCTTTCTCCCTCCTTAGTATCTAATCTATTATATAAATCACTAAAAACTAAACTCTTTCCATCGCATATTACTTTCTTAGATTCCTTATGTGCATCTTTATATATTTTTCAATTATCAGAATTTTTACAATTAAATCAATTTTTATAACAAATCTTCTTATTTTTAATCTTTTCTTGCACATTTGGATTCCACCACCAACTATTTTTACTATTAGGAGCTTTTCCCTTTGAAACTCCAAGCACATCTTTTGCAATATTCTTAATATCACTAGCCACTTTTTTCCACATAACATTAGCATCCTTATGCATCGGGCTTATTGTGTGATAGAAAAGTACCCCTCAAACTTAAGGGAAAATTCTATAAGATGGTGGTGAGACCTGCAATGCTTTATGGTGCTGAATGTTGGCCATTAAAAGAGAAGCATAATTCTAAGTTAAGTGTTGCAGAGATGAGGATGCTCAGGTGGATGAGTGGCTTTACCCTTAGAGATAGGATACGAAATGAGCATATTCGTGAAAAGGTTGGAGTAGCTCCAGTGGAAGATAAGATTAGAGAGAGTCACCTTAGATGGTTTGGTCACGTAAAACGGCGGCCTCCCGATGACCTGGTTAGGAAAGTAGAGGTCTTAGATTTGACTTATGTTAAGAAAGGTAGAGGTAGACCTAAAAAGACTTGGTTAGAAAATATTAGAAATGATCTTTCTTTATTAGATTTAAACGAGAATTTGACTTTTAATAGGACACAATGGAGAAAAAGGATTCATGTAGCCGACCCCACGTAGTGGGATAAAGGCTTGATGTTGTTGTTGTTGTTGTAAAATCTTACTCTCAAAAATATTTTTATTAATATTTTTATTAATATTCTTTAGATACCCCCATCTAATCCTAGAATATCGTTTTACTTTATTTTTTATTTTCTGCCACATTATGTTCAAGTCCATAACTAATAAACGATGTTGGGTATATAAATTTTCACTCGGAATAATTTTACAATCTTTGCAATCTAAACGATCTACTTTTCTTATAAGAAAATAATCAATCTGAGTTGTGCTATATCCATTTTTATAAGTAATAAGATGCTTATTCCTTTTTTTAAATAAGGTATTAGCAATTAAAAAATCATAAGCTAAACAAAAATCTAATATGGAGTTACCACATTCATTTGTCGTTCCAAATTTATGACTACCATGAATGCTTTTAAAATCATCTACCTCTCAACCAACATGTCCATTTAAATCTCCTCCAATAAAAACTCTTTCTTCAAGAGATATCTTTTGTATTAATTTTTCTAAGTCATTCTAAAATTTTAATTTTAAATTCATATATAAACCCACTTGAGGAGCATAAGCACTTATAATGTTAACAATCTTAGCATCAACAACAATCTTTAAAGCTATAATTCTATCTCCAATTCTATTAATATTTATAACATTATCCTTCAAACACTTATCTAAAATCACACCTACATCATTTCTAATACGACTCCTACCCGAATACTAAAGTTTAAATCCTAAACTATCAATCTCCTTAAGACAACATCCCAATATTTCTTCTTGGGGTTTTACATATGCAGACTTACCACACTAATAGCAAAGGAAATATTGAGTTAGGTGTTAGTTTGATAAACTTGCCAATTAAATAATGATAATGAGGATTATCTTCGAAGCTTTTCTAATCATTAGAAGTTTGTAAAGCATCTATGAGAGATGATAAAGGATAGTCGGAGAGGTGTGTGGATGAATATTTGAATTATAAATGAATTTGCATGCCTTTCAAAGCAAAATAATTTCTATTGTGTCTGCATCAAACTTATTTCACGTCAAAATTCATTAAAATGTATGCCACACCATTATGAAGTATTTTACAGCTCAAATTTTTCTCTCTTGATTGATGACTATACTTTCATCAAGATGTGTATACATGTACATTGTTGCATACTCTTTGATGCATCATACGCATGCCTTCCATGCATCATTCACATGCTTTTTTAATGCACCGCTTCACACACTTTTCAATGCATTGTGACACGCTTTTTGATGAACCACATCACATTCTTTTCAATGCACTGAGTCGCTTGCTTTTTAATGTGTCATGCTTCAAATATTTCAATGAACTGCATCACAATTTTTGGCATGAGAATAATTGTTGTCAAGTGGGAGTTATGTAGTCGGCAATCATATACTTCTTAGGGAAGAGACATTTCTACAATGAGTACCAATAAAATTAGTGGTAATAGTGGTGATATTTTGAATAATGGGAGGATAACCAAAACTTTTCCTATAGCGATCATCTCAGTTATGACCATGACTTGATTATCCTCACAGCCTTAGAAGAAATTGAAACAATAAACCCAATGACAAGAATAATACATGAAATAGCTATAGAGGTATTGGAAACCATAGAGTTTGTCATTAATCGAGTCAGAACAAACTAGAAAAATGGATGCTGATCAGGGAAATTTGACAATAAAAAATTTCTGACTTTATTTTCGCTTATGTAGTGGCAATGGTCAAGGGAAGATATTGAAGAAGTTCATCCCAATTGCCTTTTAAGGTATTATGCAAGTCTTGAACATATTTGTAGCTCTATTGTAAATAGAAGATGTTATGGCAGAGAGTGTATATCCGAGAGATGTTATTATCTTGGAAGTATGTGGAAGAAAGAAAGTTTCATGTCCCTTTGACAGCCTCATGAAACATGACTAGAAGTAATCGGCTGTTTGACACTATTAACCATCCATGGTTAAAGGCTTATCATTTTGTATATTTGGTAGTGTAAATTTGATTTGAGAGCTGAAGAGTCCAAAAGATAAAGTTTCTCATGAGATAAATGAGAAAACAAAATGCCTAGACCACAAGAGATAGTTGGTAGTGAGGGAGTGGCCAATTAATAACTAAGCCCTAACCGGGCTATGACACCAGTTACAATAAAAGAAAAGAACTTGAAATGTTGACTACAATATTGGTGCCTACATATAGCAAATACAGGAGATAGAAAATGAAAAAAATAACAAAGAAAACACCCTCAACTAAAAGAATATATTACAGAATAACAATAGAATATTTAATAATTACTAACTTCCAATAAGATAAAATCTCAATGATAACACATGCAACTACAGATTTCTCTTAGTTTCAAGTATCACTGCACTATGTTACCAATGACATTATAAGCTCATCTGAATGATATCTTTGAGAAGTACATAATCAAAACTAAAATCTTTTTGAGATTTAAATTTTGAATAATACTACTCAAATAAATCTAGGGGCCACAATTTAGTAGGTAAGGCTCCAAAAAGATACGCTGAATGGATGGTCTTCATGTATGCTTATATCTAAGTCAAAGTCTAGATAAAACACATATCTGAGTAGAAAACCTTACATCCACCAAAACCTTATGGGTCAAAAATTTTATATTTTTGTAAAAGTGTCTTAGATTGAGTTTAGAATTCTAGTATGATAAAATTATGTATCAAGGTCAAAATCTTATATCTAATAAACCCTTATATCAAGATCAAAGACCTTATATTGGAGGAAAGTATCTTATAATTAAAAAGTACACCTTATATATGGTCAGAAACCTTATATGATAAAAACATTTGGAAGAGATCCTTCCACACCAATTTTGCATAACTAATTAATGACAGTTTATATGGTCTCATTGTAAAAGCTGAATCTACTTGGTGAATGTTGCTTTGCTTTTCAAACTTTCATTAGTTAGTAGCTATGAATGCCCAATAAATATTATATACATGCGCCAATCAGTTCCTAGAGGTAAAATGGTAAATAACTTGTGAGTATTAATACACTCAACAAATGAATCTATAAAAAAAATTGGGGTAGGTGGCTCTATCAAAATGAGGAGAGTGAAATGAACCTTTGCTTGGGCATGGATTTCATTGTTCCTCTTAATCACATAAAGATGTGACATGCATTTTTTGTGTAGATTTAAGTGGGGATGGCAGTATGCATTTCTTATTAATTTATAAGAAATGAAAAGACATTACTCAGACAAAATCAGGGTAATAAATAAGGTGCTTTCATGAGGTGTTTTTCATCAACATGTCAACATTGGCAGGTTCAGCTCCTGAATGATGTCACAGCAGGTTATCATTCTTGATGCCATGAATCCACCTACACATCGTTCAAGAATCAAATGAATTCGGCATCCCTTTGGCAATAGAACTTTAAACAATGTTAATGATCAATAAGAACGTAATTTTGCCAAGTCAAACAAAATGTTAAAAACAATTATTTCAAGTAGTAGTTATTAAAAAAAAGAAAATAACTGAAGAAGTTACGTAAGGGATCTGGCAAAAACTAACTTCACCAAAGTAGTTTGGATGACGGGAATATTTCCAGACACCTATGTTGCACCATTTCCCTCTGTTTGTAGGAGAATTCTTGAACACTAGCTTCTGCTGATCAGCAGTAGCTTCAACAGTTAACCCCACAAACCACATTATCCATCCAATTATATCTTGAGGTTTTACTGACGGATTTCTATCACTAGCATTCACAATTGTAAGAGGCAAGCTTACAGTCCAAACCCAGACGGCCTGTAGTAGAGTAGAAAATCTTTAATATACAATTAGCTCATGTGACAACCTCATAAGATTAAAAAAGAACATATAGAATAAAATTTAAAAAATGGAGATGGAAGAACAGAGAACTTATAAATTAAACCTGTAAGATCCAGAAAACTGATAACTTTGCCAAGTTATTACGCATATCATCAAAACGATTGTCTTCTCCCCATTGCAGGATTCTATTTCAGCATAGAACAAATCCATTTTTATGTTTCACATAAAACTAAATCAAGGGAAATTAGAACACCATGAAATGTCAGTGAGAGCATACAGCAAGGATGGACATGCTATTTTGCTCCAAAAAGTCAATAGTACAAACTAGGATATCTAACACAAAAATAATGATTGATGTTTCTCCCACTCACTTTGGGCTGGTACCTAATGCCACTCTGAATGATTTGGGTATTGGAATATGAGTGCATAGTGCACCCCCTACACCCAATGGTGTTAAGAGTGTCATTCGGTGAACCAAAACTGAGTGGCAACATCATCTGTCAATGTTTATTACCTCATCAGCAGAAATATACCCAAGCGAAGACCCCAGACTACCACAAGGGATGTCAGGACAATCTGAAGAAAGAAAGGAGTCATATTTATGTTAAAAATAATGAAATATGACAAAGGATTTCATAATGTCACATAGGGGATATTTCATTTAATCTCAAGTGCATTTTAGAGAGAAAAGGAAAAAAATGGACGGTAAAAACTCAAAATCATGCTCTTAAAAGTAACCCTAGAACACACCATTTCATTGTAATTTAGGATGCACAGATGAAGGTTGCTCGGGTTATAGTCCTGATTATGGTATGCATTCAACCCAAAAATTAACCTATTAAACATTATTTTCTGTATTCAAGATAAGTATCTTATCCAGCAAGAACTGCATTTTTCAAGTGCTCCTTGACTCTATGTAGTGTGTCCCTTTATAAATTACCGGCATTTGTTCCTGCGATTTTTTATTTAATTTTGGATCCAAAAGGTTTTTGTCTACATAGCTTTGGCAGTGTGCCGTCCTTGTGGGTGGGGTAATTTCAGATTATTTGAGAAGGATTCAAGCAGGATTTATTCGATATGCTTTTGACCTACAAATTTTTTTTTTTTTTGCTTTTGACCTACAATTGGAATCAAGTAAATGGCCATAAATCTCGTCTTGCTGGCACAGTTTTGGGTAAGAATTTCAGTAAAAGGATTTTGTCAGTTATCTTGGAAAGTAGATCACAAAAAAATGAACATAAATCCAACATATATTGTGCACCTTGTTCATTCATAGATTTGGCGGGCTGGTCCTTGCTATATACTCATGCTTCTTCCTTACCCCTAATCTAATTAAAAATTGTCAAGACCCGGCCCGGTTAGCTCGTGTATACGAGGCGGGAACGGAATCGGACATGTAAAACATTTGAATAGTCTTAAAACATGCAATTAATAATCTAAAAGACATGATAATACACAAAAGCGCCTCTAAAATGTTCAAAACGGTTACAACATCTTTCATATTATCTTAACACATGCCATAACATCAAAAGAAAATGTTTTATACAAAGGTGGCTTTTACCCTCTAACACATGCTAAACCACCTCAAAACAAACAAACTACTACGAAGAAAACAATAGAAAAACCTGTCACCAGGCGTACGACGACTGTAGGTGAACCTTGGGTTGTCAGCCATGTCTTGCAGCAGGTTCTCCTAAAATTTCCCAATACAAGGGAATGAGCTATAGCTCAATAGGAAAACTCTAATCCTAACATTTTCATATATCTAAAAAAATTTTACATTGAAAACTAAAAGAGAAAAGCCGTAAATATGTTTGCTTTAAAGATCATGCTAATGCCACATAAAATTTTCATTTGTCAATGTTACATAAATGTCTCAACCCATAAGTGTCTCAATGTCATATAGTTGTTTCATATTACATAAAAATTTTCACTGCCACATAAGTTTCCACAAACTTGTCTAAATGCCACATCGGTGTTTCTATGCCACATACATTTCTCAATGCCACATCAGGATTTCAGTGTCACATATGTTTCTCTTTGTCACATCGGTGTTTCAGGTTCATTGTTATCTAATTATTTCCATGTCATAAGTTTTGTTTGCCACAATGTCATTTCAAAGTTTACAATGCCACAATGTCATTTCCATGTTTAAATGCCTCAATGTCTCAATGCCACATGAATGTTTTAATGTGAATGTCTCAATGAATGTAAATGTATCAATGCTATAAATAATTATACAACCGTACCGGAGTACCAGGGGTGTACTGATCAGGTACACAACATCTTTTGGCCACTCATTTCTTTTTCTCTTTTGCCCCAAAAAGGAGCCATATTGCTTCCATATCTTTCATACATTTGTGCTTTCGCACCATATTTGGTACTCCGTATTCAACATATACAAATAAGTATATAAGTATATATGGAACCCCAACCTTTCATCATATTAGAAAAGTGGCTTAGGATGTTTAACCAACATAGAATAACCCATATGTATTTGATCAAATGTCCTTGATCTAAGAAGAAAGTAAAATCTTTAACAACATGTTCCATATAATAAGAAAGTAAAAGATTTGCCAACATGTTCCATATAAGGAGAGAGAGTAAGAGATTTGCCAACATGAAACATAAAGAAATATGAAATTGTAGGAAAAGAGATTCCTACCTCAATTAGTGCCTTTGAAAGTGTCTTATCTTCACCACCTTTTTTTTTTCCTTAATCCCTCCTTTCAAATCCTAAAAAACACATTTACAACATAAGCCCTTTTTGCCAAATTCCAAATTACCTACCCTAATATCTCTCTCTTACTTATAAATGCATCTTACATTTTTCCTTTAATACAACAAAACCTAAATATAACATTTTTCTTTTAATTAGTATTTAAATTTTCGGATTTAAAATAATGTAAAAAGTAGAAACATTATTTTCTTTTCCTCATTCTCATTTTCTCATCATTAGAGACTTCCCAAGCCTCCTAAGAACAAGTTTTAGGAAAAGCCCTAATTTACAACTCCAAAAGTTCTTAAGAAAAACTTTAAATTTCAAGGGAATTTTGTTTCTACAATCATCCTATCATCATTCTTAAACCAATTCTTCTTTAAAACAAAAACCCTAATTTTGAAACCTAAGTTTTTCTTACTAAAAAGTCATGCTTAATGGTTAGACTCATGCTCACATACATTCCCTTTCACTTTGCTATGAAAGCCCCATCAATTTAGCAAAACCCTAATTTTGAAACCTAAAGAAAACTAGAGGAAACTTAAATTTCTTTGCAAGAGAAACCTCCCCACTTCTTCCTACACACCTTTTTCTTAACAAAACTCATGAATTTCAAAAACCCTAAATTTTTAAACATGAAAATCTTGGAGAAAAAGAAAGTTTCTAGGTTCAAATCTTACCCCTTTCTCTTCCTTAAGCTTTCCCCTTGATTTTCTCCTAAAATGGCCGCCGGAAAATCGTTGCCGCCGCCGGCCGCCGCCTCTCCAAGCTCCGTCGCCTCTCCCTTTCGTCTTCTCCTTCTCTCGGCCGAAAGAAACGAACAAGGGACCGAATGAATCGGTCCCTTGGCGGATGAGGGGAATTAAGGGAGTGTTTTTGGGTAAATGACGCATGTGTCCTTTCCTCTAATAAATTCCTCAAGGCTCATGAGGGGTAAAATGGGTATAATAGGTAAAGTTTACTTAAACAAACTTAAATGATTTTTAACTCCTAAATCATGCAAAATTTCCTATAAGTTCTTTACACCATTTCAATCGAAATTTCGCGTAGAATTTAATAAAATTTATTTTGTTGCATTCTGACGACTTTGAAATTTCACCTAATTTCGTTGCGACGCATCGAAATGCGTGCAACGCGTCCGATTGAAATTTTCGGGTTTTACAATTCTCCCCTCCTAATAAAAATTTCGTCCACGAAATTTTTATTAGGAGAAAGACAAACATACCTTACTCAAAGAGATGAGGATAACATTTCCTCATTTTCGATTCTTTCTCCCAGGTAGCAACCCATGCTTCCATAATACCTTAACAAAAGGTATACTCCTGCTTCTGAGTTGCCTCACACTAAGCTCCAAGATTCGTTCCGGTTCTTCTACATAAGTGAGATCTGGCTGTACATCCACATCTTCAGTTATGATCTTAGCAGGATTATCAGATATAAACCTTCTCAATGAAGAAACATGAAACACATTGTGGACCACATAAGAAGTTGGTAAAGCCAATATGTAGGCCACCTTCCCTATCCTTTCCACTATCTCAAAAGGACCAATATAGCGAGGACTGAGCTTGCCAACCTTTCCAAAACGAAGCACACCTTTCATAGGCCTTATCTTTATGAAAACAAAATCTCCTACATTGAATTCCACAGAACGGTGCTTAGCATCATAATATTTCTTCTGCCTATCTTGTACTGCTAGCAACCTATCTCTGATCATTCTGATCTTGCTTGTAGCATCATCAACTAAATCTGATCCAATTACTTTCCTCTCACCTGCCTCTGCCCAACAAAGAGGTGTTCTGCACTTTCTTCCATAGAGGGCTTCATAAGGGGCGGCCATTCCTATGCTGGCTTGGTAACTATTATTGTAGGCAAACTCTATCAAAGGAGTATGAGATTCCCAACTTCCCCCAAAGTCAAGAACACACAGCCTCAACAAATCTTCAAGAGTTTGTATGGTCCTTTCAGTTTGTCCATCGGTCTGAGGATGGAAAGCTGTACTGAAAGTCAATTTGGTGCCCATAGCCTCTTGGACTTTTCTCCAAAGTCTAGAAGTGAATCTACCATCACGATCAGATACAATAGACTTAGGCACACCATACAAACGAACAATCTCAGCCACATACAACATTGCTAATTTCTCCACTGAGTCAGTTAATCGGATAGGCAAAAAGTGAGCAGATTTTGTAAGCCTATCAATAATAACCCAAATAGCATCATGACCCTGTCGAGATCTGGGTAACCCTGACACAAAATCCATAGCAATGTCATCCCACTTCCACTCTGGAATAGGTAAGGGTTGAAGTAATCCACTTGGCTTTTGATGTTCAGCTTTAACTAACTGACAAGTAGGACACTTTGCAACAAAATCAGCTACACTCCTCTTCATTCCAGGCCACCAAAACAATTCCTTAAGGTCTTGATACATCTTATTGCTACCAGGATGAATGGTATAAGCAGAATGATGAGCTTCATAAAGAACATCTCTTCTCAACTCATCAACATTTGGCACACAAACCTTGCCCTTATACCAAAGGAGATTGTCTTCATCAAAAAGAAAATCCTCTTCATGTCCTGCCTTCACTAAGTCAATGATCTTCATAAAATCAGAATCTCTCAATAATGCTTCAGCTATTTTTCTCTTCAAATCAGGTTGCACTATCAACTGATTTAACAATACATTCTTTGATGTAGGAAGTATCACAGACAACTCTAAACGTTCCATCTCCTCTATCAACTTCTCTTGTTGGGTCAATAAAGAATTTACCTTCACAGGCATCTTTCTGCTCAAAGCATCAGCAATTGCATTTGCCTTGCCAGGATGATACTGAATATTCAGATCATAATCATGAAGTAGCTCCATCCATCGCCTCTGCCTTAAATTTAGCTCCTTCTGTGAAAAGAGGTACTTTAGATTTTGGTGATCTGTAAAGATTTCACAATGCACACCATAAAGATAGTGCCTCCAAATCTTCAAGGCAAACACTACAGCAGCAAGCTCCTAATCGTGGGTTGGGTAGTTCTTTTCATGATTTTTCAATTGCCTAGAGGCATAGGCAACTACTCTCCCATGTTGCATCAAGACACAACCCAAACCCTTCAGTGATGCATCACTGTAAATCTGAAATCCTTCAGTGCCTGAAGGAAGAGTAAGAATCGGTGCAGTCATCAAACGAGTCTTCAACTCCTGAAAAGCTTCCTCACATTGACTGCCCCACTCAAACTTAACTGCCTCTGAGTCAATCTACTCAAGGGTGCAGCAATCTTGGAAAACCCCTCTACAAACCTTCTGTAGTAACCAGCAAGCCCAAGAAAACTCCGTACCTCAGTCACTGTTGTCGGTCTGGGCCAATCAGCTATAGCCTGTACTTTATGCTGATCTACAGAAATACCATCTCCACTAATAACATGACCAAGAAAAGTCACATTTTTCAACCAAAACTCACACTTGCTGAACTTGGCATACAATTCATTGCCTCTTAACCTTTGCAACACTGCCTGCAGATGATTAGCATGATGCTCTTCATCACAGGAATATACCAAAATGTCATCTATAAAGACTATGACAAAACTATCAAGCATTGGCTTGAAAACCCGATTCATCAAATCCATAAAAGCAGCTGGAGCATTTGTTAGTCCGAAAGGTAACACTGTAAACTCGTAGTGTCCATACCTTGAACTAAAAGCTGTTTTAGGAATATCTTCCTCCTTAATCCTCAATTGATAATAGCCAAACCTTAAATCAATCTTGGAAAAGACTGTGGCTCCCATTAGTTGATCAAATAAATCATCTATCATTGGCAAAGGATACTTATTCTTAATGGTAAGCTTGTTCAACTCCCTGTAATCAATGCAGAGCCGCATGCTACCATCCTTCTTCTTTACAAAAAGAACTGGTGCTCCCCAAGGTGAGGTGCTAGGACGAATAAAGCCCTTCTCCAATAGTTCTTGCAATTGAGACTTCAGTTCCTGAAGTTCTTTAACTACCATACGATAATGTGCTTTTGAAACAGGCTCAGCACTAGGTACTAGATCAATAGAGAACTCAATCTCTCTAACAGGAGGCATACCAGGTAAGACTTCAGGAAACACATCAGGAAAGTCTCGTACCACAGCAATCTCCTTCAACTCTGGCACTTGTTTTGAAGTATCTCTTACATGAGCTAAAAAGCTTGGGTACCCCTTCAACATTAAACTACAAGCCTTCATAGATGAGATGATCATAGAAGATACACCTCGGTCTCCTTGGAAGACAAGCTTCTCTCCGTTAGGAAGCTTGATTTTCACCACTTTCTTATTACAGTCTATGGAGAGGAACGGGTTAGACATCCAATTCATCCCTAAAATCACATCAAATTCCTTGAGTGGCAATACAATCAAGTCCACATCAAAATTCCTCTCACAGAAAGAAAGTGTAGTTGAACATATACTTGAGGCAATCATATTAAATCCATCTGGTAGTAAAACTGACAGTGTAGTGGGCATAATGCAGACATTCAATGCATGCTTCATAACAAACCACTGACTAATAAAGGAATGTGATGCACCAGTATCAAAAAGCACTCTACTAGGTAGACACTGAACATAAATAATACCTGTGATCACATCAGGAGAGTCTTTGGCTTCTTGCTGTGTAATGGCATAAACCCTTGGTTGCACAACAGGTCTCGTAGCCGGATGACTAGGTACTGAGGCTGAAGCAGTAGACTCTTGAGCTCTAGGTCTACCAACTGAAGGACGTCTCCCAGTACTCTGCTGAAGTGAAGGAACACTAGACTTTCCCTCCTTTGGACCTCTTGGACAGTTTCTAGCCATGTGCCCAGGCTGATGGCACCAAAAGCAAATATTTGATCCAGACAAACATTCTCCTCTATGCAACTTACCGCACTTATCACAAGGTCTGACACTAGAAGAAGAAGAAGAAGAACTTCCACCACTATAAGTTCTGAACTTCTTCTTCATGCTAGGACCTCCAGAATGAGTCTGGAAGCTCCTGGTCTTCTCAAAACCCTTCCTTTTCTGTAGAAAATCTCTCCTCTTCTGCGTGGTTTGAATATCAATCTCTATCCACTTTGCTCTCTCCACTAAAACCGAATAATCCTCCAGACCAAATGGGATCAATGGCTGGCGAATTACATCTCGAAGCCCTGACAAAAATCTATGACATTTCTCCTCAGCAGTTGAGATCATATGAGCTGCATAACGTGCGAGCTTTGTAAATTCAGCTTCATACTGTACAACTGTTCTATCCCCTTGTACCAACCGAATGAACTGCTCCTGCATCTGCCTCCTTGCAGAAAGAGGCACAAACCAATCTCTGAAAACTTTAACAAATTCATCCCATAAGATCTGAAATGTAGCTCTGCCACTAAACCTTTCCATCATCTGTCCTCTCCACCATCTCTCAGCTTCCCCATCCAGAACAAAAGTAGCTAAAGCCACTCTTCGATCAGCCGGACAATGCATACCTTCAAGAATTTTCTCAACCCTCATCAGCCAGTTTTCAGCATCAACTGGCTCTCCTACACCCGTAAAGAGAGGTGATCGCATGTCCTGAAAATTTTTCAAATATTTATCTACAGATGACTCTCCCCTGGATGGCTCTCCCCTGAATGGCTCTCCTCCCCTGGATGGCTCTCCCCTGGATGGCTCTCCCCTGAATGGCTCTCCTCTGAATGGCTCTCCTCCCCTGGATGGCTGCTCATGAGACTGCTGGATCAAGTGCGTCATAGCCGTCATCATCCGAGTGAAAGCATCCAAGGTAGCACTACTACTACCTACTGGGGGTTGTACCACAGATGGTACTGCTGGAACTTCTGTACCAGCTGGCTCATCCCTATTTGTATTGCCATCAGTAGCATTGGGTTCTTGATCCATAGTCCTAAACCAAATAAACAATTTCCCATTCAATACACATAGCATAATTAGCCAATCCTAACATGATGTATCTATCATTCTAAGGGCGCTTTATACTGATTTATATCCTAAACTTGCTCTGATACCACTCTTGTCAAGACCCGGCCCGGTTAGCTCGTGTATACGAGGCGGAAACGGAATCGGACATGTAAAACATTTGAATAGTCTTAAAACATGCAATTAATAATCTAAAAGACATGATAATACACAAAAGCGCCTCTAAAATGTTCAAAACGGTTACAACATCTTATATATTATCTTAACACATGCCATAACATCAAAAGAGAATGTTTTATACAAAGGTGGCTTTTACCCTCTAACACATGCTAAACCACCTCAAAACAAACAAACTACTACGAAGAAAACAATAGAAAAACCTGTCACCAGGCGTACGACGACTGTAGGTGAACCTTGGGTTGTCAGCCATGTCTTGCAGCAGGTTCTCCTAAAATTTCCCAACACAAGGGAATGAGCTATAGCTCAATACGAAAACTCTAATCCTAACATTTTCATATATCTAAAAAAATTTTACATTGAAAACTAAAAGAGAAAAGCCGTAAATATGTTTGCTTCAAAAATCATGCTAATGCCACATAAAATTTTCATTTGTCAATGTTACATAAATGCCTCAACCCATAAGTGTCTCAATGTCATATAGTTGTTTCATATTACATAAAAATTTTCACTGCCACATAAGTTTCCACAAACTTGTTTAAATGCCACATCGGTGTTTCTATGCCACATATATTTCTCAATGCCACATCAGGATTTCAGTGTCACATATGTTTCTCTTTGTCACATCGGTGTTTCAGGCTCATTATTATCTAATTATTTCCATGTCATAAGTTTTGTTTGCCACAATGTCATTTCAAAGTTTACAATGCCACAATGTCATTTCCATGTTTAAATGCCTCAATATCTCAATGCCACATGAATGTTTTAATGTGAATGTCTCAATGAATGTAAATGTATCAATGCTATAAATAATTATACAACCGTATCGGAGTACCAGGGGTGTACTGATCAGGTACACAACATCTTTTGGCCACTCATTTCTTTTTCTCTTTTGCCCCAAAAAGGAGCCATATTGCTTCCATATCTTTCATACATTTGTGCTTTCGCACCATATTTGGTACTCCGTATTCAACATACACAAGCAAGTATATAAGTATATATGGAACCCCAACCTTTCATCATATTAAAAAAGTGGCTTAGGATGTTTAACCAACATAGAATAACCCATATGTATTTGATCAAATGTCCTTGATCTAAGAAGAAAGTAAAATCTTTAACAACATGTTCCATATAATAAGTAAAAGATTTGCCAACATGTTCCATATAAGGAGAGAGAGTAAGAGATTTGCCAACATGAAACATAAAGAAATATGAAATTGTATGAAAAGAGATTCCTACCTCAATTAGTGCCTTTGAAAGTGTCTTATCTTCACCACCTTTTTTTTTCCTTAATCCCTCCTTTCAAATCCTAAAAAACACATTTACAACATAAGCCCTTTTTGCCAAATTCCAAATTCCCTACCCTAATATCTCTCTCTTACTTATAAATGCATCTTACATTTTTCCTTTAATACAACAAAACCTAAATATAATATTTTTCTTTTAATTAGTATTTAAATTTTCGGATTTAAAATAATGTAAAAAGTAGAAACATTATTTTCTTTTCCTCATTTTCATTTTCTCATCATTAGAGACTTTCCAAGCCTCCTAAGAACAAGTTTTAGGAAAAGCCCTAATTTACAACTCCAAAAGTTCTTAAGAAAAACTTTAAATTTCAAGGGAATTTTGTTTCTACAATCATCCTATCATCATTCTTAAACCAATTCTTCTTTAAAACAAAAACCCTAATTTTGAAACCTAAGTTTTTCTTACTAAAAAGTCATGCTTAATGGTTAGACTCATGCTCACATACATTCCCTTTCACTTTGCTATGAAAGCCCCATCAATTTAGCAAAACCCTAATTTTGAAACCTAAAGAAAACTAGAGGAAACTTAAATTTCTTTGCAAGAGAAACCTCCCCACTTCTTCCTACACACCTTTTTCTTAACAAAACTCATGAATTTCAAAAACCCTAAATTTTTAAACATGAAAATCTTGGAGAAAAAGAAAGTTTCTAGGTTCAAATCTTACCCCTTTCTCTTCCTTAAGCTTTCCCCTTGATTTTCTCCTAAAATGGCCGCCAGAAAATCGTTGCCGCCGCCGGCCGCCGCCTCTCCAAGCTCCGTCGCCTCTCCCTTTCGTCTTCTCCTTCTCTCGACCGAAAGAAACGAACAAGGGACCGAATGAATCGGTCCCTTGGCGGATGAGGGGAATTAAGGGAGTGTTTTTGGGTAAATGACGCATGTGTCCTTTCCTCTAATAAATTCCTCAAGGCTCATGAGGGGTAAAATGGGTATAATAGGTAAAGTTTACTTAAACAAACTTAAATGATTTTTAACTCCTAAACCATGCAAAATTTCCTATAAGTTCTTTACACTGTTTCAATCGAAATTTTGCGTAGAATTTAATAAAATTTATTTTGTTGCATTCTGACTACTTTGAAATTTCGCCTAATTTCGTTGTGGCGCATCGAAATACGTGCAACGCGTCCGATTGAAATTTTCGGGTTTTACAAAAATGACACCACATATTCAGGTAATATATGACCTTTAACTATCAGATTAAAATTCTTAAGGAAAAATAAAATTAAATGAATCATTTGAAAAAATAAAAAACAACCATCTTACATCAGCCAAGAAACAAACAAGAAAAATTGTTTACAGGCACGTTGGTTGACAAAAGTATCTGGACTCGATTGGTATCATGTTTTCTTATACCTAAAAATACAACTCAGTACTTAGCAAATAAAAATTAAAAGAAAAAATAAGTGAGGATAGATTGACCAAAATTTGGTTAGAATGGGTTTTTAGAATCTTTAGATTTATTTTAAGATGAGTGCAACATAAAAGTTGAGTGATTATCTATATATTGTACTTATCTTAAATCAAATTCAACAAAAGCTCATCTTAACTAATTTTTTTTATGAATATTCTAATCCTTTTTTTCTCCGAAAATAAATGTTAACTAAATGTTTCATCATCATAAACTTTTTCTTTTCTTATATTTTTTATTTTAATATCATAAATTAAGGGTGTCAACCCATTTAGTTTTAAAGCCCAATGAGCTTTATTATGTAGAAGTTGAGTTTGCCATTTCGATCAATAATTAAATCGTATGTTTAGCCAATATATTTGATTGTATATGGCTTTCAAGCTTTTAATGGCAAAAATCTATTCAATAAGAAAACTCTATGGTTGCCCTACATATAGGAAAGCATCATAAATCCCAACCTTGGGGCCTTCCTTAAGTCAAGGGTATGTAAATCCCAACCCTCAACGCAATCAACATCACAAAGTAATACAAGAAAATTGAGTTCAAGTTTCATATACTTATGAATCTATTTGGTATTGGTCTTTTGCACATAAATGCCAAAGTTGTCGGAGCTTGTGACCCACCAATAACTATCAAAGGTAAGTGTAAGACTTACCATCTTCTATCAAGCATGTCTTATCCACCAAGAACCTAGGTCACGCTTGGTGGTCTCAATTGATCAGGTGATGCTAGTAGGTTCTTGGGTCAATTTCAAGCGGTGAAACAAAAAGTGTCGAAATTGAAAGAAAAACTTACAAATAAATATTAAAATTAAAAAACATTTCATGCGAAACAATGCAGTCAATAAGCATCTCAAATTTTGCACCAATGTCATGAGCATCCTAAATTACCAAGAGATAAAAGAATCATAAATATGAAAATGTTACTTATTATTTAGAAGAATCTTACACCAATGATAGGTTCAAATATAAAAAAATCATAACTAAATGATCTATAAAATTGCTATCAATTTGTCAAATTACACACAATTAAAAGCACCTCTCCCCTATAATAGGTATGATTAGCACTAATCATTATTGGATTGGATTCTAAAATAAAAAAAAATACTACCTTATATTCCAAGATATATGCATGTTGGGCATTTTTCACAATGATAATAACCATTGCAAATCATTGCTAGAGGGAACTCTATATAAATTTAGTCGCCTTTTATTATTATTATTATTATTATTATTATTATTATATATATATATATATATATATATATATATATATATATATATATATATATATATATAAGCCTAACAAAAGCTCAAGCAATACTAGCAATTTCTTGCTCAAAGCAGCCATTCATCCATGTTATACATCAAATTGCCAACAATGAAATTTGAGTTTGATCAAATACTACAAAGAGTTAAGGTCATATTAAGTGTATTTATATGATCACATAAAAAATTCTTACATCAACAAGGATACAAAAAGCTTCCTTTATATTGCATGACTAAGCATAAAATGTGCCCCTAAGACTCGAAACCCGAATGAAAAACCAAGTTCAAATATTCCTTATTTGTTAAGTCAATAAATTATCTGTTACTTGATAAAGCATGAAACTCTATGTTAGTCAAAGTCAGCCTTAAAATTGGCCCATTGGGAAAACTTTTCCCCTATCCTTGCAAGGTGCTCTTAGACAATGCAACTCATGACTATTAAAAAGGATCATTTAATCATGTTGGGCCGACTACTTCCAGTGATTAAGCAAACTAAAGTCCATGACAACTTGATATGATAGAACTATGGGTTCATGATCGAGCTTGTTTTCATTTCAACATTAGAGCCAAAAGACTAGTTTTAATAAAAAGTTTATTCTCATGATTAAGTGAGATAATTAATTATACGAGCTTATGCCTATAGGAAATCTCAAACCACATCATAAGGTCCTTTATGATGGCAAAATTTATATATAAGGTCTTACCTAATATACAATCTATCTTTTAAAAAATAGTCTGAACACAAAACTCTCATATTTATATTAGTGGAGATGGGTTTAGATTTTCACATCCCACAATCCAATGACTAATTGGTTATCTCCATGGCTATTTGATTATATATAATAATAGTCTATTGATTTTTTCAAGAATTGTCAAACAAACTGTATTTATTATCTAGTGAACTCTGACAATAACAAGACAATCAACATTATGGTAGATGATCAAGAAATATAAGCAATATTGTTAAAGTCAAGTCGCTAACTCATGAGTTTAGGTCATGCTTGAATATAACCTAAGTTTTAAAATCCTAATCAAGCTTGTTTATTATTATTATTTTTATTCATCTCAACTATAATTAAGTTTTAATTTAATCCAATTAATTATATTTTTAATGCTAATGATTAAAATTTATAGCTTTATTACTGGACATAAATGCAGGGGCGGATATAAGGGGGGGCCTAGGGGGGCACGTCCCCCCCCCCCCCCCCCCCAAAACCGAAATTTTGAAAGACCGCCTCCCATTTTTGTGAGCGGCAATGGCAATCATAATTTATTTCCAAAGAAAGGTTCTTGTTTATTGCTGCTCTGTGATTTGTTTACTTGACGCCCTAATTTAGATTTCCTCTCGGCTCTCACGATTCATCTTCTCAACCTCCACTCGACATTCGTTCGTGATTCACGATTTATCTTTAAAATATTCCTGCTCGGCTTCGCGGTTCACATTTGCTTTTCTCCTATTCGACTTCTTTCCAGTGAGTTGTATCTTCTACTATATCTTTTCTCTAAATGGATGCTTATTTGACTTCGTTCTAATGAGTTGCATCTTCCACCATATCACCTTGTTCCCCTACGATCTGATGTTCTTCCCAAGTGTGATTCTCTATTGATTCAACCAGTGTTTTATTATTTTTTGTTTTTAATTGCATTGTGAATTGAGATTTTTTAGCTGCTTAATTGTTGGACCTTATAGGCTAAGTTCTCTTGTTTTTAATTGCGATGTGAATTGGGATTTTAGCATTTTTTTTTTGTTTCGGAACTGCTGTCTATTCAAATATTTCTTCTATTTGATAAAAATTCCACCATTACAAACATGGAATACCTAGACTTTCAAATTACATACAGTTTGGACTTTCAGGCAATATTCCAATAGGCTTGTAATTTATCTTGATCCTGAATTTCCTATGCAAAGTTTCTATTAAGCAATCATTATATTATAATTTTCAGTAGTTTAGTCATTTATATGTTTTAGCAATCAACAACTTCTCTAGATCAATGCACTCTAGCTGTTCGATTAAATGCCCCATCAAAATAATAAATTCAAAATAGTTTGCTACATCTCGTGCCGCTTAATGAGTTTTATTTTATCTTGTAATTAATATTTTATTTTTTAAATAATAAATTCAAAATAAATTTGTAAACTATCTATGTCGATTCTGTCAGTCCTAAATCTGAATGAAAAAATTTGAGAAAACTTTTGAAATAATATATTTATGCCCCCGCTGTAAAAAGTTTCTGGCTCCGCCACTGCATAAATGAATTAGCATTATTCAACAGCTAGTGTTTATGTTATTTAGTGAAATATAAATATTAATAAAAAAATAATCTATATATCTAGTTATTGTTTGACATTTTTATCATACTTATACCCTTAATAACAAATAATTTTTAGAGTGTAAATTATACAAGAAAATTAAGACAATAATACAAAAAAAGTCATCAAATAAACAATTATAGAATTCTTAACAAGCTATCTGTTAAACAAATAAGTATGCTCACGAACATAAAATAAATAAGTGATCTAATGTTCAAGTTTATTTAATTATCTAAATAAATAAGTATAAAGAGCATTATAAGAATGAGCATCGAGCTTGTCATCACTAGTTCACTGACAACCTTAATGATATTTTCAAATACAAAAACCTGCATTTATACCTTTCTTAATTCACAAATTTACATGTAAGGCTATTTTAAGAGAAATTGCTATAGAAGTTAGATATTGTTTTTTTGGATTCCTTGTAATAGATCTAGGATTTGATCAAATTATAGAATGACAATAGAGAGATTGAATTAAGGGAGAAATATTTATAAAGTTTAGATATCATCTTGGATTGACCTTATTTTGGCCTACATACTAGAGGCTTATTTTTCTCGGTTTGGGTGCTTGGGTTTTTGATAAGGGCAGAGGGAGAGGGAAAAAGAAGAGAAAGAAAAAGAGAAGGGAAAAATTAGATGTGAAGAGGGATAATGATGACACCTCATTTGGTAGAGGAAACCAATTTGTTTCATAAAATTACACTCTGACATGGATTGCTGTTATGAAAATCTAATTACACTCTTCATAAGTATTCCTCTTAATTAAAATATGTTTATCAAGTGAAATATCTATTTCTTTTTCAGTAATTTACTGTACTTAGCAAGTACCTTCCTAGTGCGTTAGGTATCAAGCAATCATATTGCCTTAATGGTTACTAGCACTCTTGAAAATACTAGTTAATAAGCTTTAAGATTTTCCTTCATAAATGGGTTTAAATAACAGTCCTTTTTAAACCCATACCCATTTATTTTGGCCTAATGGCAGCTTTAAAGTGCCAGGCATACGAGCTTGTGGGCTGGTCTAGCCCATATATTCGCACGAAAAAAAACTTTCAGTAAACAATCATATCTCAAAAAGGAAAAGGGGAACTATAACCTGTCTAAAATGCCATGATCCTTTCAGCAATAGAGTTAGTATTGCAAGTAGAACAAAGTTTGTGCTACCTGCAGAATACAATATGATACATTTAGCAAACATCATGTAATCACTTACTGCAAAGCTAGCAAGTTTTGACACTAAATAATGCAAAGATATAGTTGGAAACATATAACTTGAAGAACACGCACATATAAACATGCAGAAGAATAAAAAGGTACTCAAGTGAAACAAACGTAATGTGTTGTTAAAAGATTGGCTAGAACAGGCACCTCACTTCCAAAGAGAAACACGCTCCGACAGCAGTTATAGAACTCTCTCTTATACAATTTTATCATCTTTAATTTTAATGATCGTGCTTTATTTTATTTCTTCATCGCTCCTGATTTTATAATCTATATATATATATATGGGGAGAAATTGAGAATCATAGTTCAAATTCAATTAAAGAAGATGGTTAAAAATACACCTGTTCTGCAAAGGCACAAAAAAATATAGGCAGACAAGCTTGTTTTAGGCGAAAAATAAAACAGAAACATCAAATAAAGGGGCGAAAAGAATGACATCCTGTTAGACCGGTCCAGCCGGTCCACGCAGGACCAGCCCAGGCGAACGAGGCGGACATTCTCCGTCTCCTGCTACAGATGCACGAGCCGCAGGTCCACGAGAGCAGTTTTGGAAGGAATTTTGAGGGATTTGAGAGGGAAATTTGAATGTAGGGACTGTTTAGGGATTTCCTCTTAATTTGTATGCATTAAATAGTTTGCTTTCCTAGGGTTACGACATCTTGAATTTGGTTGAAATTTGAGATCTCTTAGATTTAGGTTTTCCTTTGGGCTCTAGCGGCGTCTAGAGATTTGGGAGAGATCGATCCTCCTCTCGAATAGAGGATCAATTATATCTTGCTATTTTCCGTTTCCCTTTCATCAAATAATACAAATTATCTACTGTTTTCGTGTTTTTGTGTGGACTTTTGTGGAGATTTCTCGCTATTTTCTAAAGATTGATAGGAATTACTTGAGATCTTCAAGTGTTTCCTATCAAATTGGTATCAGAGACTTGTCTTGGGATCATCGGCGGCTGAAATCCAAAAATTTCAGCGAAGAAATTTCTTCTGGAAGAAGATCGTCTGGTAAATCTTGGGAAGAGTTATGGCCGAGAAGAAGGTTGAAGTTTTGGAAGGAGAAATTAGGCAACTAAAATCAGATTTGGAGGAAAATTTTCTGATCTTCATAATCAGATTTCCTCCAATAACGAAAGGTTGGAAGGGAAGTGTGCCGTGATGGAAGAGATGTTGAAGAAATTGCTAGAAGTGAAGACTAATCCGACAACATCAAAAGCAATGGAACACATCGGCGGCAGTGAAAGAGGTGGAAACCCAAACATGTTTAGTGGAAGGGAAAATCTGGAGGTGGAGATCTTGGAGGGTGAAGATGGAATACCTCCTCTAGAACCACTTTCTAGGGAGGAGATGAGCATTGGCTACGCAAGAAGGGGTACTAATTTTGTATGGAGAGGGGATGACTTTGAGCGCCGGGGCGCTGATTTTGAGAGAAGAAGAGGGGATTTTGATGAAGGGTTTGTGTATGATCGTCGGTGGGAAGATCATGACAACTGGGGAGCACCTCCTCTTCGGGGAACGGGAGGTTATGGAGGATTCAGGGGAAACGGAAGTGACCCGAAGGTGAGAAAGTTGAAGATGCCCATCTTTGAGGGAGAGGACGGCCATGGTTGGATCTACAAAGTGGAGCGTTACTTTGCTGTCAACGGGTTGACAGAGGAAGAGAAGCTGACGACGGCAGGACTGTGTTTAGAAGGGAAGGCATTGGCATGGTACCAATGGCGAGACATGAGGCGACCAATAAGGACCTAGAGGGAGTTTAAAGACTACCTGTTGGAACGTTTCCAAATCAGCAGAGGAGGGGACTTCTACGAGCAGTTCTTCGCTTTGATGCAGGAGGGGATAATGATGGAGTACCATGAGCAATTTGAGTATCATGCCAGTCGATTGGATCGACTTCCAGAGACTATACTGGAGGGGAACTTTATGAAGGGATTGAAACTAAAGATCCGCGCATCAGTTAGAGTGATGAGACCTCGGGCCTTGGGAGAGTCTATGGAGTTAGCTCAGTTGGTTGAGAATCAGAGGCACCTAGAAAAAGAAGCAGGAGGCAGCAGTTCAGGAGGATCGTACAGGATGACCACCACCTTTTTGACACCCAAGGAGCCAACACCGAGTACTCTTAGGGAGACTTCGAAGGAGAAGACTGCCGGCGGAAGACCTGGGGACAACTTCAAGAAGCTCACAGAAACAGAATTACAGGAGAAGATGGCGAAGGGGATCTATTTCAGATGTGACGAGAGGTATACGCCGGGGCACAGGTGTAAGGACCGAACTCTTCAGGTTCTTATTGTTTGTGATGAAGAAGGAATGGAGGAGGGTGTCGTCTCTCCACCTTGCGGACAAGGTGGATCTTTGGGAGGGGAGTATTGTTAGGCCGGTCCATTGGACCGGTCCAGCCAGTCCACGCGGGACCGGCCCAGGCGAACGAGGCGGACATTCTCCGCCTCCTGCTATAGCCGCACGAGCCGCGGGTCCACAAGAGCAGTTTTGGAAGGAATTTTGAGGGATTTGAGAGGGAAATTTGAATGTAGGGATTGTTTAGGGATTTCCTT
The DNA here is from genome assembly GCA_019925795.1 of Dendrobium chrysotoxum. NCBI lineage: Eukaryota > Viridiplantae > Streptophyta > Magnoliopsida > Asparagales > Orchidaceae > Dendrobium > Dendrobium chrysotoxum. The sequence continues at coordinate 88,352,966 of CM034313.1, forward strand.
TTGATTTGTATGCATTAAATAGTTTGTTTTCCTAGGGTTAGGGCATCTTGAATTTGGCTGAAATTTGAGATCTCTTAGATTTAGGTTTTCCTTTGGGCTCTAGCGGCGTCTAGAGATTTGGGAGAGATCGATCCTCCTCTCGAATAGAGGATCAATTGTATCTTGCTATTTTCCGTTTCTCTTTCATCAAATAATACAAATTATCTACTGTTTTCGTGTTTTTGTGTGGACTTTTGTGGAGATTTCTCGCTGTTTTCTAAAGATTGATAGGAATTACTTGAGATCTTCAAGTGTTTCCTATCACATCCAAAGCATCAGAAATAGGACACAAGAAGGCATCATCCAAAAGGCAAAGTCACAACATAGAACCATAAAATCATTCCTGATCAAAATGAAGCCACGAAGACAACATCCAATCAAAAATTCCAAATTCCAAATAACAAAGGCCACCATTTTCACATAAAAAATGAAGTAGGATGAAGACTGGGTGTAACGAGAGCAAAAAATGACCAAAAGAAGCAAGCTAGTCAAAAAAACTGCAGAAGATAAGCAATGTAGCCGGATTTTGCTTCCATCTTTTGAGGTTGGCACGTAAGAAACTCAGAGATCTTAATAATAGAAGTATAACTACTACCTTGTTTGTTGTCAAATTTTCTAGCATTCTTTTCTCTGCAAATGAGATAGACAATTCAGTTGATGGAGAGGAGGTAAAATACCTTAACGGTATGGGAGGTGTTGCTCACATCCATAGAGTAATCCAAAATTTGAAGAAGAAGTCTAAACAAGAAGGTAGCCGTACAGGGCACAAGAAAAGTAGAGGTGATGAGGACATCCGACCATGGAGAGTTTATCAGAGACAGGGTCGACGATTTATGACCACGATTACACCACTTTATTTTTGAGTTATGATATGTATTTGATTTATTATCGCAGTTTTTCCATTTCTACCCTCACTTGAGGGAATAGTTTTTTGTGACCCTTAGGGGCATTTGTGTCTTTTATTTCTTCTTTGTAAACATTAGCTATTTATATCCCCTCCTCCTTTTTAGAGAGGGTAATGATGATTATTAAGAAAATTTCAGCAATTGTGCTCTTTTGAGAGTTCTTGGGAGAATTATAGTGAAGTCCCTAGGTGAGGGCGGCATAATACCCACCAACTGCATGAAGCGTTCGGGTTCGTGGTCCTCCTCTTTCCGCCAATCCTTTCCCTCTCTCCCCCTTAACCTCCGGCCATCCCTCCCCTTCTCCCTCTCTCAGCCGAACCCCCACCACCACCACAACCCTGGCCGGCCACCCCCTCTTCCACCTCCAAGCCACCGGCCAAGAGGCCCATCGCCTCCTCCTCAAACCGTCGGTTCCAAGGTTCCTTCCCCTTCTCCAAGCCGCCGGCCCAAGCCCCAAAGCCATCCCTAGCTGCCGACTCCAAACCCTAATCCTAACCCTAGCCGGCGGCCTCATCCTCCTCCCCTTTGCCTCCAATATTCAAATCCCCATTTAATACTTTCCATTTATTAAATATCTTAAACTTGGAAAATTATTAATTTCAATTCCAATCTATTTTGAATTTGAAAGTCTTTCCTAAAATAAATTCCTAAAATAAGATGGCTTATTTTAGGAAAGTTCCTAAATGGCATCAATTTAATTTAATTAGGAATTTGTCATAATATCCCCTTCCCTAATTAAACATCCCTCTTTGGCAACCTCTCTATTCCCTTCCCCATCTCCTCCCCACCCCTCTACTCGTCGGCCTACCCTCTCTCTTGCCTTCCCTTTTTGATTCCATCTCCTTTATTACCTCCCCAATTATTTCCCTTGCCAAGGGAGGTATTTTCTCTTCCCCATAGTCGACCACGTCAAACCCTTGCCGCCTAGATCCACTCGCAACTGCTGTCCATATTTCTGGACTAGGAGATTGCTGTCTAGAATTTTTTCGGATCGTAATTGCTATCCAGGACTTCCAAAACCAGCAAGATTGCTGTCCAGAACAACTCCTACTTGCTGTCCAGTAGGCGGTAAAGTGCTGTCCCAAAATTTCTGCATCTTCTCCTTGCTATCCTACCATCCGGAAATTCACCGGCTGCTGTCCAGAAGTTCTAGAACTTTGTAATTAGCAGCTCCTTGATGTATGGCTGACTCAGAACATGATCACGGGTTTGTTTACAACGATCAAGGGTAGGTGGACATCCTCAAGTCTCCGTTCTTCGACATCAACTTGGAGGTCGGCCATACCGTTGAAGACTACGTCGAAGGATTATCTTCTTTCTCATCGCCGGTATCGACGAACAACTCTCTCCCGCTCAGTGGCAGATCATTTCCAAATCCTGATAAAGGTGAATTTCTCCTCCAAGTCTTTTGCTTTTCTAAGTCTTCCCTTTAATTTGTGACATCATAAGGATTGTGCAACCTATCTCCGTTTAGCCTACATCATAAGTGTGAGTGAGTGGATCTAATTAGTGCCTAATCTATATGTTAACATTGGGATTCCCTTTAAAAACTTCCATATATTGCATAGATTGATTGAATTGATTAATATTATGATCCTAAACGATTATCGTGTAGTTTGGCCTAAGCTACATCACCCCTCTTATTGTATTCAATTTTCCGTTTAATTCGCTAAAGTTAGAATAATTATTGTTGCTCTATTTTAAGGCATTAATTTCAGCATTGCATATTTACATACGCACCTAGTTCTACATCAAAAGGTGGCTCTAAGTTTCCCTGTTACACAGCTGACAAAGCTACGAAGCAAAAATGTTGCGTTTAGCCAGAGTATTCACAATTTTATGACCTCCCTCCATAGGCAACCAAGAGTAAATAGAGTAATGGATAGCATAATTCTGATACCATATGAGTTCATGCCAGCTAACATTAGGAGAGCTACCATAACAGGCAGCAATAAAAGACCTTAAAGTCCATCTCCTTACTGCCATCCCAGAGCTTAAGCATCTTGATTAGCAAGAATGTTGTTAATAAAACTTAGGGTAGGAGCAACAGCTGTAATCTGGGACAGATCCCTGCCAGTTGGAGAGATGAGGGAACTGAGGGAGGAACAAGAGTGAATAGATCTGAAAACCTGAAATTTTCACTTCTGAATAATTCCAAAAGAGACTTTGTCATGGACCCAAGGTTCCAAAATAGGAGAAAGGAAGAACCATTCCCCAATAGAAAAGAAGAGGTGAAGCTTCATCGCACAAGCAACTTTACAAATGCTTTTCCAAAGGGAGAAGCAAATCTGCAATAGAGCTTCCAAATTAAATTTTTAGCCAAAAAAAAAGGAAGCAAGCAATTTTTTGTAGTGCCACAGCACCAAATAAGCTTAAACATGTATCCTTAGATATTAAGTCGATGAAATGAAGACCTAGCCCCCCTTAGTCCTGGGCCAGCAAGTAGACTCCCATGAGATCGTGAATCTTCTTCGCAACAACGCTAACATGTTGAAGAAATTTTGCGCAGCAATATTAAGAGTTTTGATAAAGCGTCTGGGGATAAAAAGAATGTGAGACCAATAAGCTATACCATTCAAAATGAAGATTTTAAGGTGTTAAAACAAGCGAGCCAAGGAGAGGCATTTGGCCTTTCACCCATCTACTATTTGCCTGTTCTTGTCAATAAGAGGTTGAAAATCAAGCAGGTGGAGTGGAAACAATAATAGGTAAGTCCAAGCACGTAAAGTGAGGTTAGGAAAGAGCAAAACTCAGCCTGCAAGTAAGGGCCTGAGGGGTTCTTAAAGAAGCTAATTTAGCTTTTGTGGGATAAATTGCAAGCCCAAGAACCGGTAAAGGATTTCAAGAGTATTTGAGGCATTATCTATGCTATGATTAGTAGCAGCCACAAAGTCTAAAACATCATCCAGATATAGATGTAGAGATGTGAGAAAATATATTATTAAGGCAACCTTAAATGATCATAGGGTCCATTAAGTATATATGCAGAATCGGGAATAGAAATTTTAATATAATATATCCACAAGAAATAAAAAAAATTAAATATAATCAATAATTCTTAAGGGCAAGATGTTACAAGAGATGTATATGTGAAAGGAATACTTATCATCTTTCCAAAAATTGAGTACACTCTCTCATGAATAATCTCATAAATGTGGTTTTCTCACGACAAGGCCTTCTTCTTGCATGCACTGATGAAGCTCCCATACATATGTACAAATATGATATATTAGTGGTATTTGACTGCGGAATGCACACTTAGTTAAACATATACATGCAAATAAGGTAAATATTATCAGGCTCATGCAAGTATATAAATAAAACTTTTGCATGCATATGAACAAGTACATTTAATGTTTGCAAGCAAGTTCATATAACTTCATAAACAAATGCATTTGTGAATTATATAAATAAATTATATGCTTTACATGCACACACAAATGAATATATGCATAGATATTTATATTATAATTATTATCTTGATCGGGCACGAATCTCGAGGCAAAAATCAAGTTGGAAACTTCAAAAATTAAATCCGAGATCATCTGAACTCCGATTTCAGCAAACTTATAGTCGAACTGAACGTCTCAGAAATACGAACCCAATGACACCAAGTTCGACTCAATCCGAGCCCAAATGAGTCCAAATCAAGGACCCGAAGCGCATTTGGAAGGTTCAATCATAATTTGGATTATCAAACAGCTTCCAAACATGACATGCTTATAGCCGAATCGAGCAGCTCGACGAGACGAATCCAAAGAGCCAAAGACCGTCAATTTCTGACATCATTAAGACATTCAAATGCCCAATAAACGGTCCACGATCAAAGGATTCAGCATCGGCCGTCCATTCAAACCACTCCTAATTTACCCTTGATCTTCCTCCTATTTACTGTTCATGCCACTCTCAAAAAACTATAAATAGACCCCTCATTCCTCATAGAGAGGAGAGGAGGAAGGGGGCTCAAGCAAAGAAGAGAAGCAAGGAGGAAGAAAGGAGGCCCAAGCAAGTAGGAGAAGGAAGAGAGCTCTCTTGCCACCAGACTCCTTGACGACCACCGGACTTCAGGCAAGCCACCGACTATCGCCGCACTTCCGCTCGTAGCCAGATTTCTACCCGACGTCAAATTTTTGCCTGTCGTCGGGCTTCTGTCAGTCGCTGGACTTTCGTCGGACTTCAACCCGACGCCAGACTTCCGCCCGTTGTCGTATTTCTACCCGACGTTGAATTTCCACTTGTCGTCGGACTTCTGTCAGCCTCCGGACTTTCATCGTGCTTCAACCTGACGTCGGACTTCCGCCCGTCGCAGGATTTCTACCTGACATTGAACTTCCAGCCGTCGCCGGACATCTACCCGCCGCTAGACTTTCGTCGGACTTCTACTCGATGCTAAACTCTCACCCGTCGCCGGACTTATGCCAGTCGCCGGACATTCGTCGGACTTCTACCGGATGCCGGACTTCCGCCCGTCGCTGGATTTCTACCCAACGCCGAACTTCCACCCGTCGCCAAACTTCTACTTGTCGTCGGACTTTCGTCAGACTTCTACCCGACGCTGAACTTTCGTCCGTCACCGGACTTTCGTCAGACTTCAACCCGACGCTGGACTTTCGCCTGTCGCCGGATTTCTACCCGACGCCGGACTTCTGCTTGTCGCCATACTTTTGCCCGTCGCCGAACTTTCATCAGACTTCTACCCGACGTCGGACTTCAGCTCATCACCGGACTTCTACTTGACACCGGACTTCCTCTTGTCACCGGACTTTCGCCGAACTTCAACCCGACGTCGGACTTCCGCCCATCGCCGGACTTTTGTCGGGCTTCTACCCGACGTCGGACTTCCGCCCATCGCCAAACTTCTGCCCGTCGTCGGACTTTCGTCGGACTTCTACCCGACGCCAAACTTTCGACCATCGCCGGAATTTTGCCAGTCGCCGGACTTTCGTCGGACTTCTACCCGACACCGAACTTCCACCCATCGTCGGACTTCTGCCCATCGTCGGACTTTTGATGGACTTCTGCCCGTCGTCAGAATTTTGATGGACTTCCGCCCGTCGTAGGATTTCTACCTGACGCCGGACTTCCGCCCATCAACGGTCGTTCTAACATCTATCGTCAGACAACGGTCTTTCCGACCTCGTCACCCGTCGACTACGGTCCTTCTGACTGTCGCCAGACAACGGTCCTTTTGACCTCCGTCACCTGTCGACTACGGTCCTTCCGACCTCCGTCGCCAGACAACGGCCTTTCCGACCTCCGTCGCCCGCCAACTACGGTCCTTCAGACCTACGTCACCGATCTCCGTCGCTCGCTGACTACAGTCCTTCTGACCTCTGTTGCAAGACAACAGTCCTTCCGACCTCCGTCACCCGTCGACTACGGTCCTTCCGACCTCCTTCGCCAGACAACGGTCTTTCTGACCTCCGTCACCCGCCAACTATAGTCCTTCCGAAGACTACGGTCCTTCCGACCTCCATCGCCAGACAACTGTCCTTCCGACCTCTGTCGTCCACCGACTATAGGCCTTCCGACCTCCGTCGCTAGACAATATTCTTTCCGACCTCCGTTGCCCACTGAATATGGTCCTTCCAACCAAACGAACACGTCAACAGTGATTCTTCCTATTTACACCATGTAATGCAATATGTATGATATATATTTGTCACATCAAGCCAAAGCCTTCCTCCCAAAGAAGGGCCTCATTTGTAATCGACTGCAAACAATAGTGGATCCATTCAAACTGGGCTAGGCCCCGTGGGTTTTCCCCTTTTTTAGGATTTTTCATATAAAAATCTTGGTGTCTCTTATAAATATTGCACCATCTCTTATCTGATTGCGTGTTGGATCTTCATACAAAGCTAAGACGTTAAACTTTATATTTCTCTACCGCCGTGAATATTCCAGGATGGAACATATACATATATATATATATATATGCTAGGAGTGCTTGTCAAATTCTCTTTTCTCTTAGACCATTTCATATTTTTTTTAGGATACTTGGCCTTATGTTGTGCCTTTTAAGGTTCTCCCTGGGAGCCTTGTCATATACTGAATTTAACACTTCATAGTAATAAAATCTAATGTTATTAAAATTATGCTCAGTGTTATATAAAAACGTTTCATACTAGCCCAATCACATCATATAATCTCCGGTTGATCTGGGGGGTTGGAGGTGTAATACCTCTTATGGCTACTTTAATGGTGGATCAGATCTACTCTTATATAACCATAAAGAAGTAAGCTACGCAAGTTTAACTATTAAAATGATAACAGATGAAGAGCATGGAATATAATAAATAGTCTCAAGAATTATATAAGAACAATAGGTTTGTCTGAGCATTGAAATACAGCTGATCAAAAAATAAAAAATAAAGTCAGCACTGAAATGCATTTTATAGGTAAATTTATCATTATATTTTTTAGTAAAATATTGAAATTTAAGGATACATGAGGAATAAAGTCGAAAGAAAAGGCTTTGCCTTTCACAAAGTGAAGAGAGAAGCTTTCTAAATGATGAATGTAGTACCCTTCATCTTTACCTCGTACTTTTGTAGTAAGGTCCCCAAGATGGTTTTTTTTTCTCCCCACCCTATTTTCAAGTGTATACATAGATTCAAGGTAATGAGAAATAGCATAGAGAGATGATAACAACAACAACAACAACATCAAGCCTTTGTCCCACTACGTGGGGAGAGAGATGATACAATACTAAAAAGTAACCTTGGTTAATCTCATAGTCTAATTATCCACATCAAGACTCATACCAAATCAATTATAGTTCATTGAGTTTCTAGAGATGGCATTTATACTTTCAACATTAAGGACACTGGATTACACCAGGACCTATGTAGGATGGTCCAAGGAAAATTCAATCTCATGATCAATTGATTTTAATGAAGTTCATCACGATCGTCTAATTAAGATCATCATCAATATCTCTGAGCATCATTATTATCATTAGCCTTATTTCAACTATTTATTTTCAGCTTTAGCAATCGTTATTTTCCAGGCATTCTCAATGAGTGTTGCATGAGATGTTAAATCAACTCTTTACTCTTAATCGATAACTTCCATCCATAAAATAGCTTGTTTGTAATGCAAGACTAAGGCTACATACATCAAACCCTTCCTAAACCCAACATTGGCAAGACAAAATTTGAGCAATAGATTTCCTCTAGGACATTATCGTCTCCCACAACTTTTGATAACATGTGCTAGCTCTACTCCACCCAATCTGCTTATGGACCTAAATTAAAAGACAAATCACTCCAGCATGATTTTCAGGAAGAAATAATTCAAATTCTTCAACATAAACATCACCAAGCATCAAAAGGAAACGATTTTTTTTTAAGCTTTAATGAGATTTTTTTCAAGTTTCTTTTAATTTCAAGCTCAAGCGTTCTCTGATGGAAACCTTCCATAAGGCAACCTCACTCTCTTCCTTGGTTGAGTTATGCTCCTGACACTCAATTGAGATAAAGTCCTTTCCTCAAATTTCAAATTTTAATGAAAATAGACAATGAAGTAAGACATAAGTGGTGAGCGTTCGAATGTCAGATGAATAAAATGAAAAGTATAATGGGTAAGCTTTAACAACAAAATAAAGGAAGTGAATAAAAAAATAAGCAGGTAATGAAACAGTATAGAAGGGGCCAATGTAAGGGATGGGCGGTAGAGATAGAAAAGACAAGGTAGAACATGTGGCATGGAAAATCAAGAATAACAATAAGATGGTGAAACGAATGTGTAAGGAGGATCTAACTGCATTGTTGGCAGAGGGTCGCGATTTTATTCACTCTACTGGGGTTTCACGCCGGGGGTATTTTGTTCTCTTGATAGAAAAGTCTCCCTCAAACTTAAGGGAAAATTTTATAAGCTGGTGGTGAGACCTATAATGCTTTTATGGCGTAGAATGTTGGCCATTAAAAGAGAAACATAATATTAAGTTAAGTGTAGCAGAGATGAGGATGCTCAGGTGGATGAGTGGCTTACAATTAGAGGCAGGATACGAAACGAGCATATACGTGAAAAAGTTGGAGTAGCTCCAGTGGTAGATAAAATTAGATAGAGTCGCCTTAGATGTTTTGGTCACATAAAACGGCAACCTTCTGATGACCCGGTTAGGAAAGTAGATGTATTAGATTTGACTTATGTTAAGAAAGGTAGAGATAGGCCTAAAAAGACTTGGTTAGAAAATATTAGAAATGACATTTCTTTATTGGATTTAAATGAGAATTTGACTCTTAACATGACACATTGGAGAAAAAGGATTCATGTAGCCGACCCCACATAATGGGATAAAGGCTTGATGTTGTTATTGTTGTTGCTAGTGTCATCCTCCCTCTCTACCAGTCTACCTACACTAGCTCCACCTTGTCTTTGGCTTCCTTACGAGGTTCCCCATAACCTATGGCTTCATGTCGGAGGCCCTACATACCCTGTTTCACATCTCCAACTCCTCTCTATTCTGCCCTCCCCACTCCTCAACTACACAAGGCTCTTCTAGCCCAACAACTGGATCTTCAAGGTCTTCCCCCTGGATAGCTTCATGTTTTTTTGGCCTACACAATTTCCTACTCCTCTTCCTCTATCCATCAGGACAGGCCAGCCATTCCTTGCCTTCCTTAAGAGGAGCCAAGATCTCTAATCAGGCCACTTCTCCCCACCATGGAGTTTGCAATTGGAAGGAACCCTTTCATGCTCATAACAACAGCAATAAGAACTTCTCTCTGTCCTATATTGCCTAGAGCAGCAACGGGTTGGATTTTCTACGAAAGGCCTTGCTCCTAGACAAAAAAATTGGGAGCTTTCTCTTGTTGGTCACACTAAAGGCAAGAGACCATTCTTGGCTCCCTTCTAGTTGCAATCAAATGGCAATGAATTTACATGCAAAGAGAACTTCGATATGATTTGAAATGGGAGCCCGTGCTTCTTAAAAAAGTGCCCATTTGTGTTCAAGAAATGGTGTTGGGATTTTTGTCCGACTAAGGAAGAGTTATTGAACATTCCTCTTTGGATCAAACTTTCAAAATTTATGTTCAATTGTTGAAATGAGATCGGCAAATCAAAAGTTGCAAGTAAGGCAGGCAGCTCTCTAGCTATTGATAATCCAGCCCTTTCCAAGTTGCAGGTCTCCTTTGCCAGGGTGTGTGTTCAAGTCACCTCGGTCATCTATCCTCCCAGATTTTGTCCCCATTAACCTTTGGTATGAAATTCGAGCATGAGATTCAATATGATTATAATCCCAAACTATGTCGGGCTTGTAACTCTTTTTCACTTTATGATTCTATTTGTCCACTAAACGGCGCTCATCCTCCCACTGGGAGGTGTAGAATTAGGAGCTGAGCACCTCTCTAGAACCAAAATAATGGAAACAGAAATGTGCCAGGGTGTGTTCTCATCCTGCTCCCATTCTTTTTAATCATGTCAAAACTTTATATCCTAACACACGAACAAAGCAAATAGCAAAAAAGAAATATGCCACCATACCAGCAAAATCTGTGACCTTATCGAATCTGAGAAGCGCCGTGACAAAGAAGAAAAACATCTGATACCCTATCTGCAAAACACGTTCGTGGTAAGAATTTGCAGATCAGCCGGATCAATAAAAATCATTAGAAAAAAATAAGGAAGAGGCGGAGAGAAGGAATACTGTAACGATAGCCGTGAGAGCCAGAAAATGGGAGTCAAGGACAGTCCCCATTCTTCGCAGAGGGTGCCGGAGTTGCCAGTCCCGCCGCCGCTTTCAAAATTTAAAGGCTTAAAGAATGGAATAACAATTTCTTGGCTCTGGCATAACAGCAAACATGTGGCGCGCAACTTCACACCGTGCTGCTTTTGACCGGGCTCGATCACTGGTACGAGTATGTGGACAGGGACGAACAAAAGGCTTTATAATTAAGCTAACGTGCGTAATTATTTATAAAAATTTTTCACTTTTTTTTTTTTTTGGCAGGATTTTCATTTTTTTGGGGGGGGAAGATTAAGGGCATAGCCCAACTTTCATTAAAAAAAAATAGTTACATGTGAGGGATTGTGTATACAATAAAAAACAAACAGTGTCCCACCGTTGTTTAGTTTGGTTGATGGGCAAGTACGATTGGGAACCTCCCAACCCGTGCTTGAATCCCCTCGAGCGACAACGCCTCTTAAGTGGGGCCTGATCAAGTGCGGGCCAGGAGGTCACTAGGGTGGATGCCTCTTCTAGGTCAGCCGATGGATTAGTTACTCTGCTAAGCGCCTCCTAAGGGGATGACAGCAGGTAGATACCCCCGTTCCAAAAAAAAAACAAACAAACAGTGAAACACAAAAAAGATGAAGCCAGAACAATAAGAAAGAACAACCGAAAAAAAAACAACAAAAAAGATATTGCAGGAAGAAAAATCCCAGCAAAAACAACTAAAACATTTCAGAAAAATAACAATGGGCTCAATATAAAAGTTGCATCCACATAACCCAAAAACTTCCCAGGTTGCGAGGACTGTCATCATTATGAGAATGTTGCTTAGACCCGTCATACCAGGGGAAGAATGAATGCAACTATTTAATCCTTGCCCCCCCAAAAAACTAATCAGTGCTTGAAGAGCATCCACCATTTACGGTAACCAACAAAGAGCATAGCCAGAGAAGAGCCGAAAGAAACCAAAGCAGTAGGCTACAAAAATGAGCCCAAATCATGGAGCAGCCTCATAAAATCTTTTCCATTTTTCCATCTAATTAGCATAAACGTAACAACTTTTTTAATAATCACCCGAATTAAAGTTGAGCTTTTAAAGTCATTGGCAAATTTCCTCCCATTTCTCTTCCTCCATATGTTGTAAACAGAGCACCAAAGCAGAAACAAGTAAAAACTCTTACTGCTGCTAGTGAAATTTCCCCCTCCAGAAATAAAATCCGCAACTTGACTAAGGTTAGGCCTTAGAAGGAAATTCCTTAAACTTGGTATAAGGGTAGAAATAATGGAGAATGTAAAATCACACTCAAAGAAAAGGTGATTAACAGTATCAGGCTTTGAATTACACCAGTAGCAAGTAGAATCAACCTCAATATTTCTCTTTATCAACGCATCAGTTGTTTTAAGCCCACCAACAAAGCACATCCACCCAAGAGTAAAAAAAACTAAGTGAATGGCGCTTATGCCAGACCAAACTATGCCAAAATATCAGATTATCATCCTTATAGTAGTCCTGTAGGAAAGCGTTGAATGTGCCCCCATTGGTAGGAAGCCAATTCAAACAACGAGTGGCCATATCAGAGTTAATGGGGATCTGAAGGATGGAGTTTTTAACTGTATCATGACAGGATGGTGGCAGATTCCAACCATTGGAATCAATTAGCTCAGAGAGAAGAGCATCAGAAGGTAAACGGTTGAGGATGGATTCATTGTGTGGAAATTCAGTAATACAAGAACCATTACACCAATGGTCCCATCTAAGAGATAAGGGGCTGGTAGCCTTGACATTAAAACCAAAATTATGCTTAGCTCTAATAGCCGTATCATATATACTTTTCCATATGGGGGAAGCGGCGGCCGTGTTTGTTTTCCAAGGAGAACAGTATTTGTTCAAAAACCAAGAAGAGAGCAGAGAGGATTCATTATAAATCCTATAAATAAGAGAGCAGTCAAAAGCATATCTAAGGGCCTGTATAGAAGGGATGTCGTATTTACCTCTATTTTTTGGTTTACAAGTGTTTTACCAAGAAACCATATGCATTTTATTAACGTTCTAATCCCCAAAATATAAAAATTTTGCAGCCATTTCTGCAATTTGTTTACAGCAAAACTTTGGTAAAATCGCACCACAAATCTAATAGGCAATTGTGTTCCAAATGGTGAATCTTAAAAATTGCAATCTACCTATAAAAGAAAGAGATTTAGCTTTCCATCCAGAAATCTTATTAGTAATAACATCAAGCAGGGGTGGAACCAGCCTTAATTTTCAAGTCGGGCAAACTTATAAGTAAAAGTGTAGAGATTTCTTTTTTTTCATAAATATCTTTACAACCAAAATTTATTCCGGAGGCGCTGCCCCTCGACCCCTATTTGTTCATATCCTTGATTGTTGTACACTTCGCAGATATGTCGGGGGTCCAAGGGGGAAGCGCCCCCTTGCGGGGTTCTACCTGCCCGGTCAGGTCGCGGGGTCAAGGGGCAGCACCACTGTGAGGGTTTCCGAGGGCAGTGCCCCTGGAACAAATTTTGGTTGTAAGGATATTTTTGGATTTTCTTTACTATTTCTCTTTGTATTTGGTTCATCGTTCCCTAACAATAACACCTCTATATAATGTGCTTAATTATGTTGGGGCAATTGCCTAAAGACTATAATATTTTAAAACTTTTAGGGAGGGGGGGGGGGGGCAATTGCCTAAAAACCCTTATAATAAACATTAAAAAAATAGCTGGAAGGGGACAAATTACCTAAAGAATCATATAATAATTATTTTTAATTTTAAGGAGAGGCAATTGCCCCCCTCGGCATATAGTGGATCCGCCCATGACATCAAGGAGTGGGGAATAGTCTGAAAGGAGAAGTCTCTTAATTGAAACGGGGATGCCCAAATAACTGATTTTAGTGGAGAAGGTAGGAATATTGAGGGAGCTACATATTTCATTAGCCATGGGGTTATTTGGGTGGAAAATGATAGAACTTTTCTCAGGATTGACAACCAGGCCCAAAGAAGATGCAAAGGTGGAGAGAATGTGTTTCAAAATGTTGCAATTATGAAGAGAAGACTTCCTAAAAACTAAGAGATCATCTGCATACAGTAAATGAGATAGGTGAAAGCCTTTGAATAGGTTTTGTTTGGGACAGCTTCAGCTCTTTAGTAAAAAAAATTTAAGTTCAAAAATCTGTTATATAATTATATTAGAAAGTTGTTTTATAAAACAGTAAGAAAGTTGTATCAAACGAAATCTTAATTAAAAAAATTATCTATTCAATTAATTCATAATAACAAAAATTAAATACATAGAAATATATAATATTTGAATCCAACTTCAAGCTGAAGAACTTAGATTTCGTTTGGGACAATTTTTTATTGCTTTCTAAGGTATTCTTTTAGAACAAAAAAGTTTAAGTTTAAAAAAAGATTTGTACTAGAAAAAACAACTTTAAGAAACAGTAAAAAAGGCAGTCCAAACAAAATGTCAATCTCTCACTCATCTAAACAATTAAAACTAATAGAAATGATAGAGAAACTTGTTGCTTTCTCATATTATAGTTTACATCCCATAATAAAGATTTATGATATTTTTTGCACGCTTCTGATCAATTATCATTCACAATGAAGTACAATAATAAGAAGAAGGCTCTATCTCACTATAAGAGGTCGACATATAATTTTTTCTTCATTGTGTCCTATGAGTTAAATTTTCATTTAAATATAACAAAAAATGTCATTTTTAATATTTTCTAAACAGGTATTTTAGGGCTACCTCTATTTTTTTAACATAGATCATATCGAATACATCTACTCTCCAAACAGGGTCATTGAAAGACTCCAAATATGGTCATTGAAAGTTTAACGTTTTATTTATAAAGAGAAAATTTATAGGAAATTCATATATCTAAATTTACAGTGAATATTTCATGCAAGTAATATGGTACATAAATCTTCGACAAATAGTCATTTAAGAATTTTTACAGCAAAAAAATATTTTGAAGAAAATTCTAAGAAAATGAAAGCTTTTGGTTTTTTTAGCACATTACCCATATAACATAAAATAAGACAAAAAATGTGTATGTCATATTTATACTAAAAATTGGAAGAAAAAAAAACTTAAGAAGGCAAAGGAATTTACAACAAATAATTTTTGTTTTTAAGAAGCTAATATAATATTGTAAAGTTTTGCTCTATATAAGATTATTTGTTAAAAATGCATTGGGTAGGGTAGAGAGGATAAGGAATATGGATTAATAGACCCGTTGAAGTAATTTAATTATAGTGACTAACATGCAAATGATAACTGCTCTCGTAGCTCAGTTGGTTAGAGCACCCGTTTAGTAAGCGGGAGGTCTTGAGTTCAAATCTCAACGAGAGCATCATTTAATTTCCTATTTTTTAATTTCTGTACTTTTTTTCAAAGAAAGAGTAATACGGCCTATAAATTGTTTTTGGCAGAAAAATAAGGGAATTCTTCCTCCGGCTTAGTAATTCTGCTTTAAATTTGCTCAAAATTTTGAGTTAACTTATAAACATATAATTATATTTATATTTGGATAAATTTTTATTTTAGGACACCAAGTTTGAATTGAAATAGGTTTAAAGTAGGGGGTTGGAGAATAAAAATAGGTTTAAAATAGAGGTTTCGAGAATGATATTTGATTTTAAGTAAAATAAATATAGTATAAATTTTGATATAGTTGAAATTCAATAACTAGTGAATTTTAGTGTATTTAAAATTATTTTGATTTGGGTGATTTTCAAATAAATGATAAATTTATCATCTTGTTGTTGCTCCCCGTCATATGTTGCCATTGAGCTCTTGGTCTCCACCCACCTCCTGCCATCATCACCTCCCACCTCTGGCCGTCATTGCCACCTAAAATTGTTATCATCACCCACCTTCGGCGTTCATTGGTACTTAAAGCCGGTCCCCGCCGCCACCAACCACATCCGTTGTTGACTGCCACCATTGCAAGTCATCACTGGCAACCACTTGCCACCATTGATCGTCGACCACCACCATCAGCCACCACCGCTCTACCACCAGCCATTGACTAGCACTATTTTTTTTATTTTGCAAAACATTCATTTTACTTCGGGGCTGTCTAGTTTGTTGAAAAAGAAATACAGTTTAAAATACATACAACTGATATATCTTCAAAAAATTATCTTGATCATGCACGAATCTCGAGGCAAAATCAGCTTGGAAGCTTCACATTAATTCGGAGACCATATAAACACCGATTTCAGCAAACTTATAGTCGAATTGAACGTCTCGGAAATACGAACCCAACGACACCAAATTCAACTCAATTCGAGCCCAAATGAGTCCAAATCAAAGACCCAAAGCATGTTTGGAAGGTTCAATCCATAATTTGGATTACCAAACGGTTTTTAAACAGGACATGCTTATAGTCGAATCGAGCGACTTGACGAGTCAAATTCAACGAGCCCAAGATCATCGAATTCTGATATCGTTAAGACCTTCAAATGTCTGATAAACGGCTCATGATCAAAGGATTCAATATCAGCCGTCCATCCAAACCACTCCACATTTGCCCTTGCTCCTCCTCCTATTTACGGGTCATGCCATCCTCCAAAAACTGTAAATAACCCCTCATTTCTCTTAAGAGGGGACCCAAGCAAGAGAAGAGGAGAGGAAGAGAAGAAGAAAAGAAGAAGAAGAAGAGAGGCATTGGAGGGAAGAAACTCCTCCTCAACCATCGCTGGAGTTCCGTCCAACTTCCAAGTGACGCCGAAATTTTGTCCGACTTCCAAGTGGCGCCGGAATTCTGTCTGATCTTCCAAGTGACGCCGAAATTCTATCCGATTTTCTAAGTGACGCCGGAGTTCCAAGTGACGCCGGATTTCTTACTGGCCACCTAGTGTCACCGGATTTCTGACATCCAGTGTAACTGAAGTTCAACCAAAGAGTTGATTATTATAATTTGATCGTTCTGAATTTGGAGGATGAGTCAGCTACGTGTAACCCGAGCAAACACTAGTGAAATTCTTTTAACTGGGCGTGGCCCCGTGGTTTTTTCCCTTTCCAGGGTTTTCCACATACAAATACTGGTGTTCTTTTATTTTCTATTTGTGTGCCAAATATCAGTGCAACGCTAAGACAAAAATTTTCTAAATTCTATCGCCGCGTATATTCAAGCCCGCAACAGTTTGGCGCCGTTTGTGGGAAACATTATCACACACTTCTAAATATTGCTTCAATGACCAATAGGCGTAGCAATCGCCTTATAGGAGCCTCCCGCTCCCACTCTTATCAATCTAGAAACCAGTCTATAAATCATGGACCTCAAGTTTTTGCCTCCTTTTATCCTAGGAGGCAACATGTTGCTGGAGAAGGAACCTCATGACCTTCTTTGGAGGAGCGAATAAGAAAGATGGAAGAATCTCAGAACGAGATCCTTCAGCTCCTATGAGAGAATCGTCAACTAGCATTAGCACAACGGGAGGATATTCTTCTCCCTCGAGATCCACCAATGGCCGAAGATGTTCAAATCGAACATCTGCAAGCAGAGATTCTTACTCCCCACTAAGAAGACACCCACCATCACATCAAAATAATGATCTGACTGACACAGCAAGTTCTACCCATCATTCACGCACAAGTCAGTAACCTCGCATTCCTTTGGACCTCCATGAAGAGTTAGACTTACCTCATGTTGATGATCCCCTCACAACGCTCTACATCATGAATTGTGGAGATTAGTAAGGGAAGAGTTCCCCGGAGGAGATATGAGGCAAACTCTTTGACAGCAGAGCTTTCAGGAGTCATCACCTTTAATAGAAGTCATTCTCCAGCACCCCATTCAGATTGGATTCAAACTCCCAAGCATCGATTCCTACGATGGGACATCCGACCTATATGAGCATATCGATCATTATCGAACGATCATACATATCCAGCGAGGTTCGGATGCCCTCTTATGACAGGTTTTTCCTGCTACACTCAAAGGACAGGCGCGAACATAATTTTATTCACTTCCATCCAGAATGATCCCCTCATTCGTCAAATTGGCCAAAGTATTCGTTGAACAGTTTGTAACCAATCGAAGAATTACTAAGGATTCTTCCCACCTCTCTGGGATTCGTCAAGATGAGGGAGAATCGTTAAAGGAGTATTTCAACAGTTTTCCACCGAGGCTCGATAGATTCCAGGAGTAGACCCAGAATTGCTTAGAGGGGTCTTTCTTGGAGGCCTTCATCCTGGCCCCTTCTATTCGACACTCATGCGCGACATTATTCATTCATATGCCGATCTGATCCATCTTGTGGAGGCACAAATATCTATAGATGAGGCTATAAATGTTCATAGAAAGCAGTTTGAGTAAACCAACGGGAAGCGTAAGGGAGCACCTGGGATGGATAATTCATCCTCACAACGAAAAAAGCAAGGGAAGAATAATACATCTCCTAGGCATCCATTGCCACGGCGAGAACCTCGATAGGAGAAAAAATACACTCTATTCAACACATCTAGATCAATGTATTAATGGCAGTTCAAGATCAAGATAAAGTGAAATGGCCCCATCCGTTAAAGCCGAATACATGAAATCAAGATTAGTATTGCCACTTTCATAGTAGTCGTAGCCACACTACTGAAGCCTGTAGGCAACTTAAGGATGAAATCGAAAGACTTATCCGCCAAGATTATCTTCGACAGTTTATTGGGAATCCACCTACCCGAGAAGAAGCTCATTTCATTGGGGGACAAAACCAACAACAGAGATAATCATTGAATAACCGGATAACAGTTGGTGAAATTAAAACAATCGTTGGAGGCCCCTTACTATCCGATCAAGTCTTTTTGGCTGTAGATGGAAACCCAACTCCAAAAAAGGATCCTATCGATCATTCCATTATATTTGATGATTCTGATCTGGAGGGAGTAAAAATCCCTCATCAAGATCCGCTTGTTATTAATACGGGCATATGTGACCCGTGTTACAATGTCAAAAGAATTCTTGTGGATAACGGAAGCTCCGTAGATGTCCTATTCTACTCTACTTTTCTCAACATGGAGCTCTCAAGAGAAAAGCTTCAGCCTGCTGCAGGTCCTTTATATGGATTTGATAATCGACCTGTACGAGCAGAAGGGATAATCAATCTCCCAATTGTACTTAGAGAATTTTCTCGACAGACTACACACTCCATTCAATTTATTATGGTAAAGTCAGAATCGACTTATAACGCTATCTTTGGGAGGCTGCTCCAGTCAATTTTTTGGATCGTCGCCTCTATCTCTCACCTCAAGCTGAAGTTCCATACCCCAGCGAGAGTTAGTGTAGTATGTGGAGATCAACAAATAGCACAAACCTACTATCTTAGGCAGGTCATGCCACGTCCAACGGTTTTCCTGAGCATCGAGAACTTTGATCTATAGAGCGAAGATATCCCTCAGAGAGCTTCCCCTGTAGAAGACCTTATTATTGTATCTATATCTAAAAAATATCCTTCGAAGACAGTACATATTGGATCACTTCTCTCAGACAATGAGAAGAAAAACTTCACATATTTTCTACTAAAAAATTAAGATATTTTTGTATAGAGTCTGGCAGATATGCCCAGAGTTAACCCCGAAGTGATCGTACATTCTCTCAAAGTCAATCTGACATGCAAACCAATTATCCAGAAGAAACGAAACTTTGCACCATATCGTCAATAATTAATTGAGCAAGAAGTGGATAAACTTTTGAAGCCAGATTTATACGAGAGGTGCACTATCCTACTTGGTTAGTTAATGTTGTCATGGTTCGGAATGGAAGTGGAGCTTGGAGAATGTGTATAGATTATACATATCTTAATAAAGCCTGCCCAAAAGATAGCTTTTCGCTTCCTCGCATTAACCAGTTAGTTGATACCACCTCTGGTCATCAGATGTTGAGCTTTATGGACTCCTACTCTGGCTATAATCAAATAAAAATGAATCATGTTGATGAAGAAGCGACAGTTTTTCAAATAGACAAAGGGTTGTACTGCTATCGGGTGATGCCCTTCGGGCACAAAAATGCTTGAGCACTTATCAGCGCCTCATAAATAAGGTTTTCAAAAACCATATTGGACATACTATGGAGGTGTACCTGGATGATATGTTAGTTAAAAGTCTTAAAAAATCTCAATATATCTCTGTCCTGGAATAATATTTCCACTTATTGAGACATTATAATATGCGACTCAACCCTGCTAAATGCACTTTTGGAGTCACTTCTAGAAAATTTTTGGGGTTTAGGGTAACTCATAGAGGAATTGAAGCTAATCTAGAAAAGATTAAGGCACTGAGAGATATGGTGCCACCAAAAAATATCAAGGAGGTCCAAAGTCTAAATGGGAGAATTACAGCACTATCTCATTTCCTGGCACATTCAGGAGACAAATATCTGCCCTTCTTCAAGGTACTTAGAGGCACTCGTAGCTCTGGGTTCCAATGGACGGATGAATGTCAAGAAGCCTTTGAATAATTATGAAAGTATTTGGCATCCCCACCATTACTTTCTAAACTAACACCGAGAGAGAGATTATATTTGTATATGACTGTTTCTGTCCAAGCCATTAGTTCGGTCTTGGTTCGAGAAAAAAAAGCTGTACAACGTCCTATCTATTATTTGAGCAAAATTTTATCTGAAACGGAGGGATGTTATCCTTTAGTAGATAAGGCAGCATTGGCGTTAGTTTATTCTGGTAGAAAACTACACACTTACTTTCAAGCCCATTCAATTGGGGTTTACACAAATCTACCACTGAAAAGTATTCTACAAACGTCAGAAGCATTGGGTAGGTTTGTTAAGTGGTCTGTAGAGCTGGGAGAATTTGATATCCACTACTTGCCTATGCCTGATATTAAATCACAAACACTAGTAGATTCTGTAGTTGAATGCACCATCCCAGTATTCAATGTTCAACCAAGTGCCTCGCCTTCTCCTCCGTGCTAGATGTTGTATGTCGATGGAGCTTCTAGAAGTTACGAGGCTGGGGTTAGAATTTTATTGATCTCTTCGCAGAAAGTTACCCTTGAGTATGGGCTCCAACTCAAGTTCCCGGCAACAAACAACACAGTAGAATACGAGGCCATCATTGTCGGATTGAGATTAGTAATTGACTGTGAGGTGCAGAACTTGATAATCCACACTGATTCACAGTTAGTCGCCTCTTAAATTGAGGGGTGTTGACCTATTTTTTAGCCCGAACCCAGAGCCTGGGTCAACCCAGTTGACCAGGTCAACCTGAGTTGACCCAATAGACTCCTATGGATCTATCCAAGTTCAAATCAAATCCATAGACCCTTGAGCTCAAACCCCTCCATCCCTTGGACCTATTTGACTGGGTTGACCAAGTCAACCCTTGAGGAGTGTCCTTACCCAGTAGAGTACGAGCACGAGCCCTACCCCCCTGGTTTTGTCCCTCCTAGGTTCAGAGTCTTTGATGGGTTTGGGAACCCAAGGCAGCACGTGGCCCAGTACCGAGCCATCTATTGCAACATAGGAGGGAACGATGCATTGATGTTGAGATTTTTTGTCAGCAGTCTAGTTGGGGTGGCATTTGCCTGGTACGCCGACCTCCACAACGATTCAGTACGCACCTTTGCAGAGTTGGAGCAGTTGTTTGTGTAGAGGTTTGTTAGTGCAGAGCACCAGGTTACAGTTGGAGAGCTAGTTGTGACCAGACAGCGGCCCCGAGAGCCTCTCCCAGATTACATAGTCAGATGGAGGAACCTCAGCCTATAGTGTGAGCCCCAATTACAGGAGCAGCATGCAGTAGAAATTTTGTTGAAGAATATAGATGGTCCGATAGCACCTTATCTGAAGGGTTTCAACATCAGAACTTTTCAGAAGTTGTTGACAAAGGTGATCAGTTTGCAGGACAGCATACCCGAGGCAGTCCCTCCTAAGGTTGAGAGTCAACCTTCGCGTTGACCTCAGCGGCAGGAGTCTTCAGGGGCACCTCCACCTAGGAGAGGGGAGGTACACAGTACCTATGGACCATCAGACAAGGGCAAGAAGCCCTTAGTCAGTTCAGTACCACCTCAATAGTCTCACACACCGGGCCAATCAGTAATGCAGCCTAGACCCTCTCGTCGAACCCCAGAGAGTCAGCAGTACCTACGGGAGAAGCTTAGTAAGCAATATCCCTTTAAAAGGGAAGGTGTGAAGAAGATTTTTAAATTCCTTACTAAGAGGAACATTTTAACATTCCCGAACAATAGTAGAGTGGAGGAGGAGGGGGAGACAGACCACCCACTCTATTATCCATTTCACAGACATATCGGGCACGTTATAAAAGACTGCTATGTATTCAAGGATAGAGTTGAGAAGCTCATGGCTAGTGGACAGATCCACCTACAAGACAGTGATTTGGTTCAGCCCAAGGGCAAGACACCTCAGACAGTTCAGATGATCTCAGGCTCTAGTAGTTGCGGCGACAGTCAGAGCAGTAGCCAGAGCAGTCGTAGCAGATCACCCAGAGGTTTTGAGGGAGAGTGGCAGCTAGCACTCTCTCAGAAGATGAAGCAGATGATCCGGCAGATAGTTCAGAGTTCAGAGGCAGTTGAGAGGAGGCCTACCCAGGCCAAGTCGACAGTTGTCGGCCCAGTTTCTTCGCCAGCACCTTTTTCTTCTTCTATTTCTGTTGTAGTGCATACATAGCACATTTATTTTCTTATTTTATGTAATAAAAAGATGTATGAAAAGAAAAAGATTGTTATAACTTTCGAGGGGAAGACGGGACGCCTTCCAGCACTTATGCTGAAGGATTTCGTTCTCCCTTCGACTGACGATGAAATAATAGAAGAAGGTGATTCTGACTACTTCTAGTGCTCTGTTCCTACTTTTACTTCTTCTAGCACTCGATCTTTTAATGTTTTACATATCTCTTGTAATGATTCTGTATGTGATGAAGAGTCTGAATGTAATGAGGAACCGGTCTTTATGATTCCGGAGGGTGGTTGTTACATGGATTAAGAAGATGAATCCGAGAACCCACTCCAGTCACTTTCTTTGGAGCCAACACAAGCCATTACCGTTGAACCAAGTGAATCTCCTATTGAAGATGACTCGATACAGGAGGTTCACTTGCGTTCAGGGAAGGTTCTCTCGACTAAAATGGCTAAGAACATAAAAGAAAAAGATAAGAACATTATTACCCAGCAGGATGATCCTATCCTTTCCTCCCAAGAATAGTCTAAGGAGAAAGGGAAAGGCCCTCAGCTAGAGGTTGATTAAGATGTGTTGGCTCATTTAAGAAAAATTCCTGCCCTTCTCAGTGTCTATGACGCTTTGATGATGTCTTCTGACTGAGAGAGATCCTGGTAAAGGCACTACTCGAACCAGAGTCCTACCAAGCATTCTTTGCTTTCGAATCTGTTGGAGATGCATGCCATTTGAGAGAGATGCCATGCATTACCTTTTCAGACTGCGATCTCCTCTTGGGTACCGCCGATCACAATCGTCCCTTGTATGTCACCACTGAAGTCAATGGTTATGAGTTAAACAGGGTCCTCATTGACCAAGGAGCTTCAGTAAACATCCTAAGCTATGAAACTTTAAAGAGCCTCTCCCTTGGTCATTTGAAGTTAACCTCTGATAAGATTATGTTGAAAGGCTTCAATGACCAAGGACAGCGTGCCCTAGGGTCTAACACCCTGTCCCTGAAGTTTGGAAATTTTCTTACCGAGGCAAAGTTTCATGTGATTGAGGCTGATACTTCATACAGGGCTCTCTTAGGAAGGCCCTGGATTCATGAGTATGGAATGATGCCCTCTACCCTGCACCAAGGTATGAAGTATATGAGGAATGAAGTCGAGTACTCTATTCCCGGGGATACCCAACCTTTTTCCGTGCATAAGGTCTCTATTTACGATGATGCTGAGCATTACATACCTCGTAAAAGGAGTAAACCTCCTCCTGCCCAGTCACCAGTGATACCTGCCAGTACTATATAGGATCCTGTACAGCTACCTGCATGAGGTCCATCACAGGTTAATATTGAGGCAGAGACTTTCACTGTAGATCCTGTTAGATCTCCTTTCTAGTTTGCAGTTAGGCACGATGTTCCCCCTAGTAGAGGTAGGGAAGAGCGAGGTAGAGGTAGAGGTAGAGGGTCGACTCGCCCGCCACGAAACTACGACACTCAAATTCCTCTTCCCTCATATCTTTATGCTTCTCCTTTGACTGTCGAGTCCGACTCCTCTGATGACGAGATGATTATTACTCCTCATCGTCCAGCTCCCTCGCCAGCCCCAGATTTTACTGATTATAGTTCACTACCTACCTTTTATAGGTACTTGATACCGGAGGGTGGTTTAGTTATTGACAGTGGCTCAGACGAGAAAGTAGACCCCCGACGTTAGACCATTAGTCAACAAACTCTTTCCCGTCAGATACGTAGGATAAGAGTTGAGGAGTCTCACCAAAAGTCTTTGGTTTCCCCCTCCGCCAGTGATGGTGGTGCACTACAGGTTAGAGGTCACCCTCCGCCTCCTCTATACAAAATCTTTGTGCTACCACGAGCTAGTGAGTGTGCCTCGTTATCCCATAGTGTAGGTGCCCCACTGGGTCCTGAGAGTCAGGGTTCAGCGAAGACCGCTATGGATAACAAGGTCACAACTGTCCCTCGTTATTTTTCCCCTTTTATGGAAGACTGTGTAGAGCGGGGTGCAGTTATCTCGACATGGTCAGATGAATAAGCTCTACGGCAGGCTCGTGTTTGGCGGACCGATATGCCTCAGACTAAGCAAGGCTTAGGTTATGTTGAGCAGAGCTCACCTAACCACACTAACATTCGAGCTGTTTCCCACTCATATCTGGTTATTTCTCTTACCGATAAAGAAGACCCAGATAATGACGAGGATAGAGTACTTGATGCTCCTCAAGAGTTTGAAGATGACATCACTTCTGCCATGGATGAGCTGTGTGAGGTAAACTTAGGCACTGAATCAGATCGTAGACCTATTTTTCATAGTGTCTTGTTATCTGAATCAGAGGCTCAAGAATACATCGAGCTACTCTCAGAGTTTAGAGATTGCTTTGCCTGAAACTACACCGAGATGCCTGATCTAAATCCAGATGTAGCAGTCCATAAATTAGCCATTAAGCCTGATGCAGTCCCTGTTAAACAAGCACCTCGTAGGATGAGGTTGGAAATAGAACAACAGGTGATCGCTAAAATTAAGAAGCTTATAGAGGCCAGTTTCATTCGTGAAGAGAAGTACCCTACGTGGCTTGCCAATATTGTTCTAGTTCGGAAGAAGAGCGGGTAGATTCGTGTCTGTATCGATTTCTGTGATTTAAACAAGACATGTTCTAAGGATGATTTTCCTCTTCCTATCCCCGAGCTTATGGTGGATATAGCATCATCCCAAAGCATTTTCTCCTTCATGGATGATTCATCTGGTTACAATCAGATAAAGATGGACCCCGAGAAGGAGAATTTTACAGCATTTCGCACACCCATAGGTGTATTTTGCTACAAGGTGATGCTCTTTGGTCTCAAGAATACCGGGGCCACCTATCAACGTACTATGACGGTTATCTTCGACGAGATGATACACGAGCAAGTTGAATGCTATGTGGATGATCTGGTAGTTAAAAGCAAGGTCTGTGGAGATTACCTTCGAGATCTACGAATCATTTTTGAACGCCTGTGCAAATATGATTTAAAAATGAATCCCCTAAAATGCGCATTTGGAGTTAGTGCAGGAAAGTTCCTAGGGTATATAGTTCGCTACCGTGGCATTGAGATTGATCCTTCCATGATCAAAGCCATAGTAGATCTAAAATCCCCTAAAAGCCTTACCCAGCTAAGGTCTTTTCAAGGAAAGCTAGCCTTCCTGCGGAGATTTATCTCCAATTTGTCTGGTAGGTGTCACCCCTTTGCTGCCCTAGCAAAGAAAGACGCCCGCTTTCACTGGGATGAGCGTTGTCAGGAGGCCTTTGAGAGTATAAAGCGCTACCTGATGAACCCCTCTATTTTAGCTGCACCCATCCCAGGGAGGCTGTTAATTCTCTACACTACGGCCCTGGATGAGTCCTTGGGTGCACTGTTGGCTCAGGAGAATGAGGAAGGCAAGGAGAATGCCTTGTACTACCTCAGTAGACGGTTGATATCCGCAGAGCTGAAGTACCCAGCGATGGAAAAGCAATGTCTAGCTTTGATCTTCGTGGTACAGAAACTCAGGCATTATATGCTTTCACACAAGGTCAACCTAATCTCTCAAGTCAACCCCTTGCAGTATCTGATGACCCGTCCGACCCTCTCAGGTCATCTGGCACGATGGTCTATGATCCTACTGCAGTTTGACATCACTTTTATCCCTCAGCGGGTCGTCAAATGACAGGTTCTAGCTGATTTTCTTGCTGCTCACCCGATCCCTGTAGACTCCCCACTCAATGATGAGCTACCTGATGAGCTAATCATGAGTGTGGATGAACAGGAGTCCCCTACTTGGAAGTTTTACTTTGTCGGTGCGTCATCCGTTAGAGCCTTGAGCCCGAATGAAACTTCTATAGTTAGGATAGGTCTGGGCCTCATTTTCGTATCCCCTGAAGGTCACACTCTGAGATATTCCTACAGTCTTTCAGAACCTCGTACTAACAATGAAGCTGAGTACGAAGCTCTGATTTTAGGACTAGAGTTGGTCATTCAGATGAATATCATGCGGGTGAAAATCTTTGGAGACTCACAACTGATTATAAATCAAGTAGTGGGAGTCTATAAAGTACTTAAACCTGAGCTCTTGCCCTATCACAACAAAGCAATGGAGCTCTTGTGTTTGATTCCTGAAGTGACCTTAGCTAAAATCTCCAGATCTGCCAATGGTAAGGCCGATGCATTAGCTAAGTTAGCAAAGGAATTGGCTGACCCAACTGGCAACCAACTGTCTATCGTTGTCCAGTGCCGTCAAGCCCTATGCCCCGCAGACCTGTCTTCTCCCGATCAGACCCTCACAGTATTCTCAGTTGAGGAAGAGTCAAACTGGAGAGTACTCTTTATAGAGTATTTGAAGCATGATAGACTTCCAGATGATAGATCCCTTACTGCTCAGATCAAAAAGAGAGCTCTATCATTCACCTATGTGAACGACACCTTGTATCGATGCTCTTTTGACCAGATGTGGTTGCATTGCCTCAACAACGAGGAGGCTCGCAAGGTCATGGGCGAGATACATTAAGATCTTTGCGGTGCTCATCAGTCTGGACCAAAAATGAAAGGCAGAATTAAACGCCTTGGTTACTATTGGCCGACTATGATTCGTGATTGCATGGAGCACGCTAGAAAGTGCCACCAGTGCCAAATTCATGGTACGGTGATTCACCAACCTCCTAATCCGCTGCACAATACTGTATCATCTTGGCCATTTGAGGGATGGGGAATGGATGTAGTGGGTCCTATCAGCCCTCCTTCCTCTAAGAGTCATAGGTTCATTTTAGCTGCCACTGATTACTTCTCTAAGTGGGCAGAGGCTGTGCCACTTAAGAAAGTCAAATCAGAAGATGTGATGTGTTTCTTTCGTGATCATATTGTCTATCACTTTGGTGTCCCGTGCCGTATCATTTCAGATAACGGCCCATCATTTAGAAGCATCAAAATTATTAGATTTGCCCTCCGCCATAACATCAATTGGCGATACTCTTCGATTTACTATCTCAAGGCCAACGGCTTGGCGGAGGCATTGAACAAAACTCTCATGCAACTAATAAGAAAAATCTTGGTTGCAAACAAATGAGAGTGGCATGATAGACTTCCCGAAGCACTATGGACCTATAGGACTACATATCGTACTCCTACTTAGTCTACCCCATATGCTTTGGCTTTCAGGGTTGAGGTCGTCCTCCCACTTGAGGTCGAGCTCCCCTCGTTATATGTGGCAGTCAGCCACAATCTTTCCCACGAAGATAACACCCGACTACGGATGGAAGAGCTTGATGGTTTAGAAGAGCTTCGCCTACAAGCTTATCAGAACCTCAAACTGTACCAGGCCCGTATGGCTCGATCACATGATCACCTTGTCCGACCTCGTGCTTTCCGGGTTGGCGAGTTGGTCCTTATTTTGCATAGACCTATCATTTCGCGCAGTCGCCGAAGTGGTAAGTTTGAGCCTATCTGGGAAGGCCCTTCATTGTAGAGCAAGTCTATGAAGGTGGCGCCTACCTACTCGTTGATGCTAATGGTGTTCACCCTATGCCTTTCATCAACGGGCAGTACTTGAAAAAGTACTATGCCTGAGTTCGCTCTTCGAAAGGGAGGGGGGTCTCCCTACCGCCTGTAGATATTCCTCTGTATATGCACCCCCTTTGGAGGGGCTTCTTCACTTTTCGGCAGTCTGTGTGGCCACGACGATTTATCCTCTACCACATGATGTTTGTTACGAGAAGTATGAGGCTATCCTTAGGGGTGGTGAGGTGAGATGATATGATTTGTACACTGGCATAAACTCTGGTCTCTATCAACTCCCATGTTTGAACTCTGCTAGGCCAGATCTTGATCCATATCAGTCTAAATACAGATTCAAGTTCTGTCTTCAATGATGGGGTCTTTAAATTTAACGTGTAAAATTTCTAAAAGAAAGATTAATCTGAGAAAAGTCTGAGAGCTTGAAACACGAAGTAAATTTTTGAGGGAATTTTTCCTTAGAGAGTACAAAACTTATTTTTCCTGATAAAAGATTTACCCCTGTCTTCTTTAGAAAATAAAGTAATTGGTGGTTGACTCCTCTAAGCGCTTGAAAGAAAATTATAATGATTCAAAAAAAAAATGTGTGTGCCTTCTCCCTCATCCCTCGCTTGGGATGATTTCATATTTTGAACTAAAATCTATATTAAATTGAAATTAGATTTAAAGATGAATATTTTCTCAATCATCTTGCAGTTTTCTATCTCATAGGCGTCTTTCGCATACTAATGAATCTATCTCATAATTTCCTTATTCAAGTTAATTATTTTTATCATAGGATTGGGTTTGCTTTGTGGATTTTTCTTCTTTGCAGAAGAGAGTGAGTTTTTCTTCTCTTATGTTTGAAGGATAATCTTACAACTAAGAAAGTTTTCTTTTAGGGATTTGGAAAGGGAGCCAATTAGAAAATGAAAGATACATAAAGTGTATCAAACAATGAAAAGATACGCAGTGCGCCAAAATTCAAAGGTACACAAAGTGTATCAAAAGTGAAAAGATGCGCAAAATGTACCACAAAGTTAAAGATGCACAAAGTGCATCAAGTAATTAAAAGATACGTATTGCGCCAAACCAAGTTTAGGGGCTCAAAATGAGCCCAAAATGAATAAGTAAATGGCTTCCCTTTCTTGTAAATCTCTAAGTCTCAAAAAATTCATACCCTTTGATATTTGTGATACTTGAGTTTGAAAATCATGATTTTAGATTCATCATCGTGCGATGATGTTCTATTAGATATAAAAATATTTTCATGCAAGAAGATTGAGAAGATTCAGTTTCTTTCTCTAATTTAAACCCTTTTGAATTAGATATTCATTCAAAATATATAAGGGAGAGAGCCTAGTTTAGCTTGTAGGGAGCTTAAGCTGGGTTAGCAAAATTTAAATCCCTAACCTTTTTGGGTTTAGGTGGAGTCAACTTATATTGCTGGACTTTCGGAACTTTTTTTTTTCTTCTAAGGTTCAAGATGGTTCAGAGGTTAATTTTTCATTGCTAAAAATAGTTCTTTTACTCTCTGATGAAATTTTCACTCTTTAGGAAATATGTGAATCAGACTTCTCTCAGATTGATTGGTAAGTGCTTAAACATCTCTTAGTGGTCCCACCATTGAGTTTGTTTAAATGCTTACCCAATTCTTTTAAAAATTCGTGCACGAAAATATTTTTGACCCCAACATCTGATTATAGACCATTCTTAAGGACTGATATGAGTCTTATATTTATTGCACTTTTCTCTTTTGAGTTCTGGTTATTTGGGAGTTTCCCCCTCTCTGTTCTCCCAGTTTCATTTGGTACTCCCAAATGTGGTCTGGAATATCAAAACCAATTCAGACTTCTTTGGTACTGGGTCCATACCAACCCATGCTAGCTAGGGATGGTAATGTTTATCAACTATCCTAATCTAAATTTTATTCACATATCAATCATGTTATGATTGTGCCCCCAGTTTTATTCATGTGGCGAATGTGGCCTGGGTTATCAAAGCCAATCTTATCTCCCTCTTTGAGTTCCAATCATTAGAGGATGTCTTATAGTAGGAGTAACGCACGGATATGATAAACGTTCCCTCTACCGGGTGTTATCTTCGACAGTACAAGACATACTTAATCTATGGTTGTGAATATATAAAGAAAATATGCATCTATAAAATAAAAGAGGGAAGCTTTTAGTAGAGCAAAATCGGTTGCCCTTGTCACATGCGGAACCCGGTAATACTCTCTAAGAGCTAAAATTCCCCAAAGTTTTTCTTTTCTCCTCCTACGAAGCATCTGAGTGATCGCTTCAAGGATGAGTTTACACTTGTGATTATTATGATCTTTTACAATCATAATAGTCCTTGTTAGTGATGTGATACATCTTGCTCAAGATGTTAACATCTCACCTTTGCGAGCTCTGATTTCCTAGCAGAAAATCAGCTCACTAGTTTCTTTTAGTGACCTACTTTTTCACCCTTGCCCTGCTCCCAGCTACTAGAGCAGTCCTATAGGTTTGATAGTGTTGCTCCCACCTCTAACAGGGTCCCACCAGTCAGGGTGAGTGTTACCGCTGTGATGTTTGATGTTTATTGATCTTACTCATAAATCATTTCTCTCAGTGGCGAGTGTGTCTCCTCGCCATCTTGAGTTGTTTCCCCAGTAGTGTTGCAGTACCCCTGGTTACAGGTGTTAGCATCACTGACTTGAGAGCTCTGATTTTTTGGCAGAAAATCAACTCATTTTCCACTTTACTCTCTCTCTCATTCGTGCTCTACCCCCAGCTGCTAGGGTAGCTCTACAGATGTACTGATATTATTCCACTTCCCATAAGGTCCCACCAGTTTTTGTGGGTACCACCACTATGAGCTTTTTATAAATATCATTCCTATGCAATATTACTTTCCTCAGTGGCGAGTATGTTCCCTCGCTACTCATGTGTGCTTTCCTGGTTATGATGTAGTATGTTAATTCTCAGATGTTAGCATCACTCCTTAGTGAGCTTTGATTTTCTAGCAGAGAATCATCTCACCTGCCTTATAGTGACATACTTTCCCAGGGTGACCTGGCTCTTGGCTTTAGAGCGATCCCTTGGAGCTATTTATGTTGCCGCTTACCCCTACAGGATCCCACTAGCTTATGAGGGTGTATCACTGTAGTCTCTTATAGTTGTTCCTCCTTGATACAGTCCTTTTCTCTACAGCAAGTGTGTCCTCCTTGCTATTGTAGTTAGTCAATGGGAATGAGATTACCCCTCTTACACTTTGCTGAGGGCGTACATTTCCCTATTGTCTCTCAAGGCATCATCCTGATGCTTCCAGATTTGTATGATCTTTGTTTCGCTTATGCAGTTTCATTGGCATTAGGATACTCGTGGCTACGACGATCTGTCCTCTACCACGTGGTACCTAAAACACTAGTTTGAAACTCCTTAGACGACCCTTCTCTCTATAAAATTTTCCACTTTCTACTCCTCTTCCCATCCCTACACATATGCGTGTTAGGGTATGGTTGAGATGACTTTCCCCTGATCGCTCTACTGCAGGCATATGCGCTGGGTAGGCGTCAGACTTTACTTGGTTGAGAGTGCCCCACAGAGCCCCTAGGAGGCATATCTCACCACCTCTTTTTCCTGATTGCTCTACTGCAGGTATATGCGCCGAGTAGACATCAGACTTTACTTGGTGGAGAGTGCCTGGTAGAGCCCCTACAAGGCATATATCACCACCCCTTTACTCTGGTTGTCTCGCCGCACTAGCAGATATCAGACCTTTACCCTGATCTTCTTGCTCTGATCAAGCAGACATCCGACTTTACCCGGTTGAGTGGGAGCCTGACAGAGTCCCTGGGAGGCATTCCCCACCACCACTTTACTCTGGATGTTCTGTAAAATACTACGCAGACTCCAATTTCGTGGCTTATTTACTTTTGTTGAGGTCAGGCAGAAGTATTGAGTCACCCCTATCCGCTGTTTCGAAAGGAGCAGGAGGAGACGGGATCCTTTCACCTTCTATTCTGCTGTTTGAAATGAACAGTCATGTAGTTGGTTTTACTTACCGGTTGAGAGAGCCCGACAGAGTCCCTGGGAGGCATTCCTCACCACCCTTTCTTACTCTGGATGTTCTATAAAAGACTACGCAGACTCCAATTTTGTGGCTTATTTACTTTTGTTGAGGTCAGGCAGAAGTATTGAGTTACCCCTATCCACTGTTTTGAAAGGAGCAGGAGGAGACGCGATACTTTCACCTTCTATTCTGCTGTTTGAAATAAACAGTCAGGTAGTTGGTTTTACTTACCGGTTGAGAGAGCCCGACAAAGTCCCTGGGATGCATTCATCACCACCCTTTCTTACTCTGGATGTTCTGTAAAAGACTACACAGACTCTAATTTCGTGGCTTATTTATTTTTGTTGAGGTCAGGTAGAAGTATTGAGTCACCCCTATTCGCTGTTTCGAAAGGACCAGGAGGAGACGGGATGCTTTCACATTCTATTCTATTGTTTGAAATGAACAGTCAGGTAGTTGATTTTGCTTACCGGTTGAGAGAGCCCGACAGAGTCCCTGGGAGGCATTCCTCACCACCCTTTCTTACTCTGGATGTTCTGTAAAAGACTACGCAGACTCCAATTTTGTGACTCAATACTTTTTTCCCTAAAGTATTGAGTCACCCCTATCCGTTGTTCCGAAAGGAGCAAGAGGAGACGGGATCCTTTCACCTTATATCCTACTGTTTGAAATGAACAGTCAGGTAGTTGGTTTTACTTACCTGGTTGAGTGAGCCTGACAACGTCCCTGGGAGGCATTCCTCACCACTACTTCTTCCCTAATTATCTTGCTCTGATCAAGCAGGCATCAGACTTTACTCGATCGAGTGAGCCTGACAGTGTCCCTGGAAGGCATACCTCACCACTCTTTCGCCTTCTACCCTGCTATTTCGACACGGTGAAGCAAGTAGTTGGTTTACTCTACCACTTTATTCTTTGCTCTCTCCTTGGCTCTGCCCTTGCTACAGGGTAGGTTCAGAAGATGATCACATTTTCACCTTCTATCCTGCTACTCAGATATAGTTAGGTAGATAGTTGATTTGCTTTACTACCTTACTTTTTAGTTTCCCCCTCAGCTCTGCCATTACTACAGGGCAAGGCTGGGAGGAGATCTCCTCTGCTCTGTCACCTTTTGGTGGCTTGTTACTACTTTACTTTTTGTTCTCTCCTCGGCTCTGCCCTTACTATAAGGCAAGGCCATGAGAAGATTCCCCTTTGCTTTCTCTCACCACTTTTGGAGCTCCTTTTCTTGGGCAATTACTCTACTTCTTTTATTACATTCGGTCAACCCCAACACGAGCGGTTCACTATTTGGTTCGCCACTCCTGTTGGGGGTCCATTTGTTGACCTATTTTTTAGCCCGAACCCAGGGCCTAGGTCAACCCAGTTGACCCAATAGACTCCTATGGATCTATCCAAGTTCAAATCAAATCCATAGACCCTTGAGCTCAAACCCCTGCATCCCTTGGACCTATTTGACTAGGTTGACCAAGTCAACCCTTGACTTGGTCAACCCAAGTCATTAATGGGTCAATACGACCCATTAGAACCTATTAAAGCTAATTTAAACCCTTTACTAATGCTTCAAGACTAAAACCATGACCTAATCACCCTATTTTCCCTCCTAATCAATCCCTAATTCGATCCTAGCTGTCCAACTTAGGTTTAGAGCTATATATAGGAATCTTAGGGTTTGTTTTAGGGGACTTTTTACTCTTGCTCTCTCCCCAGATCTCCCTAGGCTCTGATTTTCGTTGAGAGTGCCCCCACTACCTCCCTCCACTTTCCCCAACCAAAATCCAACGTTGGAACCCCGTCGGCGGCGAGATCTCTGGCGAAGCAAGGCCAAAAACATCCAAGGCGATTTCCCCATCGATCAAGTGCGTTTCAAAGCTAGGGTTCAACTAGGAAATTGTACGAGGACAATCTACAAGCTCAACCGTGTCAAAAATTCGAAGATCCAACGGTGAAAACTCCTTAAAACTCTTAACCTAGGACACAATGCATCTAGTTAAATAGCTTTTTATATATATCATTTTAGACCTCGAAAAAGAGCCCACATGAATGCTCTTCATGTATACAATCTAAGCCTAAAATTTCGTTTGAATCCATCGCGTATGTTACGAGAACGAGACGATTATCGTTTTAGGGTTTCGGACTGCATGGGAATCGTTCTGTGGACGAGCTGGACCGATCAACGGTCAGGATCAAGCCTTTCCACGTGCTCGTTCGACCGCGGGAGCTATCGGTCGGATTGCGAGCCCGTCCAACCCGATCTCAGCCGTTGATCCATTACAGCGCGGGATCGAATGGCAGGGGCTCACGGCTGATTCACTTAAGTGACTACGCGTGGGTCCCGCGCTTTAAATACCAATGATTGCCGTCAGCGCAATCATTAGTATTTAAAGCCACTGACGGTGCAATCATTTCCGCAATCCCGGGGGCCACTCAGAGCTTGCCACGTGTCCTGCAGCCGCCGTCGCCGCTAAATTCATTTAAAAATAGTTTTTTAACTATTATTTTAAAAGTTTTTTTTAAATCATTTAAGGTTAATTTAAAATTAATTTTAAATATTTAAAATATATGATAATCATAATGATTATAGTTATTATAATATACTGATAATAGTAATATACTAATAAAAATAATAATAATATTATTATAATATTATTATAATATATATATAATATTAATATTATTATTATTATTATTATTTTTAATAATATTATTATTACCATTATTATAATACATTAATAATAATAATGGTATTATATTATTATTATTATTATTATTATTATTATTATTATTATTATATATTAATAATATTGTTATTATTATAATACTTCAATAATAATAATAATAATAATATTATTATATATTAATGATAACATTCTTATTATAATAACAATATTATTATTGTAATATATTAATAATGTTATTATTACTGTTGTCTAAATTGCTATATTAATTATCACTATCCTCTTAGTGTTTTATTATTATTATTATTATTATTATCATTTTGTTATAAAAAAACTATTTTAAATTATATTATTATTATTATTATTATTGCTTATATTATTATTTTATTAATAATATCATTAAAATAATATTATTTTAATATTATTGATTAATAATAATATTAATTATTTTAATATTATTATTATATTAATAATATCATTATAATATTATTATTTTAATATTATTGATTAATAATAATATCAATTACTATAATATGATTATCATTTTAAAAATATCATTATTATTTTAGTATTATTGATTAATCATAACATTAATTTTTTTTAATATTATTATCATATTAATAATACCATTATAATATTATTACTTAACATTATTGATTAATAATAATATTAGTTACTTTAATATTATTATTATATTGATAATATCTTTTTTTTAATTTTATTATTATATTAATAGTAATATTACCTTTTTAATATTATTATTACATTAATAATGATATTATTATTTTGACATTATTATTATATTATTAATATTTTAAAATTACCTTAACTATTATTATTATATTATTTATATTTTAAAGTTATCTTAATTATTATTATTTATATTGATTTTAAAATCCAGAAATATTAATATTTGATTTATTTTAAATTTACTAATTATTTTCAAATATTAATTATTTTAAAATATTTAAATTTTTTTTAATCATTTAACTTAGGAAATTCATAACTTTCCCGTTTTAAATCGGATTTTTGCGTGCAATACCTCGTTCTTTTCAGAAAAATACAAACTTTAATTTGAAATTATTTCCTGTACCTGATTCTATCTTCTCTGGGTATTTTCTGTATTACTTTGCTATTTAATTATTTGAATATTATGTAATTAATATAATTAATTATTTTAAAATAAAAATTATTTTAAAACCCCTTGGTGGTTGGTAGGCCTCCCATGACTATGAATTGAACTAATTTTAACTAGCTTATCTTTAAACCTATATTATTATAATATTTATGTATTTTAAAACTTATTTTAAAATTAAATATTATTTAAATCCCCTGATTTTGGGAGGTCTACCTCTTTAAAATTTTAAACCTAGGCTATTCATATGAAGAGCAATTCATGCGAGAGAAGGATTAGTGAATGATTGTGTCCCAATCATTCACTAATCACTTCATTAGGTTTCTTTACTTAGTATTTTCGTAGTCCTTGCATGTATAGATTGCACAAGCACTTAGCATAGGCTCTCCTAGACCTAAAGACATGGTTTGGTATGTTTATATTTGCTGCATTTACCCTCTATATTGTGCCTATGGGTTAGCTACTTTATTGTATTCCTATAATATGTAGTGACACCTTAAGGACAACAATTAAGGACAATCTAGCGAACTTAGAATATTTCTAGGAACTAAGATAAATCCTGGATTACTGTGAAACTTTAAAAATTAACATCTAGTGACATCTGAAGCCCCCTAGAATTTTCTAGGAATTTTCTGGAGTAATTAAAATACTTAATTAGCAAACCCTAATTTACCCGTTAATTAAACCTTAGAAACTTCAGAAAAATCTAATAAATTCATTTTAAATCATAAAAATATCCATAATACCTCAAACTCTCCAGAGTTTAGTCCCCAATCTTAAATAATTAGGGTCCCTTAATTGGATCTTAATCTGGACTTTAATTCAACCTTAATCAAAAATCACCTTTTTGCCTTAATTAAATCATTAAAAATTATTAAAAATCCCAAATTTTCCCCAAACACTTGGGAACACCTTATTAGGTCATTTCTGACCTTTGGGGGTGATTTCAATCAGTTTGGAGCTGATTTGGGCCAAAACCCCCAAAGTACCCCTAATTAGGCAATTTCGATAATTCATTTAATTGCCCCAACTTCTAAAAATCATAACTAATTACAGAAAACTCCAAAATGGGCAAACTAAAAGGCATTCAGCTCTAATTAAAGTCTAATATTTATTAAAAATATTAGGTGCCCAGAAATTAGCTTAAACTGAAAGGTCAACTCTTCGGTCAACCGTAGCCTATAGTCTAACGCCCGAAACTTCTAAAATTCATAACTTTGCGTAGGAAACTCTAAATCCAGCAAACTCAAAGGTGTTCAACTCACATTAGGGTCTAGTATTTATTACAAATATTA
Organism: Dendrobium chrysotoxum; assembly: GCA_019925795.1. Taxonomy (NCBI): domain Eukaryota; kingdom Viridiplantae; phylum Streptophyta; class Magnoliopsida; order Asparagales; family Orchidaceae; genus Dendrobium; species Dendrobium chrysotoxum. The sequence goes on from CM034313.1 coordinate 88,389,899, forward strand.
AGATTTTAGAAATCAACTAAAATTAAAAAGTCAACAATCCGATCAAACTTAGTTCAAAACAAGACCAAAATTTCAGAAATTCATAACTTTGGATAGAAGAATCCAAATTGGGCATGCTAACTGTCTAACTGATCAGGTTAAAGCCTAATATTTTATAAAAATATTAGATATTCAAAAAATCCCCTTTAATTAAAAAGTCAATTTTGGACCCCCATTTACCTAGTGTATAGGTGAACCCCGAACCCCCTAAAACTCACTAATGTAATTTAAACTTTAAATATTATCATCCTAAGCATTAAAACTGACCTACACATCAAATCAACTAAAATTGATCTTAATTCACTAATATTTGGACTTTAAATAAAATTCCCTTCTCAGGCCTACAATAAACCTGGATAGTAGGCAATTGTAACTAACTACCCAGCTTAGGATCCATCCCAGCCACACAGACCTCTACACACACTGTAGAATTATTTTCTAGGGCACCACTTCTAGATTTAGGCTAGGCCGGTGTTTACTTTTCTTGCTGTGTGCCGAGCTTTTCCAGGTTTTCACTAGATGTTGTGATTGAACCGTTGGTGTGTTTGCTTACTTTTACTGCACTCTGGGATTTGATGTGATTGCACGATAGACTACCCATAAGTTAGAATCAATGTTGATACTAATAATGTCTTCTGCAGGTGGCCATGCTCATGCAGCGCTAAATAAAAAGGGGGAGCAATAATCATGATTTAAAAATACTAATGATGTTTCATGCAGATGCTTCAGAGATTGCTCAACCCCCCTAAATAAATGAGGGCTAATTAAAAAAATTATTATAAATTATTACAGATGCTCTAGAGCTCGCTTAGCCCTCAAAATGATTAAGAGCATGGCCAAGTGTGGCTGTGATTGAGTATCTTTATTTTCCCTATAATTGCTTGTGATATAGTAAACTGCTTGGGATAATTTTTTTTTAGGATAACCTTGCAGGAGAGTCTAGAATTTACTGCTTTCCATTAATATAATTATTTGTAATATTGGTATTGAGTTGTGAAAGTTCATTTTGAGTGGGGATACTAGGATCCAAAGGTTGGATTCCAAAGAAGAAAGGACACCCAATATGAGGATGGTCCTTTTCTATTTGGAAATCCAAATTTGGATCGTTCTACTACTTGAAGAATCGAAGGAAGCTGAGATCCAAGGAGTCCAATGGTGCTGGGACCTGATGAGTCCAAGGAAGAAAAGAGCAAGAAGATGAAGACCAAGTGTATCTCACTCAAAATAACTTACGTCTGTTTTAGGATTAGAAATCCGGGTTGTTGGTAGTGGTACCCGGCCACTTTAATTTTCAGCAGACCCTGGGTTGTAATTAAGGGCAGGTGGCCTATGGACATTTAATTGATTTGTTTAAATATTTATTGTGTTTGATTTGATGTTGATTACGCATAGGTTATATGCTTTTCTTAGTTTATTGGCGATCTGCATGCCGCTTTTACTTTAGCCTGGATTTCGTTAGGTTCTCTAAGGACTAAAACTTTTTCTACTCACAACTAACATTCAAAATTTTAAGGTTTAAATAATTTAGAAACTTAACGACCTAGGGAATTGCCGGAATCGTCCGGGGTCGCATGCATATTATTGCATTTCTCTCTTTTCTTCTGTAAGACACTTCCCTGCCTGCGGGTAGAGTCCGGATAATCTGACCTATGCGGATGAGGTGCCGGACCTGGGGAAGCCCAGTTTAATTCAAAAAAATTATTTTATAAGCCTTTTTAAAGTTCCATACATACCTGATTTGGAAGCTTTAACTAGCACACATTGCATTAGAAACTAACTAAATCAAAATTTTAATTGCATTAGCCTTAGGAGTATTCACCCAACATCAGTCCGGGGTCAATTAGGAAATTCTCTAGACGTCGGTCCTACTTCCAAAGAACTATAACCTATCTACCCATCTTTTATAAATGACTAGATATCATGGTTTTGAAGTGACTAGGTGGTTAGCTAGCTCCCCAATCTAGGCCGGGGTAAGTCCAGATTTTGCATTGCATTAGTTAGGACACGGGTGTTAGTGTTACATAGAACACTAAACCCATTAGATTTAGGATTCAAGGCTACTATTGCTTCGTAGTATACCTCATCGGTAGGTAGGTCTTCTGTCTTCCAGAGACCATAAACCCTACATATCCGCGTCACACGGATGACGCCACCTCCATCCTTCTCTCCTGCATGCTTCGAGTGCATGATTTACTTATTTTCTCCAGTTTCTTCTCACTACCTTAGTCCCTCCGGATGCTGATCTGAGCCGTGCATGTTGACTAAGCCTCTTAGTTGAACCTTTCTTTCTCTTTGAGTAGGATTTCCTAATCTTTGCCCTATGTGCCAATCCCAATTCGGAAAGTATAATGTAGAATCCTTAATCGAAAGTATTCTCAGGTCCCGGCTTGAGATGTAATTAATCACGGGGGCTTGCGCTCGTGGGAAATCGAATCCCACTCTCAAATAAACCCCATTCGAGCTAATGTATCGGGTGGGGGAAACCCATTGTGATTAGATCGCACATATTGTTATCCATCGGGGTGTGTTGGTGAGAGCCACTATCCTTAATGGTTAATCGTATGTGTGATCGAATCTGCCCTCCTATTGGCAATAGATACTGTTTCCCCTCGCTGGGCGGTGGTGTTTTGTTTGTCCTTTCGGAGGTCCACAAGGGGGAGTTTGAAATCCACAACCCGCAACTGGCCCAGTACTGTAGCATTGTGAAGATACTCTTGGCCCGCATAAGAGAATATCAGATCATACATGTTCTCCGAGAACAAAATACGAGAGCAGATGCTCTATCCAAACTTGTTACATCAACAACAGGAGATGTTTATAAAAGAAAGTATATCGAGGAGATCTACTTTCCAAGTATTCAAGTTTCCTGGGTTATACAATCAATCGATGAACCAAGAGAGATATCTTGGATCAATCCCATCTTGTCTTTTTTTACAGGACAGTGTACTACATGAAGAACCCATGGCAGCAACACGACTTCGGAGACAAGTAATGAATTTCACCATTATTAGTGACGAGTTGTATAAGATCTCCTTCACTGGACCGTATCTCCAGTGTCTCCAACCTTCAGAGGCTAATTACGTACTTCGAGAAGTTTATTCAGGGGTATGTGGAGAACATTTTGGAGGAAGAGCGTTGGCTTACAAAATTATGAGACAAGGATTCTATTGGCCTACAATAAAATAGGACGCACTCGAGTTTACACAAAAGTGTGAAAATTGCCAATTGCATTCCAATCTCACCCATACACCCGCTCTAGGGTTTGCATCATTTCAGAGCCCCTGACCTCTTGCCCAATGGGGAATTGATATAATGAGACTTTTTTCTATAGCCACTGGACAACGAAAATTCATTATCCTGATTATAGCTTACTTCACTAAATGGGTAGAGGCAGAACCTCTGGCTAAGATTACTGAAGCAAATGCCAAACAGTTTATATGGAAGAATATAATATGTCATTTTGGTATTCTTGTAAGAGTTATCACAAACAACGAGACACAGTTTACTGAGAAAATCTTCACTTCTTTTTGTAAAGATTTTTATATTCATCTATTCCACACAGCTATCACCCACCCTCAGGCAAATGGGCAAATAGAGGTCACAAATAGAATAATTTTGAAAGGACTAAAAACTCGTCTAGGGAAGGCTAGGGGCAATGGGCTGAAGAGCTCCCAAATGTCCTCTGGGCTTATCGGGCCACTACAAAATCTCCTACAGGGAAAACCCCTTATAACATCTATTTTGGTATAGAAGCAATCATACTAGTTGATATCAGAGTCCCTAGTAATAGAGTTTAGACTTTTAACTTCAATAACAACGAGGAGAAGCTTAGAGCAAACTTGGATCTCCTCTCAGAAGTAAGAGATGAAGCCTCACTCAGAACCGTTGCATACCACCAAAGGATCGCTTGTCACTACAATCGAAGAGTGAAACCTCGCCCTATCTTCAACGGGGACTTAGTTCTACGAAGCATCGAAGCCCCTGGAAAAGGCCCTCAGCGTAATAAGCTCTCCCCCCTCTGGGAGGGTTCTTATTTAGTAGCGGCTATGGTAAAGCCTAGAACCTTTAAACTGAAGGATGCTAATAGAAAAATGCTCCCCCAAACTTAAAATATGGGCAACCTTCACAAGTACTATCAGTAGGAGTTGATACTACTATTTATTTGGTGTTATGTTGTTAATAGTGTTTGTCTTGCGTTATGTCTCCTCAAGTAGTTATGATTTGTATCTTTCAAATTTTTTGTACACCCCTTGTGTGTTGATTATGGAAGAATTTATTTTCTGTTTCCCTAAGTTATACTAAAGAATTACTGTATTATCTTATATAATACAGTAATGTGATATTCACTTTGTCGTGATATTGTCTCTTCTCCTCAAACTCTTTTTCTATGATTTAAGCAATACACAATCTACATTATATCTCAATCACTAGATGATCAATCCCAGGAGGATTTGATCCGACCTCTTCCATATAGGTTAAAAATTATTAAGCAAATGCTTTGATTAACAACCTCGGATAGGTCAAAATATCCAAGAAGGATATCTCTCACGTTCGCTCAAGACAGAAAAGTTCTCATTGAAATAAAACTTAGTCAAGTTTATGTACATATAAGAAAAAGAAAAAGAGGAACTCCAATAATTTTTTATATCACTGAACATCGAGTACATCATATAAAAGCAGCCACAACAAACACATACTCATCACTAGAAATAAAACAAAGTGGTACAATCAATATCAAAATACTCCTACAGGATATCAATATCATCCTCCTCTTCCTCGAGGGAAAAAGCCTGCTACAACTCACTCTCTAGTTCTTCACCACCAGAGTCTGAAGAAGGATCACCAGAAGCCTGGCTAGAAGTCAACCCCTCGATCTCTGCTCCAGTCTTATGCTACACAGTACGTACACCCTTCATAAAACCTCTGATGACGCCATCCTCTGTGCACTCTACCTCCAAAGCTTTCACATCCAAATCATAAATATGATTGCGAGCTTCCTGAACATGATCCTCAATAATTATCTTGAAGGCATAAGATTTCTTGAACTCTTCTATAACTGCAGACGGTAACTGCTGGGCTTCCTTCTCTGACAGCATACTCTGGAGCTTCTTATTCTCAGCTTCAAGGATTTGTTGATCTCTCATGTGCTGGTTGATCGTTGTCTGTGCCTCCACCAACTATATATGTAAATGATCTATCTGCTCATTCTTGGAGGAGGCCGAAGTGATCCTATTTGCCAGCTCTGCTCTACACTCTGCAAGCTGATCCTCCACCACCTTCATCTCCTTCAATTTTCCATTATATTTTTTTTGTATTCTCCCTCAAAGTATTTAATCTTCACAAACTCGTTGTTTCAGTCATTCAAGATCTTATTCATCTCAAGCTGAAAATCAGTATGATGTTCCAAATGAAGCAACAAAAATAGGAACATGTGAGAAATATATCTTTTAGAAAATATATATATACAAAAGGAAAGAAGAAAGGACGAACTCACCAACTTCTCAGCCCATCGATGATCAATGCATTGATGTTTCAAAACATATTCTGGAATGTATGACTTGGATGGGGAGACAGGAGGACCTTTGCTGGCGATTGCCAAAATCTCATCCGCCTTCTTTTTCTTTCGTGCCTGTAAATCGCCATCACTCCCTAGTCGCTTGGAGTGATTCTTTTGGGGAACTGCTTCTAAAACTTTTACGAACCTTTTTAGCATTAGAGCATGTGATCTTCCTGCTTGAGTCGATAATCCCACATTGAACAAATATTCTTCATCTATATATCTACTCAAATAACACACCTCATAATGTAAGGTGTCTAAATCAGGAAGCTTGAGTATCTTCAACAAATCTTATGCTCCAATGTGAAGGGGGACGGGTTACTCCTTCAACTTTTCTCACTTTTCTTGAAACTTTCAATCATTTTGCACATAAAAGAAGTCGCTAAGCCAACATTTCGATGGGTCTTGAGTACGAATGTCCAACCACTTAGATCTAAAAGAGATTCGACCCTGCACATCACTAAAGAGACGCCCCATCCGAGAAAGGCATTCTTCAAAAAGTATCACTCCACGGTCTCTAAAGAGTACAATCAAACCCATTACGATCGACATGACCCTGTAGGAAAATTGAGATAAACTCACTATGCAAATTATCAGAATATCGATCAATTCAGGAGATGGTAGAAACCGAAGCCCCACTCACAAATTGGATTCATACACCATAACATATCCCAGGGGAGGAAAATGGGTACGATCAGTTCTTGCCTGCACCTTCATCACCAGATCATTAGGAAAATGAATTTTTTTTCCTAAAGGAGATGAAAGAATCCTTAGTGATGGTGGAAATAACATCGTTAGATTTCGGTGTCTTGTGAGTCTTCTTTGAACCTTCAGATCGATGCGCAGGATGATCTTCATGGGCTAGAGGGTTTCTTTCAGATGTGTGATCACCCATTTCAATTCCTTTACTAAAGAGGGGCACAAATCTGAGTAGCAAAAATCACCCATGAAAGATAGCGGAAAGCCTCTAGAGTAGGAAGAAAATGAGGGAGAAAGAAGGAAGAGGAGAGGAAATTTTTAACTTCTGTACAAAAGGAGGGGCGCTGAGTCAAGTAGGGAAAGTCACATACTGAAAAACAGCGAAAAGCCTCAAGTGTCAGAAAGCCAGAAGGAGAAGAAGAGAAGGTGCAAGTTTTCCCCTGGCCCTAGGAGGCTATTTATAGTGTTTTTGGAGGAATAAAGAAGTTTTCTGGATTTTTTTGTAATTTTTTCTGATTTTTTGGAATTTTTCTGCAATTTTTTTTTAAAAAAATTAAAACTGATTAACCGCTAGTCGCTAACGGAACAGCATGACCGCCCGCCAAACTGCTCGGCTGGCAGAGCAGGCCGCAGCACGGGCCGCGAAGCTGGCCCAGCGCGGGCTCTGGCGCGCGGTTCTATGCCGCCCCCACCGGCGACAGCGACGGCGGCCAGCCGGTTCGGCTTTCTACACAAATCTAGGCCAAATTTTTTGCTCGGACAAGCCAAATCGAACGTTTTTGAGGTCCCTAGACACATTTTTTAATGTTCTGGACTTAATTTTTGTACTTTCAGAGCTCAATGGGGCCTCTATGATCAAGTTTGAAAAAATTTGTAACTTTTAGAACGCAATTTATGTGATTCGGCTAATGTAAATTATTAAGACAAGTATTTTCGGACTTATGGAGCTTCGACGTCCAAAAATAGGTGGCAACTGATATATCATCAAAAAATTATCTTGATTAGGCATGAATCTCGAGGCAAAATCAGCTTGGAAGCTTCAAAAATTAATTCAGAGATCATATGAACACCGATTTCAGCAAACTTATAGTCGAACTGAACGTCTCGGAAATACGAACCCAACGACACCAAATTCAACTCAATCCGAGCCCAAATGAGTCCAAATCAAAAACCCAAAACACGTTTGGAAGGTTCGATCCATAATTTGGATTACCAAACGGTTTCCAAACGAGACATGCTTATAGTCGAATCGAGCGGCTTGACAAGACGAATCCAACGAGCCCAAGATCATCAAATTCTGATATCGTTAAGACCTTCAAATGTCTGATAAACGGCCCATGATCAATGGATTTAATATCGGCCGTCCATTCAAACCACTCCACATTTGCCCTTGCTCCTCCTCCTATTTACGGGTCATGCTATCCTCCAAAAACTATAAATAACCCATCATTTCTTTTAAGAGGGGACCCAAGAAAGACAAGAGGAGAGGAAGATAAGAAGAAAAGAAGAAGAAGAGAGGCACGGGAGGGAAGAAACTCCTCCTCAACCATCGCCGGAGTTCCGCCCAACTTCCAAGTGACGCCGAAATTCTGTCTGACTTCCAAGTGATGCCAGAATTCTATCCGATCTTCCAAGTGACGCCGAAATTCTGTTCAATTTTCCAAGTGACGCCGGAGTTCTAAGTGACGCCGGAGTTCTAAGTGACGCCGGATTTCTTACTGGCCACCTAGTGTCACCGGATTTCTAACATCCAGTGTAACTGGAGTTCAACCAAAGAGTTGATTATTGTAATCTAATCATTCTGAATTTGGAGGACGAGTCAACTACATGTAACCCGAGCAAACACTAGTGAAATTCTTTTAACTAGGAGTGGCCCCATGGTTTTTTTCCTTTCCAGGGTTTTTCACGTACAAATACTGGTGTTCTTTTATTTTCTGTTTGTGTGTTGAATATCCGTGCAATGCTAAGACAGAAATTTTCTAAATTCTATCGCCGCCTATATTCGAGCCCGCAATAATAGTGTAAAGTAAATACTTTGAGGTTGTTTGGTTATCTATAAAGTGAATGCATGGAGAAATATTTTTTCTGTTTAATTAGGTGTATGCATAGTAGAGTAAAATCAGTGTATTTCATTAATCATATAAGTATATAAAGCATATAAGAATATAAATCCTACTTGAGACATTTAAAGCATGATTAATCTATGAAGGCAAGCAACAACACAAACAACCAATATACAGATCCCAACTTACTCTCAGTTCTTCAATCATCCAAACCAGTAAAAGCATCGGTAGTAGTTGTAACAACCTAAACTCTTAATTATTGAGATATTATTTTATTTGGCCTAAGGGCCTTATGATTTATCCCATTGGTGTAACTTCTCAAGAGATCACCTATCCCAGGATTTCTCCGGGATGAGCACGCTTACTGCAGAGTTTCTTAATGAAGTCCTAATCATTACATCAAAAGACGCCTCAATATTTAAGTGTTTAACTTCTATTACTTAAGGCATTTCACAATCTCCCCCACTTAAGTAATTAACATCCTCTTCAGTATCTTTATCCCAGAATCATCCATCATACAGATAAAATTTTAGAGGTGGCCCTTACAAGTTCAAGTGGTGGCTTTCACCACGTAATACTTTATCTCATACAGGGTTCAAGATGTGGCTCCCATGGCATAGCACTTTGTCTTATATGACACTTAATTTTCATCTTTTGATTGAGGTGTTGCTATGATACCATTTGTAATAGTACAAATGCTAAATTATAGAGATATTATTCGATTGGCCTAGGTGCCTCATGATTTTATCCTGTTTGTGTAACTTCCTAAGATGTGTGAAACCCTTAAAATTTTCAAATTTTTTTGTTGACCTAGAGAAGTCCAAATCATAAACCGTCTTCGCTAGAATATTTATAGTGTTGTGTTTTAGCTTCTCTAATTTTTTTTATAATTTTTGACACTGTTGAAATTTTTTAAGAAATCGGTACCTATCAGTACAAGTGGGTTTTTTTGGAACGTTAGGTATCCATTTTGCAAACTAATTTTACCATAATTTTCTAAATAAAATTTGCTAATTTATGAATATTTTTCTATAAATTTTGAATTTTTGGATTTAAAAATATAAAAAAATATATATTAAATTAATATTTTAATATTAAATAATTAGAATATTTAAATATTTTAATACAATATCCAATCCTACTTATTAGTTTATTAAATCCTATTTATATTATTTGCCAAAACGTTAACAGAGAATTGGCTAAGGAAAAATGAGAGAAAAAAGAGAGGTAAGAGATATTAAAAATTAGATTTTGGAGGTCTTAAAGCAGTTTTCGTCCGTCGGCCCGGTTGAAAAATTTATTCGTCTCAAGGTAAGTCACATTTTGCCCATTCAATTTTAAAAAATGCATAGTTTTTGGTAGATTTTTCGATTAAAATTTTGTATCTGTTAGCGAAAAATATGGATAACCTTGCACAGATAAAACTTTCACCACATAACTTTTTATAAGTTGTAAATATTACAATTATGCACATTTTGAATAATTTCTAGAAAGTTTATGACGGTGGTTTTGAAATTTGTAGGATTTTTATTGAATAGAAAATTATATGGATGTTGAAAAATAGTTGTGTAGTACAATAAAAGTCTTAAAACATCATTTTAAATGATCCCTCATAATTTGGTAAATTTCTGAAAATGTGCATTTTTGTCTAGCTAGATTTTCTATTGTCTATCGTTGTACAACACTGTGAAATTTTGATATATGCTCAATTACTATTTAATTATTATAATGTGATGATATATGTATATATGTGAGTAAATTATATCTGTTGGGAGCTATAAGGGGCCAGAATCCTCTGAGATTTTGTATGTATCAAGAAATTACTGGGAGTTATAAGGGGCCAGAATTCTTTGAGATTCTATCTAAGAAAGGGATGTGTAATATGTTCTGGTGCTATAAGCATAAATGAAAAGGGAGTCATAAGGGGCCAGAATTCTTTGAGATTCCGTTTAGGTCCAGGAAATGTGATATGAACTACTCTGTGATATGAATTTTAATTTATTTACTTGTTCAATATTATTATTTACATCAAGTAATAATTGTTATATATTTATTACATCTCTCAGCATAGTAATTTATTTATTAAAATTGTATTTAACTGCTTCTAAATATTTAGCAAAATATTTGATAAAAGAATATTTAAAAATTTAGATTGATTTGTATGGCTTGCTGAGTTGTTGTAGCTCACTGTGATTTTGCTTTAGATTTTCAAGATTTGGGAAGGGAATAGAGGTTGTGGACTAACGGTTCAAAAATCAGATCTGAGGTCATATGCATTTTGCTATTTTGATTTTATACAATCATGGTTAGTTAAATTTTCAGTTCTGTAGCTCTTGCCTGTAGTCATGTACTATAGTATAGATATATATTTTGATAAAATGAAATAAACTTTGTGGATGAATTTAATTTCAATATTTGAATGTTTTAGTAGCTCTGTAGTTTATAATCTATTTCAATGAATATTGATAGAAAATCTGAAATAATTTTAAAACTAGATCTTGGGATTTGTCTGTCACAGCTCAACACAATAGGACTTGTCCTGATCGAGTTGGGTTGTTACAAGAGGTCAACAATCGCAGGATTTCTCTTGGATGAGCACGCGTAACTACAAAGTTTCTTAATGAAATTTCAATCATTACACTAAAAAGCGTCTCGATGTTTAAGACATTAACTTCTTTTACTTAAGGGGTTTCACATTAGCGACCTTGCCATAGATGCTAAGGGTTTCTCACCAGAGTTCTGCTACATTCTCGACCTCACAACCCTACTCGTTGGACCGAACTACCCATCGCCGAGATGGTGCTGAAGGTGTGTCAAAGAAGAGAAGAAGTTCATTGTCAACATCATGCCGACCGTTGAGCCATTCTGCCAGAACGACATTTGAAATATTCCTCGGCATTTTCCGTCCAAAGACCCCACCCTCCGAACAGCTACGACCATCTCTCTCGCTTCCTATGCCAGCCCGAATCGACACGGTCCCACCAAGGCGATTAAGATTTGGTGATTTTTCTCTTGCTAGAATATTTCTAATCCGTATGGTTATTTTTTGAATGGGTGAGCATGGACGATGAAAGGCAACTTTGGCGAGCACCCAAATCTGAAAATCGCCGCCAATTAACGCTTCTCCCCAATGCCAGCGTTAGCTTCAAACTTGGAATAAACGACGATAGTTTTCTTTCCTCTTACTCGCCAATAGAGGAATACACGTCGATGGTTCCCGCCGCAAGAGGAAGAGATGAAGATGGTTCTCACGGGCTTCTCTCTCTCTCTCTCTCTCTCTCTCTCTCTCTCTCTCTCTCTCTCTCTCTCTCGTCCGCGTGATTTCTTTTTTCGCTCAAAACAAGAGATTTTACTTTACACGCAAAATAAGTTGCAGTGGGGAGTTTGAAATACATTAATATTTTACTTTACTTTGCATTGTGTTCAACCAAACACCGATAAATAAAAAAATAATGCATTATGTTTACTTTGCATTCACTTTTCCTCCAACTGAACAACCCCAAACAAGTCAAACAAAAAAAAAATCAATTGCATTTATTTTACACTCATTGAAATAAATCCAAATCATTCCTTCCTGTATCCATTTTACACTTATACAAACAACCTCTAAACCTATAAATGCTCAAAACTCTCCTATGATTTGCCCATATTTTTTTAGTTTTGATTCACCTATATATTTGGAAAAGAAATTTTTTTGGTATTGATCATAAGAAAATTTGAATTTTGCTTTCAATATATTTATAGTTAAAATGAGTGTTTTTAAACTCCTAATATTTGAGTATTCAAATGACTTGTCCAAAACATTAAATGGGCTTGGCGAATCGTGCAGCGGTTTGCTGGCCGACAGATAACTTCTGTCCCGCATGATTCGCATTCGATACCCTCAACTGCAAAAAAAAAGGGCTTGTAATTTTCACTCAACAGTATAGTTGGATCAAATTATTGTATGGATATAATTGCATCATGTGTTTCAAAGAGACAAATTCAATGAGTTTAAAGTTAGAGCTTAAAAACATCAAGCACTAAGGCATCTAAGAACACTATATTAAGTACAAAATGAGAAGAGGGCAGCACTTTCACTGCTGCTTGCAGCTGTCTTTTCTAACAAGTAAACAATCAGTTAAAAGTATGCTGAATTAGGAAATACTTTGCTTATATTTTTTTCTGTCACTCTCTGAAATTTAGCTTCCAATTAAAGAATGCAAAAAGTATAGTCTATACTCTATAGAATGCTTAAAGTGTGCAAAAGTTAGAGCCTTGGATTCTATTTATCATTGAGCTGATCGTGCTATGTGGTCATTCCAGTCCACAACAATTTTGAAATTACATTATGAGCCCAATTGACAAACAAAAGTTGTACCTTATTTAGGCTTCATTTAGAACGGCTTATTTGCTACTTTTTAAAGTAATTTTTTAGTGCAAAAATTTGAACTTTTGCACTGAAAAGCTGCTTTAAGAAGCAGTAAGAAAATCATCCCAAACGAAGCCTTAGAGTACGATTTGAGACAGCATTCTTATATATATATATATATATATATATATATATATATTGACAACAACTACAATTTTATTTGGTTGCTGCTATCTCACTCACTGTATTTTAGAAATTTTTGTAATGAAAAACTATTTTTTAAAACCAGAATAGTTAAGTTACTTAACCCACAACACCTTCATAACCAATTTTATAAAATATTGCAGCCATCCCAAATAGACCCTTAGAATCGCATAATAACTCTATTGTCGATGATAAATGGACATACAAAGCCTATTTTTTTTAAAAAAAGTTTTCTTCAAATTTATTTTAATATAAACATAATATATAAAATAATAATAATAATTTATATTTCACTTATCTTAAATAAATTCTGCAAATTTTCTTGTCGTTTGAATTGGTTAACCAAGGTCAAACTAACCTCGTTAGGCTTAACCCGATTACGACCCGAATTCAAATTTAAGTTAATCGTGTCATAACGTGTTACAATAGTTCAACTTTGAGAACATTAATTTGTCATTTGCCTAACTAAAAAACCTAAAAGTGCCCACATTTGTTGAACTTACATTTCAACTAAGACATTAAGCCAAATCAGAACTGCCTCATTGATTTCTCTTAAACGCTCTAAGCATGGTTTGTTTAAGCTGCAGAAGGGCCCAACAAGCCTTACAAATCTTCTGCGTTCAGATTTTAAACTGTCAAAGTTTAGTTCCCATTTCACCATTTTCATGCTCCAAATTTTAGATTCATAAAATTTTAAGTCTAAGATTTTGTTTGGGACGACTTTCTTATTGTTTTTTAAAACAGTTTTCTGGTATAATTTTTTAGTCCATGAATTTTTTTTGTACTAAAAAACTGTTTTACAAAGCAGTAAGAAAGTTGTCTCAAACGAAACCTAAAGTCTTTGTTTGAGACTATTTTCTTACTACTTTACTTTTGGATCATAATCATAGTTTTGTTCGGATGCTACTTTTTTGCTATCTTAGGAAGTTATTTTTTACGAAAACTTTCAAAAAAGATATTTTTCCACTACAATTTTGTAATCAACTTTACAAAAAGTTACAATCATCTCATACGAATCCTAAATTATTGCAAACAGTGCAATTTCTTATATTGCTTGGGTTTTCAAAGATTAAATCATTGCAATATAGAATTGGCTTTCTTTTTCTAAGTTTAGGAGATACATTTTGTACAACTGATTCACAAAAATATTGTTTTCAACCATTTAATAAGCACAATTTGTACACTAAAGTTTCGTTTAAGACGACTTTCTTACTGCTTCTTAAAGCAATTTTTTAGTAGAAAACTTCTTTAATAAACAGTAAAAAAGCCGTCCCAAACAAAGCTTAAGAAATATATCTGATGCAATATTTCTTATGTCTTCAAGATCATATTTTTGTATAGTGGTACTTACAAAATATATGTTAAACTTAAGTTTATTCTAAGTGTGTGGTCATTGCTCTATTTTATAATATTTGACATGTCTTTTCATGTATTTTTATGATTAATTGTGTTGCGGATTAGAATATATGCGACGATAGAGTTAGAATTTTACGTCTTAGTGTTTCACGGATATCCAGCTCACACACACAGAGAACACGAGATTTTTATGTGGAAACCCTGTAAAAGGGAAAAATCACGGGGCTTGACCCAGTTTGAAATAATTCCACTAGCACTTGAGTAGGTTATAGTGGGCTGACTCGCCTCCAAGGGCGATCATATTACAAGTGTCAATTGCAGGGTGAAGTCGGGGGTACTTGAAAGTTTGACGTTATATTGGTGGAACTTTGGGGTCACCCAGTGGTCTGGCAGAATTTCTGGTCTCGGGTGTTGGTCCGGTAGAACTACGGGCCTTAGGCGGTTGTCCAACAAAACTCTAGGCGTCAGGTGGCAATCCGGCAGAAGTCCGAGCCTCAGATGGTAGTCTGGCAGAGCTGAGGACTTTAGGTGGTGGTCCGACGGAGCTGAGGACCTCAGGTGGTGGTCCAGTAGAGCTCAGGGCATCAGGCGATGGTCCGACGAAGCTGAGGATGTCAGGTGGTCCGGCAGAACTCCGGCGGTGGTCGAGGAGGAGCAAGGAGGCAAGAGCGATATCCGATCTCTCTTTTTTCTCCTTAGGATTAGGGGGCCCTTTTTCAAGAGGAGAGGGGGCTCTATTTATAGATTTTTTGGAGTGTTATGACCCGTAAATAGGTAGAAGATCAAGGGTAAATGGGGAGTGGTTCGTATGGACGGCTGATGTTGAATGCCTTGATTGTAGACCGTTCGATGGGCATTTGAAGGTCTTAGAGATATCAAAATTTGGCGATCTTGGGCTCGTTGGATTCATCTCGTCAAGCCGCTCGATTCGACTATAAGCACTTCATGTTTCGAAACCGTTTGGTAATCTAAATTGGGGTTCAAACCATCCAACAGCGCTTTGGGCTCTTGATTTGGACCCATTTGGGCTCGAATTGGGTTGAATTAGGTGTCGTTACGTTCGTATTTCCTAAACGTTCAGTTCGACTGTAAGTTCACCGAAATCAGAGTTCGGATGGTCCCAATTTTAATTTCAAAAATTTCCAACTTAATTTTGCCTTGAGATTCGTGCTCGATCAAGATAATTTTTTGCTGATGTATCAAATTGAGCCATACATAATTTTGTCAATAAAATCATTGTTAACTTGTTATAATTCAGCGATCTTATTATGTGCCAAAAACATTTGATAATAGAAAGATTACATTTAATATCTAAATTATAATAAGTTAGGGATGAATGAGATATCCTTATTTGAATCTAATTGAAAACAAAGTTTTTTTTTTTACAATTGGACCCAAAACATTTCAATCAAATTGCAAAGCTTCCATTCAATATTTTACAATACAAAAATCATGACAACAACCAATAGTTGATCAGAATATTCCACCTACCCAACCAACCTAAAGCCAAGATTTCACCCTCCTCAATAGCTTTATGGTAAATGAAATAGATAGGCAATTTATGACTAATCAACCATAACCTCTCTCTCTCTCTCTCTCTCTCTCTCACACACACACACACACACTTTTTTTTTGGGATTTTGTAGCCAGTTAAGGCTTCGCTTGGGACGGCTTTCTTACTGCTTCTTAAAGCGACTTTTTAGCACAAAAATTTTAAGAAACAGTAAAAAAATCGCCCCAAACAAAGTCTAAGTCAAACTCATACATACTTACATACGCAGGCTTCGAATACAAGACCTCTTAGTTAATAATCAAAGCTCCCAGCCAACTGATCAAAATGAGCTACATCTCTGTGTGTAAATTGATTGCCAAACAATATAATATAAGGGAAATTTGATCATAAGAGCTTACCAACAATTTTCAAAATCTTACCAACTAAATCAATCAAAATACTAATAGTAAACTTCAGCTTAAAATACTATACATTCTTCGCGTATATTAACAAAAAAATAAAAAATAAAAAAGCATATTACAGCAAAACACTAGAAAGATTCTGAAAAACAGAAACACAATAAAAAATTATAAAAAAAAGAATCTAATAATAAAAGAACAAAGGGAACTCCACTCAACCAACCTTCTTTCCTTCTTTGAGACTATTTCTGTACCTGTCAAGAGGAAACATGGCTACATGGCCAGCTTCGCAAGCCATGATTGCAGCAACAGGCACATCATTTGAGTGGCCCACTTGCCACCCTCCCCGGCCTGATCAGACACCACACATTCATCCATGAACGGTGGTGATGGGACCAAGCTTACATTGAAGAAAGCAAGAAAAGCAAAGCATAGAGCTGTGCAAGGAGCCTCCTTTCCTCCTCCTTCCGTTTTTGTTCTTCCTAATAAAAAAAAGCTTTAAACTTTACAAAACCAGAGCAAAGCAAGAGCTTATGCTTAATGCAAATGACTTAACAGAAGGAATTGAAATTAGGCATCAATATGCCTTGAACGTAGCTCCACAGATCTTAAATCACGAAGATGAAGAAGGATTTCTTGAAGGAGATCTATTCCTCTTTCTCCTTTCTTTAAGGAAGATAGACAATGCTTGAGAAATTCACGGTCTGCTTCGAGAGCCTGTAGTCTCCCATAGACATGATCAACCTCCTCAGCAATAGCCAGCCTCTTATGGTTGATGCTAGGCTCATCTTCATTTTCCAAGCTAATGGCATCAAAGAGGGGGAGAAGCCTCTTCCCTCCAATCCTGCCACCCTTTTGATCAAGATCGAGACATCCATTTGTATCCAAAGAATCTAAAGAACCATTTACAAATCCATATTCACAATCTCCATTGATCCCATGGCCATTTTCGATTGGTAATTGCTTCATATGTTTTGAATTGAAAGAGTCATGCTCATCATCTATCGTGAAAAGCTTTTCCTCCAATGCCTTGAGCTGCTCAAGAATGGCAACCCTCTCCTCCTCAAATTCAGCTAAGGATTTATCCAGGATAATGAGATTGTTAACAGCATCATCATCTTCCATAGAATTCTGATTACCATCCTCACCTTCCTGAGACTCGAGTGAGATTTCGTCACTCTCTTCTGCACTTGAAGAAGTTCCACTCCTGCTTCCCTTTGCCATCTTCCTTCTCTCAATTGTCTCATAAACACGAACCTTATGTTGATATACCTCGAGCTCCTTCTTCAACTCCTGCTTCTCCTTCTCCCTCTTCATCATTAGCTCATTGAGGAGCTGCAATGCCTCCTGATCATACTCCGATTGTTCCTCCATCATCCTCTGATATTGCAGTGCTTCCATCTGCATAGCAGCTTTCTCTTCTTGAAGCCTGGTTATCATTGCCATTGTCTGGTTCGCAGCTATAGCAGAAGCGCTCCTTTCTTCTTCCAGTTCAGTATATAATGCAATAAGAGCCCTTCGTTCGGATTTCAGAGCAGTTTTGAGACGATCTATGGTTGGTGGCTCGAGATTGTCAATGTCACTCGCAATGCTTCCATCTAAAGACTCAGTTCCAGATTCTCTCCTTTCTAATAGAAACCTCTTGTGCAGAACAGGAAAACTTTCTATATAATTAGGAGTTGTAGGCGTCTCAGGCATTATTCTCTCCTCTTCAATTTCAGTAAGAACTGGACAGATCTTAAGGTGCTTCACTCGTCTAGAAGGTTGTTCTGATGGTTCAGTTTCGGTTACTACTGCAAATTCAAATTAGGAATTTTTTTAGGATCTGGAAGCAATAGAAGTTATAGAATTTGGTTTGATAAGAAAAAAAAGTGTACCTGGGTCATTATGAGTAGTTTCATTCAAAACATTCAGATTTTGATGACCTATTGAAGCAGACTGAGTGACAATTTCATGAAATTGAGTAGGCTCAATTAGTTCCTGGCCACAAATCTCACTTCCTATGGATATTTCACAATTAGCTTCATCTTTTCCTTTTCCATCTTCAGAAGCTGAAATTAACATCACAAAAAGCACATCTTTAAGATGAATAATAACTTCTTACGAGAAATCAAGAGGAAAAAAAAACTACAAAATCTTACCTTGTTGCTCTTCGAATTCTACCCCATCGGCATTTTTGGCATTTGTTGAGAAATCATCGCAGGGCTCCTCCGTTGGAACAAGGATATAAGAATGATTTTGACCTTCCTGCATTTCAGAACTTGGAACCGCCGTGCTTTCCTCCTCTGCAACTTTTAGAATCTCAAGCGCCTGACACTTTACCGTAGTGGAGGAATCGATCAATTCAATGGGAAGAATCCGTTCCAAATCAACCATGTTCTCCACACGAGGGGAGAGGATATCCACCGATGCATCCTCCACTACAGCACGAGGAGGAAGAAATGCCTCACCTTTTTCTTCTTCTTCTTCTTCTTCTTCTTCTTCTTTCTGCTCTTTCCCCTGCTTCGTCTCCTCGAATCCAAATCCCTCGCCTTTCTCCGATTTCACTCTGGGAGCGAACTCCAAAACATTCCAAGATTCCGTCTTGAGAAGCAAATAGGGAGAATAGAAGCCGCTCTCCAGCGCCACGCCGCAGCAAGAGCATCGAAGATCCTTCTCCCCTTGCTCGCTCCGCTTCATCCACGACAGCAGAGGAACGCTCCGATCTGTCTCGCCGGGTTTGGAGGCGGCGCAGTCCTCGCACATATCGCCGGCGTCCGCAAGCCGGCGGTGTTTGGAGCAAAACCCAAGCTTGGAGACTTCTCCGGCATGAGACTCACAAAGGAAATCGCGGCAGGAGCTCCGGGACTTTCCTGGCTCGAAGAGATGATCGATCCTCGAGCAGAAGATGCAGGGGGACTTCAAACCGAAGACATACGCAAACTTGGAGATCATGTAGGAGAAAAGAGCATTGAGGAGGAGGAGAATGATTAAGATCCATTCCAAAGCTGTGTATATTAGAAGGAATATCATCCTGTGCGTGTTCCTGTGAAGGACAGTCGCAAATTGGTTGGCCGCCATCTCCCTCCCTCCTCTCTCTCTCTCTCTCTTTCTCTCTCCCCTCGGAGAAAGAATCAAGGAAGATAATTACAAAGAAGTGGGAGGAGAGGAGATGATTGGAAAATACGAGGGGGAGGAGTTTTATTGGAGATGGGATTCAGGAGGGGGTAGGAAGAAGAGTCTGCCAAAGGAGACCAAGAAAATTTCAAAGTCACAGAAGAATAAAAGACTCATATTTAGGCAAGAAGTGCCCAGTCCCAGAGAAGAGAAACTGGAGGAAGATAAACAAGGAAAGTGACTGTAATTTTTTTTTTTTTTTTTTTAGGATCATTAGCAGAAATAAGGCACTGGATTCCATTAAATTATAATAAAAATTGCAATTAAATACTTATTCAATTTCATTTGTGTAATTTATTTTAGTTGACTTGAAGTATATGAGGCTTTTTTTTAAAATTATTTTTCCGAATACTTTAATAACAAATAATTTTGATATTAATTTTGATGAATATAAAATTTTATATTTTTTTGAAAAATATAATATCAATTGCTTAATTAACAATAAATAACCCATTAATGTTTTATAGAATATTAAATTATTGAATTCCAATTTATGGGTGTACGTTAAAATATCATTATTATTATTTTTTGAATTTTTAATCATTTTTTTTTTGGAGCACGATGCAATGATGGCTCAGAATAATGAATTCATAAAAAAATTATTTGATTATAATTTTTTAGTATAATTTTTTTAAAAATTAAAAATTTTTATATTAAAAAAATATTTTAAAAATAATAATAAAACTATCCGAAGCCACACCAAAGTTTGCTCGGCCACCGGCATTCATTTTTTTTTTTCGTCCGGCTTTCAAGATACTTTAGCTTTGAAAAAGTCCTTTACTTTATAACATTAAGAACCCCTCAATCAAACTAAAATTACACTTTAACCAGTGGAAAAACTGTTTAGCTGCCATTTCTTATTTTATTAAAATAATAATATCTATTGTTTAAGCAAATGTTAAAAAAAAAAACAGCTTGTTGATTTTATGATAATAATAATAAGTTATTTGATACAATATATTATCTCAAAAAAACTGGCAAAATTAATTTTTCCCCGACATAAAATTTATTTTTATATAATTATTATTTTTATTTTAGAATCGAGCTTAAATGTCAAAAGTCAATTAAGAAGTCATGCTTCTAGGATCATCACGTGAGCTCGATTGGACGGTAAGGGCTGATATGTTAAGAAAATTGATGAAATTAAGGCATATATATATTCTTTTTTTGCATATTAAGTTTTCTTCAAATTAAAAGAGTTATTTAGGGGCTGTTTAATTGGCTAAAAAATAAATGTAATATAAAAGAAATACAGTATAGAAGAAATACTAATTTGAATGAGCGTAAAATAAATACATTAGATTACTTTTTGTTTGGTTTGAAGTAAAATGAATATAATGTAAGGTTCAAAAAGAGTAGTGGTAGATGGTGGTTGGCGGCGATGGGTGGTGGCTGGTGGCGATGTGTGGTGGCCGGTGGCAATTGGTGGGCATTGCCGGTCAGTGGAGGGTGGAGATGGCTATCAGTGGCAACGATGGTGGTCGGCACTCACCGGAGGTAGGTGATGGCCAGTGGCCGGCAGAGAGTTGCGACGACAGCTAATGACGATGAATTTATGGCGTATTTGAAACTCAACACAATCTAAGGAATTCCAAATACGCCAAAGAATGGTCGGCACCAATGGGGAATATGTTACACGCACATATGAAAAGAAGAACATAGGAGATGCCAAAAAATTTACGTGAAAAATCTTGAAAAAAAAAAACCACAATATCTCATCCAGATGAAATGATCAACTGTATTAATAGAGATTATAAAGCTCCACTCTCCCCGTAAATTAAAGAATATGGAATTATAATATTTGGAATACTATCTTAAACACTTGTAGTAGCTGAGAATGTTAGGCAAGTATTGAATGGTGATGTTGGCAGTATGATGATATCCATGGAGTATTGGCGACAAGGCGATGTCGAGTTAACTTCAGTAGTCTGATGATGATAATCAAATGATGATGGTCATATAACAGAGGATTCTTGATGGTGGTCGACTAATGACAATCATATGATGATGGTTTAACAATGATGAATGTACTATAACAGTTAAGTGATAGTGGTCAAACTATGACAACGGACAACGATTGTTGATAGCGATAATTAGACATTGAGGTGAGCTCTAAAGTTACTCCATTCTAAAAAAAAATCTTTCCACTCTCAAAAGTTTATTTCATGTGGAGAATGAATGTTTATTTATAGTTTTTTACAGTGTCATTTTGATAAATCTAGCTAATATTCAAAATCACTTCATCTGATGGTTAGTATTGATTTTTCTAAGCATAAATTGTTCTTTCAGTATTCAAGCACTTTAATGACCTTAGGCTTATTAGAATCGAGTGATCTTCTACTCATTACAATCCTCTCATCAAAATGCTCATTTAATTTAACTATAAATATGTACAAATCAAATATTATATAGTCATTCACTTAATGTCTATAAGTATCCAACTATGCTTCAAGTGTCTTATTTGGGCTCATATTAGAATATTTTAGTGTCATCTGGTTCATCTCATTGAGACATAGTCGTGTCTAATCAGATCAGCTGAACCAATCAACTTGACAAGATTTTAATATCCTATAAACATCACTCAATACTAATATATTATTGATATAATTTTTTTTGAAAACTTTATTAAAGTATTTATAGATGAATATGATGAGTTCACATTTTGCTCAATATAAATATGAGGGCTTGGAGCAAGCCAACTTGAAATTTTGGTTTATGTGCACAATTTTTTGAATAAAATAACAAAAATCAATTTGAGCTTCTTTTTTATTTACATTTGGCATTTACACCGGCTATTTTACACATTTTATAAAGCATTAAAATTATTATATTTGATCATTATCTTGATTTACCCCTTCCTGTTGGGCAACATCAAATGAATATTTTGGTCTTTTTGCCTAAAGCTTCGTTTGTTATAGCTTTCTTACTGCTTTATAAAGCTTCTAGTATAAAAATTTATTAAACTAGAAATTTTTTGTGCTAGAAAATTATTTTAGAAAGCAGTAAAAAAACTATCCCAAACGAAGCCTAAATGTGTTATCAAACAATCACTTCTAACTCTCAAGTTCTTTTATGATGGGGACTTCCGGAAGATTCATAAAATCATTTGGAATGATAAGATCGAATTAAAAGCAAACCTAAATGTGTTATGCAAAGCTAAGGTTATTTGGAGATTGTGCAGCTCCCTTCTTTTCAACTTGCATGAAAATATATATGGCTCTTTATGCTCCCCTCACAACCAATAAGTCTCTACAATGTGGAATAAGCATAAGCAAGTGGCTTACATATTTAAGAGCCACTTCAAACACTCAATTTCTTATGGTACTAAGCTCTCTTTACTTTGACCCTTGGTGTAAATGTAGCTCTCTATTTGATATTATGGGTAATATAAACGTTCATCAATCCTCAACTGCCCATTAAATGCGTCCTTTAACTCTATCATCTTGAATGCTCCATGGGATTTGCCAGCTATTCTGAAAATAGTTGATATTGAATGTTTTAATTATACTTGTTTTAAGAGAAATATGGTTATAGAATGTATGTATAATGGTACACTGAATGTAAACTTCTGTAAATATATATTGTACAGAGGCAATTCTATAAAATATTCTATCTGTTATTGGATGTCGATCAATTAGGGGCTTAAAGTTGCTAATAACCTAGAGGTTTAGGAGTTTACTATTCCAACAATTCTTTCCTTTGCATGAACTCAACCAAATCTCATACTCTCCTATTTTTGGACTGCAGCTTTTCTAGGTGTTTGATAAATAAATCTTATTATTATTGACAATTGATTACAAATGCATCCAAACCTATTTAAAATTCACTCTCTTTGTTCTCAATTCAATTTGAAAGAGATAGGGAAATTTTATCTTCTTGTTATCCCTATAACATTTTTTTTGAATTTAAATAGAGAGAAATGATATATTTTTCAAAGGAGAATCTGAGAGCACGAGAGGCTTATCTACTAAATTAAGAAACTTTGTTGCTTATGAATTGCAATGTTGAAATATCAAACACACCTAGGCATATGAAGTTAAGGCCATTTTTGAGGAATTGATGAGACTACCTAACTCAAAATGATATATTTTTCTGTGAAAATTCTCTCAATGTTGCATTCCTCTGCTTGATGTTGAAATAAAATATTTTATTGTTGTGTTGTTATGGGGGAGCCAACTTGTTATGTTGGATTGTTTTACGGTAGCCTATTATTGGGACTTCCCTCAACAAAACCTAATAATGTTGGAATGTTCATATGTTCCCCTTTTTGCTTTGCTTTTAAAAATTTCCTATACTTTGTGGCTAATTCTTTTTTTTATGATAGATATTGAGTGTTTGGTTTTTCCAATAGCTCTCATTTTTGTTATATTTGGACATGTTTTTATTCTTATGCTTAGATTGAATATGGTGAACTTTACTCGGTTAAGTGTGTGATTTATGCTGGAAGTAACCTGAATTGTTGTCTTTTGGACCTTACAAGCATTACGCTTTTCCATTTTTATTTATCATTGAGCAATGGGCAATGATGCATCATACTGCAACCTCTATTTACATAAATATTGTGCAATCCAAAAACATCTATGGTTATGCCAGAACACTTTTTTGAACTACTTATTGTAGTTAGATGACAGTTGAATTATGTATTGTGTTTTCATTATCTGAGTCTATCTCCAATCTTTCGGTGGTATGTTTTTATTTTAGATTTATTGCATACAAAAAGCTTAAGCTTTATTTGAAGAAAATTAATTATTTTTTATAAGCATCTTCATCATTCCTCCGATATTATAATTTATTTTTCTTTCAATCTAATTGGGCAAATGCCCTCATCATTTCCAAAAATAAAATAAAACAAGAAAATTAAGAAAAGAAAAGAAAAAAAAAAAGGTCATAGAAATCTTTAAATTCATAATGGGATATTGAGATGAATTCTACATATAATGATAAATTGATAATGTGACAAGAGTTAATTGGCTATTCATATATTATAAATTATGATAAATCTTAAATAAGCTGGTAAAAAAGGTAAATGAAATTCGTGATAGTGTCAAAAATATATTTTAATTTATTAAAATGACTTTAATGCATATTTTTAAATATAAAAAAATTTGAAACCCTTAACCATTAAGAAAAAAAATTACATAAATTAAAAATTATTCAAGGCACCAATATCCAAATGGACATTACATTTTAAGAAGATTTACATATAAATCTCATAATTTTAATATATTTATATATCCAATATTTAAATTTTAATATTTATTTATATAATACTTAAAATTTAAAATTATTATTGATACGTCATCGGAAAATTATCTTGATCGGGCACGAATCTCGAGGAAAAACTCAAATTGGAAACTTCAAAAATTAATTCGGAGACTATTTAAACTCCGATTTCAGCAAGCTTATAGTCGAACTGAGCGTCTCAGAAATACGAATCCAACGACACCAAATTCGACTCAATCCGAGCCCAAATGAGTCCAAATCAAGTACCCGAAGCGCTGTTGGAAGCATCAAACAGCTATTTGAGTTACCAAACGGTCTCCGATTTTGACGAGCTTATAGTCGAATCGAGCGGCTCGACGAGACGAATCCAACGAGCCCAAGATCGTAGAATTCTGATACCATTAAGACCTTCAAATGCTCAATAAACAGTTCATGATCAAGGGATTCAATATCGGCCGTTCATCCGGATCACTCCTTATTTGCCCATGATCCTTCATCTATTTACGGGCTATGCCACTCCAGAAAAACTATAAATAGCCCCTCATTTCTCTTAAGAGGGGACCCAAGCCAAGAAGAGAAGAAAAGAAGAAGAAGAGAAGAGAAGCCTAGGAGGGAATAGCTCCTCCTCGACCACCGCCGGAACACCGCCGGAACTCCGCCGGAACACCGCCGGATCACCACCGAAGCACCACCAGGGGCCCGAGGGACGCCAAAGCTCTGCCCAACACAGGAGCAACGTCGGAATTCTGCCCGACGCCGGAATTCTACCCGACGCCCGAGTGACGCCGGACTTCTCTCCAAGTGACGCCGGAATCCTACCCGACGCCCGAATGACGCCGGACTTCTCTCCAAGTGACGCCGGAATTCTGCTCGACACCCCGAGTGACGTCGGAACTCTGCCTGTCCTTGTAACTGATACTCGTTGTAATCTGATCGTTCTGAATTTAAAGGACGAATCAGCCTTGTATTTCAAACAACACTAGTGGAACTCTTTCAACTGGGCGTGGCCCCGTGGTTTTTTCCCTTTCCAGGGTTTTCCACGTAAAAATCCTGGTGTTACTATTTCGATTCTGTTTGTGTGCTGAATATACGTACAACGCTGAGACGGAAATATTAAACTCTATCGCCGCGTATATTTGAGTCCGCAACAGTTTGGCGCCGTCTGTGGGAATCAAATCCCACTATCCTAAGCACCACTTTGATGGCCAACAGGCGTAGCAATCGCATCTTGGGAGCCTCCCGCTCCAATTCACATCAATCTCGGGATCAGTCTATGAATCATAGACCCCAAGTATCCGCCTCCTTTCATGCTGGGGGGCAAGACGCTATGGGAGAAGGAATTTCAGGACCGTCCATTGAAGACCGCATCAGGAAGATGGAGGAGTCTCAGAATGAGATCCTACAACTCCTGCGAGAGACTCGACAACCGGCACTAGCACCACAGGAACTAGCACCACAGGAGGAGGTTCTTCTCCCTCGAGATCCACCACGTGTTGAAGCTGTTCAAATCGAACATCTTCAAGCTGAGATTCCTCTTCCTCCACCCAGGAGGCGTTCGCAGTCACATCAAGATAACGAACTGGCTGATACAGCAAGTTCTACCCATCCTCCGCACACAGGTCGGCAACCTCGTATTCCTTTGGACCTCCCCGAAGAGTTAACCCAACATCACATTGCTGAGCTCCCTCGCAATACCCTACGCCACGAACTGCGACGATTGGTTCGAGAGGAGTTCCCTACAGGAGGCATAAGGCAACCTCTTCATCAGTGGGACTTCCAGGAGTCGTCACCCCTGACGGAAGCCATTCTTCAACACCCTATTCCGGCAGGATTTAAACTACCAAGCATCGATTCCTACGACGGGACATCCGACCCGTACGAGCACATCGATCATTACAGAACCATCATGCATATCCAGCGAGCTTCGGATGCCCTCCTATGTCAGGTTTTTTCTGCTACACTCAAACGACAGGCGCGAACATGGTTCTATTCTCTTCCATCCGGAACGATCCCTTCATTCGTCAAATTGGCCAAAGCCTTCGTTGAACAGTTTGTAGCCAATCGAAGAATTACTAAGGATTCTTCCCACCTCTCCGGGATTCGTCAAAACGAGGGAGAATCGTTAAAAGAGTACTTTCAACGGTTTTCCACTGAGGCTCGACAGATTCCGGGAGTGGACCCAGAACTGCTCCGAGGGGTCTTCCTTGGAGGCCTCCGTCCTGGCCCCTTTTATTCAGCTCTTATGCGAGATACGGTTCATTCATACGTCGACCTGATTCATCGTGTGGAGGCACAAATCTCCGCAGATGAAGCCATAAATGCTCACAGAAAGCAGTTCGAGCAGACAAATGGGAAGCGCAAAGGTGCTCCTGGGATGGATAATTCTTCCTTACAACGGAAAAAGCAAGGAAATAGCAATCTACCTCCTAGGCCCCCATTACCACAACGAGAACCTCGGCAGGAGAAAGAGTACACTCCGCTCAATACATCTCGAGCAAATGTGTTAATGGCGATTCAAGATCAGGACAAAGTGAAATGGCCGCATCCTTCGAAGCCAAATACAGGAAATCAAGATCAGTACTGTCACTTTCATCGTAGTCGTGGTCACGCTACTGAAGCGTGTTGGCAACTTAAGGATGAGATTGAAAGACTTATCCGCCAGGGCTATCTTCGACAGTTTATTGGGAACCCACCTGCTCGAGATGAAACTGGTCCAACTGGGGGGCAAAATCAACAACAACAAAGACAACAGTTGAATAATATTCAAATGGTTGGCGAGATTGAATGACCACGCACTTTGTGTCTCTTCTATTAGTAATGCTAATTGTCTTATCTCATCATGTTAAATAGGGTGTCACTTTGATATCCCTAATGTTTTCTTCAAAGTTAAACATTGTGTTATCCTCGTACGTACAGTGTAACTTGTATATCCCTAAGTCACACTAGGGATCTATTGTATTGTCTTACAGTAATATAGTGTGTCGTTCGTTTAGTTCTGAGATTGTCTCTTTCTTTAAAAAAGAATACAAATGACAATAAAAACTATCGATAAATATGATCTCTTTATCCATGATCTGAGAAATATGCAGTCTTTATTGCTTCTCAATCATTGGAAGATCGATCCTTGGTAGATTCTCCCGACCTCTTCCATACAGGTTAACGTCGTCGAGCAAAGGCTCCGACATACAACCTCGGATAGGTCTCACATCCTTGGCGGATTCTCTCGACCTCTTCCATACAGGTTAACGTCGTCGAGCAAAGGCTTCGACATACAACCTCGGATAGGTCTCACATCCTTGGTGGATTCTCTCGACCTCTTCCATACAGGTTAACGTCGTCGAGCAAAGGCTCCGACATACAACCTCGGATAGGTCTCACATCCTTGGCGGATTCTCCCGACCTCTTCCATACAGGTTAACGTCGTCGAGCAAAGGCTCCGACATACAACCTCGGATAGGTCTCACATCCTTGGCGGATTCTCCCGACCTCTTCCATACAGGTTAACGTCGTCGAGCAAAGGCTCCGACATACAACCTCGGATAGGTCTCACATCCTTGGTGGATTCTCTCGACCTCCTCCATACAGGTTAATGTCGTCGAGCAAAGGCTCCGACATACAACCTCGGATAGGTCTCACATCCTTGGTGGATTCTCTCGACCTCCTCCATACAAGTTAACGTCGTCGAGCAAAGGCTCTGACATACAACCTCGGAAAGGTCTCACATCCTTGGTGGATTCTCTCGACCTTTTTCATACATGTTAACGTCATCAAGCAAGGGCTTTGACCTACAGTCTCAAATATGTCAAAAAGGATGTCTCTCACATTCGTTCAGACTAATAATACATCAAAAGCACAAAGCATGTCTTACAGATGCAATAACAATTCAGGTCCCTCTAGGGGACAAATCCTCATTTCATATACAATATCATTGGAGTTACATAAATCCAGATTCAGGTGTACATTTATTCTCACTAGAAGTTGAAATTGAAAAGTACATTGGCATCATCTGTACAAATTAGTATCATCAAGCAATAAGCAACTTTAACACAGTCAAATATCCTTGGTGGATTTAAGTGACTTCTCCCTTACTGCACGCAAGCATCTCCTACAACTGCTCCTTCAAAGAAAGGACATAACTGGATCATCATCAGATCTCCGCTCAGTGTTAGTGTATTGCCAAAATGTTGGCATATCACACTGCTTCGGCCCCTTGATCCAATAATATCTGATGTTGGCACACTTCAGTATGGATGAATATTGCCTTAACACAATGCCACTGGACACCCGCCATCATCGACCCTTCGTCGGATATCTGCCGGCGGTCCTTTACTTCATATCAGCCATCATCGGCTTCTCGTTCAACTGTTGATAGCAGCACCGTTGAACTCTCTCCTTCTGCTCCCAACTTGGTCGTTGACTGCCAACAGACTTCCACCCGATCGTCCATCATCGACAAACTAACATTGAAATTCTATTCGATGCTGAGCTTCCTCCCGTTGGAGGACTTCTACACGTCGCCAGACCCTCGTCGGACTTCAACTCGACGCTAAGCTTCTACCCAACGTTGGACTTCTGCCAGTCATCAGACCCCCGTCGGATATCTACCCGACGCTGTACTTTTACGTGACGTCGGACTTCTGCCTGTCGTCATATGTTTGTCGGGCTTCTACCCGACACCAAATTTCTACCCGTCGTGGGACTTCTTCTGGCCGACAGATTTTCGTCGGAGTTCTACCCGACGCCGTACTTCTTCCCGCCGCCGAACTTCCACCCGGCCGCTAATCGTCGCCGGACTTCATCCCGACCTTCGTCGGACCACCGCCCGGTCGCGGACCGCCATCGAACTTCAGCCCGACCTTCGTCGGACCACCGCCCGGCCACTGACCGCCGTCAGACTCTCTCCGACTAAATCTCACCTCCACATGATCTCTTAAAGGAGAGAAATTTCCAACTCCAATTCCGCTCCCCTTCCTGAAAAGGGGAAGCCGCTAACTTCTGCGCAAAAGGAGGGGCGTCGAATCAAGTAGGGAAAATCACCTACTCAAAAACAACGGAATGCCTCAAAATGCCAGAAGCTAGAGGGGAGAAGAAAGGGAAAACCGCTAACTTCTGTGCAAAAGGAGGGGCGCCGAGTCAAGTAGGGAAAATCTCCTACTCAAAAACGGCAGAAGGCCTCAAAATGCCAGAAACTAGAGGGGAGAAGAGAGGAATACTCTAACTTCTGTGCAAAAGGAGGGGCGCCGAGTCAAGTAGGGAAAATCACCTACTCAAAAACGGCGGAAGGCCTCAAAATGCCAGAAACTAGAGGGGAGAAGAGAGGAATACTCTAACTTCTGCGCAAAGGGAGGGGCGCCGAGTCAAGTAGGGAAAGTCACCTACTCAAAAACAGCGGAAAGCCTCAAAATGCCAAAAGCCAGAGGGAGAAAGGAAGAAGGGGCGAGTTTCTCCTAGGCCTTGGGGGTCTATTTATATTATTTTTGAGGGGGGAGGATTCCAAAATTTTATTAAATTTCCTGAATTTTTTCAAATTTTTCGGAATTTTTTGGGATTTTTTCGGAATTTTTTGGGCCCCACCACTTAAAAAAAAAAAAAAAATTTTTTAAAAAACGGCTAACCGCACGGCTAACCGCGCGGTTCCGCGCGGACGCGCCTGTTGGCGCTGGCGCCGCCGCAGGCGGCGGCGGCAGGCGGCGGCCGGCCGGCCGGCCGGCCGGTTCGGCCGCCTATGCGTTCCCGGGCTCCGATTTCGGGCCCGGACGGTCCAAATTCGACGTTTTTGGGGTCCCCGGACACGTTTTTTCGACGTTCCGGACTCAATTTTGACACTTTCGGAGCTCAACGGGGCCTCTATGATCAAGTTCGAGCAAACATTTAATTTTTGGAACGCAAATTTTTGCGATTTTGCCAAAGTGAAAAGCCGACACATATATTTTTGGACTCCTGGAGCTTTGTCGTCCAAAAATAGGGGGGCAACTGATACGTCATCGGAAAATTATCTTGATCGGGCACGAATCTCGAGAAAAAACTCAAATTGGAAACTTCAAAAATTAATTCGGAGACTATTTAAACTCCGATTTCAGCAAGCTTATAGTCGAACTGAGCGTCTCAGAAATACGAATCCAACGACACCAAATTCGACTCAATCCGAGCCCAAATGAGTCCAAATCAAGTACCCGAAGCGCTGTTGGAAGCATCAAACAGCTATTTGAGTTACCAAACGGTCTCCGATTTTGACGAGCTTATAGTCGAATCGAGCGGCTCGACGAGACGAATCCAACGAGCCCAAGATCGTAGAATTCTGATACCATTAAGACCTTCAAATGCTCAATAAACAGTTCATGATCAAGGGATTCAATATCGGCCGTTCATCCGGATCATTCCTTATTTGCCCATGATCCTTCATCTATTTACGGGCTATGCCACTCCAGAAAAACTATAAATAGCCCCTCATTTCTCTTAAGAGGGGACCCAAGCCAAGAAGAGAAGAAAAGAAGAAGAAGAGAAGAGAAGCCTAGGAGGGAATAGCTCCTCCTCGACCACCGCCGGAACACCGCCGGAACTCCGCCGGAACACCGCCGGATCACCACCGAAGCACCACCAGGGGCCCGAGGGACGCCAAAGCTCTGCCCAACACAGGAGCAACGTCGGAATTCTACCCGACGCCCGAGTGACGCCGGACTTCTCTCCAAGTGACGCCGGAATCCTACCCGACGCCCGAATGACGCCGGACTTCTCTCCAAGTGACGCCGGAATTCTGCTCGACACCCCGAGTGACGTCGGAACTCTGCCTGTCCTTATAACTGATACTCGTTGTAATCTGATCGTTCTGAATTTAAAGGACGAATCAGCCTTGTATTTCAAACAACACTAGTGGAACTCTTTCAACTGGGCGTGGCCCCGTGGTTTTTTCCCTTTCCAGGGTTTTCCACGTAAAAATCCTGGTGTTACTATTTCGATTCTGTTTGTGTGCTGAATATACGTACAACGCTGAGACGGAAATATTAAACTCTATCGCCGCGTATATTTGAGTCCGCAACAATTATGAATATTAATTAAAAAAATAGCATATTTAGTTACATGAAAATATTATTAATATAATTAAGATACACAAATTAAATTTTAAATATTAGATATATAAATATATATAAATTATATAATATGTAAGTTAATATCCCCAAATTTTAAAGCTTCTCCATTTGACCAAAATAAAATAAATAATTAAAAAGCTCTCGCCAATAACTGAAGATTTATAATCAAATATTCAAATCGCAATTCATTTGAATTTCATTTCATTTCCCTCCCTTTCTTTCAATAAAAAAAGGTTTTTTTTTTTATATTTTTTGCTTAGAGAAGACGCAAATTGGCGTGTGGGGACGCCGATTTCAGCTTGATGACAGACCGCCCAGGCCCCTGGCAATGCCGACAGCATCCGAAATAGAGGGCCGAATGCAAGTGGGTGTGGGACCCATGAAAAATTTTAGAATAATAAGATGTAAAATATACCTAAGGCTAAGTAGAAATTATTCCGTGCGAAATTTGGATAGGGAGAATCATCCGAATTTATTGTGTATTTATAAATACTCAGTAAATACTAAGTTGTGAGTATTTGTTAAATATTTGATACGTATTTACTGAGTATTTATAAATATTCAGTAAATACGTAGTAATCCGAACAATTCTTCCCGATTGGACTCCACACAGAATAACTTCCAAAGGCTGAGGCCTTCGCCTACAACCGAACCCTAAATCCGGTTTATCACCCGCTAGCTGCTCCACTTGAACACAAGAATCTGAGTCATTCTCGTGACATGAACAGTGCGACGTCAATATTAACGCCGTGTTGTTCACAAACGCCATTTTTTTCCTTTTCAGTTGGAGAAAAAATATACCCAGAATATTCTTTTTGTGTTATGAAATGGAGCTCAGTTGTAGATGAGTTACTGTATTTTGGAGTGTAGAATGAGTTTTTCATATGAAGATGCCCTAATAAGTTAAAATTAATATTTAACTTATTTTAGTAAATCTAATTATTATAAAATTCATTTTGATCATTTTGAATAAAGAATCAAGAAGATGTGCTGATCAATTTTATTTATTATATAAATATTAATTAATTTGATAATAAAATTTATTATCTATATCTATGAAGATCATAATTCATTTCCCAATAAATGATTAATTTAAAAATTATTTTAATATATTAATGATCTGTTTGAGCTAGCTCTCCCATTATTTTATTTTTCATATCATTACCACACTACTATTTAGCATCTTTTTTATTATTTTTCAAAAATTTATGTGATGTAAAGTTTTATTTTTCAACCAAAATAGCTAGAATGTGATAGATAAAATGAAGCTGCTATTTAATATATTTTTAAAAAATATTTACAATATGTATAACAACTTTCAAAAATATTATTTTTTCTCGCAATAGGCTTTACAATCACCTCCAAATGAGCCCTAAATACTACACAATCTTAATTATCTCATAGATAGATTTTTTATTATTTTCTAAAACAACTTTTAGTATAGAAATTTATAGCTTATCAATTTTTTGCATAAAAAACTACTTTAGAAAGTAGTAAGAAAGCTATCTAAAACGAAGCCTTAATGTATTGTAAGCTTAGTTGCATAAAAATATGGGGTGTACAATTATTTGATTTTTAGCTCTTATCGCTTTTTTAGTATCACCAAATTAATTTCTCTTAGGATTATAAGTGAGATAAAACAAAAAGAAATATTTATAAAATTCAATGTGATTGAGTTTGAATTAATTAAATTATTTTAATCAATATTTTCTCTTGAGAGGGTAAGTATTAACAATTGAAGGTGGTGGTGGTACAATTTATTAGGAACTATTATCCATTTTATTTAAAAATAACATTAAATACAAGAAAAAAAAGAGGATAATCATCTTGAATATGCATGTGTGTCCATGAGCTTTAATAATTATTCCTTAAGCTCAAAATTAGAAACCCTAATCTCCTCCAATATAGAGTTATTTGTGGAAACTTATTTTGCATTAATCATCAAGTATTTAAAATTATGATGAGTAATTCGTCATTATATCCAAGTCCAATAGCAAATAAAAACTACAACTAAGATTTTGTTTGGGATATCTTTTTTACAGCTTCTTAAAGTAGCTTTTTAGTACAAAAATTTAATTTTTATCCTAGAAAACTATATTAAGAAGCAGTAAGAAAGCCATCCCAAATGAAACCTAAGGCTTCATTTGGGACAGCGTTCTTACTAATTTTTAAAGCAGCTTTTCAGTATAAATTTTTATATTAAAAATGTTTGTATTGAAAAGCAGTTTTAGAAAATACAAAGAAAACTATCCCAAACAAACTTAAAGCAAAAAAATAAAAATAAAAAAACGAAAAAATTGCATTAAATTTAAAAACTAATAAAGGGATTTACATACATACCACACTATTCTTATATATTTACATACCAAACATCTTAATCTTATATTTATTTATATATCACTCAAATTTCTAACTCACTTAAAACATTACTCACATAAATTTATTTAAAATAAAGCACATCTTTATATATTATATATATTATCATAATTCTAATACTAAAATAATATATAAATAAATATAAATATTTACGCATATAAATATTTTATAGTATATGTAAATCTTCCAAAAGAATAATTTAATATAAAATTAAAGTTAGGGTCTGTTGGGGACAACTCCCCTACCAATTTATTTTTCAAACCGCTGTCATAATTTTTATTTGACTATTAATTTTTAGTTGCTCTAAGGAAATTTTTGTGCCAGAAAATTATTTTTACAGTAATTTTTAAAAAAAATATTTTTCCTATAAAACTTTATAATCATATTTATAAAAAGTTATTTTTACAGTAAATTTTTAAAAAATTATTTTTCCTAGATAACTTATAACCATATTTATAAAAAGTTGAAGCAACATCAAACAGATTATTCATCTTTCATGAACCCTGCACTCCAATCTGCTCCAAGAATAATAAATTTATAATGATAAAAAAACAAATTAATGGCACGGTGCACTGGATTTCAGGAAAAAGAGGAGCCCATTCCTTCACTTTTCCTTCCCTTCTCCTTCGAGGAACAAGACTCCAATGATTTCTCAAGGCAAAACTCCGGAAAAGTACAAGAAAACGACTGAGGGAGAACAGACGATGGAAGGGATAGCAGGCGAAGCTTCACAACCAGAGGAAGACAAGAAGAAAGTGCCATGAAAAATAAATAAACAACTTCAATTTTTTTCAGAAAGCAAAGTATTTCCATTAACTTCACATGTATTTGTCGTATTTCCAAATGCTATGACTGATGATGACAAGTACTTTTCTTTTGAGGATATTTAGATCAACTAAGACAAATTCTTACCTAGCTCATATTGGTCCATTGGTTGAGAACTATGACTATCAACTAAGAGGTCTTGAGTTTGAGTCTTGGTGTGTGAGTTTGCTTTAATTGGCCTAAATGTTCCAAAAAAATGTAAATTCATACACACATCATATACACAAGCTTCGAACTCAAGACCTCTTATTAGATAATCAAAGCTCTCAACTAACTAATCAAGATGAGCTATGTAATGACTAGTACTTCAACATTGGCCTATCTGAAGAAATTGCAAACTTCAAGAAAAATTATCAAAATATTAATGAACAAATTTTGAAAAGAAGCTTGATTATAATTTGTTTAGTAAAAGAAGGGTGGTTCAAAGAAAATTTAACAAAATTATTTTATATTTTTAGAAAATGTAAAATTATTTTTAAATATCTCTTTATTTTATTTTTATAATAAATATATAAATATCTAAAATTATGAAATTAAATTAATTAGATTTATACAAATTACAGAAATTTAATAGATGTTTTATATGTATAATTAATTGTAATAATTATTTTTATTTAGATATATTTGATTTAAATGATTATTACATTTTATTAACAATTTACATAATTATTTAATTTAATATATATATATATATATATATATATATATATATATATATATATATATTATCATTAAGTCAAAATAAAAATTTATATTTTATTTAATAAAAATATTTTTGATATTTAAATATTTTTTATTTAAAAAATGAAATATAAAACATTTTAAATTTGATCTATACATATTAAATAAATTTAAAAAATAATTATATTTTAGTTTAAATATTTTTTTAAATAATAGCATTTTTAATTTTTCATTTTTAATAATAATTAAAAGACAATACTAAAGCTATTAAATGAGAAATAATTCTAATTTAATTTTTAATTATATATATATATATATATATATATATATATATATATAATCATTAAGTCAAAATAAAAATTTATATTATATTTAATAAAAAAATATTTTTGATATTTAAATATTTATTATTTATAAAATGAAATATAAAACATTTTAAATTTGATCTAAACATATTAAATATATTTTAAAAAATAATTATATTTTAGTTTAAATATTTTTTAAATAATAGCATTTTTAATAATAATTAAAAGACAATACAAAAGCTATTAAATGAGAAGTAATTCTAATTATATATATAATCATTAAGTTAAAATTATGATTATTAAAACCGGACTAGAACAGCTGGTTCAATCAGTTGAACCGGGAACCAGCCGGCAAACCGTTCCATTTAAATCTGAAAATCATAGTAGTAGCTGATCAGGAAAAAATCGATCGAACTGCCGGTTGAACTGCAAATCCAATGAACCGGTCGGATTTGAAAGAACTGTCCAATTCAAAACAAGCGTAATTTCAGCCGTTGATTGCGAAACAAAGGGCCAAAATCATTTAGGATGTTTTGACCATATAAGTGTATAACACGAAGCTTTGATCATGCCTCCTAGTTTCTATTTCGTTCGCATATAGCCAGCCGTGAGTTTCGCTAGTTTTCCTTTATGTTGACTGCAATGCGTGGGAAGATTGCTTGCGTGGAGAAACTCCTTCTGGCAGGAGCAAATGCAGGATTTCTTTTCTATCTTCTTTTGCATTTCTTTGTTATCTGCTCTAGAGATTTCAATGAGTTATTGATTGACGAGCTGTTGGTTTTCCTTACATTCAGATCTTGATGTTTGATTCGTTGAATGGAAGAACATGCTTGCACTATGCAACCTGCTATGGTTATTCTGATTGTTTAGAATCAATTCTTCAGGCTGCCCACTCCAACTTGATTCTGGAATCCTGATACAGATTGATAAGAATCTTATAACTCATATCATTTGGATTTCTTCTTTGTAATTTCTAATAATCTTTTGATCTTTTGTTCATCTTTTCCTTCTCAAACATCAGGAGATTTGCCCGTTTTATAAATGTGAAGGATGTCGAGGGAGCAACCCCATTGCATCTTGCTGCGAAGCAAGGTCGACGATCCCGTGTCAGAATGCTATTTGGATAAAGGAGCTCTTGTATATGCTTCTACAGGTGAATACGGTTAACTTTGATGAATTTCCGTTTACTTTTTATTTTTTAAATGTCTAAATTTTGAAGTATTGAAATTACTTGTTAGATTATGTTAATTTTATTAATTTTTAATAATATTATTATTTATTACGTCATCTGGTTCGATCTCCAGTCGAACCGTAAACTTCACCTTCTTCCGATTCGATATTTGATCCAATTTTTACAATTTTGATTAAAATAATATTTTATATTTTTATTAAATACATATGTTTTAAATCTTATGTAAAATATATGTTTTAAATTTTATGTAACACTATTAAAATTAATAACTTTACTGGCAGGAGCGTAAGTTTTAAAGTTTGCTTTTTGGGGAAACGTGATTTTATTTCACGCTTTCTTGATAAAACTTTTAATCACTTAAAACTATTTTCCGTTCTCTTAAAAATTTTAAAACTTGTTTGCGCATTTGTTTTTTGTTTTTTTTTTATATTAATGATGCTTTTTTACTTAAAAAATTTATATTTATATATTTCTTAAAATTTTGTCAATATTAATCGGATGGATATATAGTCATAATGCTGCTATAATGAGGATTATTATTCTCTAAAGACACTCCCAATCATAGAAGCTTTGCTGATATTGTAAAGCTCTCCTTAGGTGGAGAGATTATTCTGTGCGGACACCGGACGGGAGAACCGTCCGGTTCCGCTTGGTACCGAGCGAAATACCGAGCGGTATCCTGCTCGGTACAGTTCGGTATTCAATTTCTCTCGGTAACCAGTGCGATATCCAGCGATATTGTGCTCGGTACATGTCAGTACCGAGCTCGATACCGAGCTCGGTACATTTTTTGGGTGACGTGGCGCATTTTTATTTGCCTCTGGACGCCGTCTGGACTCCGCACCTAATAATTTTTCCCTTAGGTGATGGTTCTTTAAATATTTAGGTATTCTCATTGTCTCGAGGAGATTTAAAGTGGTTGATTATTCCCTCTTATTGAAAAAAATTTCTAATATGTTGGAGGATTGAAAAGCCAAGCTTTTATTTTTTGCTTGGGAGAATTTAATTTTTTTAATTAAGTATTTGGAACTATATTGCCTGCTGGATTAGAGGTTGTGTTTTATCTAAATATTATTGTAAATTCATAGATAAGTGTTGTGCTAGGTTTATTTTTCATGGGGATTTGCATGACAAGAAGCTTCACCTTGTTTCCTGGAGAAAAACAAGTCTCCATAAGAATTTAGGTGGCTTTGGTCTTCCTTCCGTTTCTGCTTTAATTCATTCTTACTCCTCTTCTCTTATTTGGAGACATCTCTCTTCTAACTTCCTTCTTAGCAATGGGCTCAAAAGCTCTTATATTCTTTTTGGAAGCTTATCTTTGGAAAATCTTTTGTTATTTGGAAGCAGTTGGTCAAGGTGACTGCTTTAATTAAATCCATTTTTTCTTTTAAGATTATTAATGGCAGCAGGCTTTCTCTTTGGTGGGATCCCTGGTGTAATGGTAAATCTTTAGTTGTCTTATACTATGCTTCTATTGCCTCCTTGCCTTCTAATTCTTCTGTTGCCGCTATTGTTTCTGAAGGTGCTTGGTCTTTCCCCCATTCTCTGCCTTCACATCTCCATTATACTATTCATGCTATTCCCCTCTCTAATGTTGGGTGTGATTCTCCTATGTGGAGTAATATGGAGAACCCTACTTTTGAATACTTTATGAAAGACTTTTACAACAACTATGACGAGGTTGATTGGTTTAAATTTGTTTGGCATTAAAGGTCATGCTTGAGGTTATTTTAAGAGGCATCCCGGCTTCTCCTTTGTGCCCTCCTTGTAACTGCTGCGGTGAATCTCTTTCCCATTTGTATTATGAATGTGATTTCTCTATTGCTATCTTAAAAGTTGTTCTTCTTGGGGTTGTTATTTTTTTTAGACCTAACATCAGTCAAGTCTTTAATTGCATTTTTGGGGATCATAAACTTTCGGATCTTTCTAGAAATTATTACTATTTGGCTATCTGTGCCATTATCTACTTCATTTAGCGTGAAAGGAATTGCACGAGGTATGGTACCTTTTATTCCTGTTTCAACACTATCTTGTTTCTGATTAGAAAGGCTATAAAACCCAAGATTAGTCATTGGAAGAACTTTGAAAGATGCTTACAACTTCTATTTTGATATACTTTTTTTTGGTTCTCTACATACATTTCTTAGATTTGTTGGGCTGTTCGTGCTTTGAGACCCTCTATTTTTTTTCTTGATATTGATTTTATTGTGCTGGTGCTGCTGGTTTTTTGAGGAGAATGAAGTGGCGGCTTTCTTCAACTCCTTGGATGGTCAAGGCTTTGCTTTGACAACCTTGGATGCTTGTTGGCCTATGGGATTTTACTGTTGTTGGTTGACTTTGCTGTAAGGGTTCTCTCTCTAATTTTCTATTTTTTTTGTCTACAATGGAGAGTTCTTAGCCTTGGCAACTAGGTTGAGTTTTCCCAAATTTGGGTTTTCTACGGGAAGGCTTTGCCTTCTCTGAGTCCTGTGTGTCATCTGTCTTTAGTCTTTTTCATTATTTTTATTTTGTTCTCTTCTTTGAGATTGTGTTTTACAACCTTAGTCCTTAGGTGTATTTTGGTTGTTTTATGTGCCTCTTGTTGAGGTTTTTATATTTCCTTTTATTTCAATGCATGTGGGGAAATCCACTATAATTTTCCCAAAAAACAAAAAAGAAAGGATTATTAGGGCACCCTTCTTTATATTTTGTATTTCAAGTGATTTTCAATGGGAGTAAAATAAAAATAATGAAAATTAGTAAGGTGATGAGAGTAGAAAATATAATTATTTATTCACATACAATCTTCATAAAAATAATTAATAGGCGCTCTTCATATTGGCAAATGTAATTAAGTCATATAATCTAATTTTTGAATTACATTAAAAAGCCTAAAAAGATAATTTCAAAAAAAATATTTATTTAGCAGTAAAAAAAGTTTTATATTATAAAAAATGATGAATATTGATACCATTTGGAGCAAAAACCAAATGAAAATGAGATAACAAATATAAGTTTAAAAATATTATGTGATTCGATGATATTAACACCCACAATTATAAAGAAATCAAATAATATACTAAAATTCAAAAACAATACATGAAATTGAAATTTCTTTTTGATTATTGTTGAGAGGAATGTAACCTCCTACTGTGACCATTAAGAATAGTATGTTCTTATTATGACAATTATTTTCTTTTCATTCCTTTTGCATGAGTCCAAATGTGAGCTTCTCGAGGCTATGATAAAAAAAAACTTCCCCTCTTACTATACTAGAATAAGTCAAAAGCTTGTTCCTTTAATTTCTTTATTGGATGATAGTCTCTCTCCTAACATTGATTGGTCTTGCACAAAGATTTTGAGATTAGGGAAGTCTACTATGATCAACATTATTCTTTAGATTGTTAGGGATTACAAAACACTAAGATAACAAAATAAAAATAAAAGATGGAACCAAATTTAGAGTGGTTCGATCCAAAAATCTACGCATACTATAATTGATGTCAAGCCTTTTATTAATATTTTTCGAGAATTTCAAGTGCTACGATAACTGCATAAATCTAGGAAGCAAAATATATTTAAGCCTAAAATCAACATACCAGAGTTCCAAGGTCCCAAAAGTCCCTTCCCTTAGCTTGAAAGTTCCTAATCATAACTGCTTAGTTTATTATTGTATTATCAGATTGTCACAAGATTCCCGAGATAATCCTATAATAAATGAGAATTTTGATTAAATAAGCTGCAATGATGATTATATATGTCGGCCTTGGGAATGCCTAATATTCTTTTGATTTATGAAAGTTCTAATATTTTTGATAGTGCATTGAATATTGTTTTGAATGTGCACGAAGAACTGTAATATCTGAGTTGAATGTGTTGACTTGGATGAAAATCTCTAAAGCGGTTGAAGCGATGATAGATTTGGGTGATATTACTCTACAAGGTCATGTCATCCAACTCATAAATTAGATTCCCAAATAACTATCACAACCCTAAATAACTTCTTCATTTGTAAAACAAGTTCCACAATACTTCATGCCCATTAATGACTTGACAACGTCATTATCGAATTGAATTGGAGATCAAAATACCTATAGAAAGGAGAGAGAGAGTCACGTGGCGATCTTCAAATTTTCTATAACATTATCGGTGGGTTCAATTAGGTTGCCCTCTCATTTTGAGAATGATGAGCGATTAATTTCAAAATGTATCGTTTGGATCATACAATTTTAGAAATACAATCATCTTCTATAACCAATGAACAACATATTATCTTACAAGTTGGCTTTCTTTGAATGTTTAGTCCAACTTAGCTTCAGACTTGCCTCTTTTAAGGGGGATAATAATGTTATATACAATTGATAGAGAATTAGAATTTTTAAGGATATATTTTTCTTTTTTCTTTTTAATTTAAGGATGAATATTTACTCTTTATAAATTATAAATATTTTTTAATAGGATATGCAATACATATTTTTTGCTATTTGAAAGTTCACAAAAAATTTTATCCGATGTAATATGAAGCTTGATGTTTCATATATCGAATTGCCAGGTATTCGAATAAAAATAATTTTGAAATTGATCTTGAATCCTATGAACTTTGTTTTTGACAAACTTATGATTGAAATAGGTGGCTCGTTAAGATAAGTCTAACAATACCAAAAATATCTTGACCTTAGTTGAAATGGATCAAGATCAAGCACTAAGAAGCATCATGAAGCTTCATGATGCCTTTTGATGGATAAAACATCTTCTAAGATTTACATGATTATAGTTGATACACCAATGCCAACACTATCACCAATAATATTGTCGCTCACCATCTTTAATTAGATTGTTGTTCGTTATCACTCATCGCCAATTATGTCATTGCCAACAATGATGATATTGTTGTCATCAATAACTACAATACCACATAGTTATCAACAATGCCCGAAACTTACTGCCGCCAACATTATCAATCATCACCATCACCAAAAAAGTCGAAACTTGAAGTCACAACTAAAGGTCCACTCAACTTCACTACGTGTATCCACCCCTGAGCTCGCTACCAAAACTAATACTTGTCGTATTTATCAAAATGTTGCTAGCCTTCTTCTTCTTGGTCATTACTCTCACCTCCTATAAAAAAAGGATAATCATTTATATCTTATTGATAACTCTTGAAGTATCAAGACTATTGTACTTATTTCATAGAAACTTAGACTTTGTTCGAGACAATTTTTTTGTTACTTTCTAAAGTGATTTTTAGTGTAAAAAATTTTTGAATTAGAAATCTTTGTACTAGAAAAACCGTTTTAGAAAATAGTAAAAAAAAGTTGTTCCAAACGAAGTCTTAATATGACAGTTAAATTATATTTCTTAACCCAAATAATAGTAAACCAAATACAAGCAATTAATAGAAACAGTAATAATTCTAATAACAATATTATTTTACATACATAACATAAACATCCACTAAACAAAACCAGCAATCCCAAATTCCAATCCTTCGTTTCCTCTATCCAAAACCCTCCCTTCCCCAAAACCCTACGAGGTGGCCATCGCCTCCTAGGTTGTCACTCTGAATTCGCTTCCTTTCCTCTACCCTTTCACCCTTATGGCCTCCTCCAGGTTCTTCCACCTCAGCTCCGCCTTTCTCCGCTTACGCCGGAAGTCAAACCGCTTTGTCCTATCTGCGTTGCCTCTCCCCGTCTCTCACTCCCCCCCTCACCGTCTTTTTCACTCGGGACGATTCCCTGCTCTTCAAATTCGTCGGTTTCAGTTCTTCTTCTCCACCTCCGCGGCGCTTTCGATAGCGTACAGGCGGCCACTTCTGCTCACCCTTGGCCTGAATGGGGCCAATTCGTGGAAAAGATAAGGAGCAAAGGTTACTTTGAGATTGTCCCTTCCGAGGCTCAGATGATGAAGGGGAGGCTTTAACTGTTTCTAGAACTCCTGCTTTGGGGGATGAAGGGATTGCCTTGGATATCAATAGGCTGAAAAACGCTTGTCTTAAGTTGCAAGAGAGAGATTTGATATTTTGAGGTTGCTATCGTTCTCTTTTTAATGTTTTTTTTGGGTCAAGATGAGCATTTAAACTGTTTATGCGGATTAAATGTTAGTAAAAGTAGGATACTTTTTTGATTTAATGTTTCTATTTTTTGGATTCCAACAAATAACAGTAAGAACAAACATATCAAATACATGGAAATTTCTACACCTGATTTATGAAATTAGAAGCTTATTTTGATAACTGGTGATCATGATTTCAAGAATCTACAGGAGGGAGATAACCTAGTCATATTTTTGTTTATAAATACTGATAGACTGTCCATATAGCCTTTGGGCTGCATATCACTTGAACTTAATGAGGTTTTAATATAAGCCCCGTTATAAATTTACACAATGGACTTAAAATAAACTGTGAATCATGTGTTCAGTTTATTAAGATAAAATATTAATTAACGAC
Source organism: Dendrobium chrysotoxum (assembly GCA_019925795.1). Lineage (NCBI taxonomy): Eukaryota > Viridiplantae > Streptophyta > Magnoliopsida > Asparagales > Orchidaceae > Dendrobium > Dendrobium chrysotoxum. The sequence goes on from CM034313.1 coordinate 88,433,355, forward strand.
AGCTCACAAAATAGAAAAAAAAAACATTATTAAGTTGCATTCGCTTAGATTTACTCATAGCATAATATTGCTAATATTTTTTGGTGGTTTTCAATAGTTTTTTTTTTTTCAGATGTTTGTTAGTCCTCTCGAAGAAATCTGATTTCTCATGTTCATTTTCAACTTACTATTTTCCTGAATCACTTTACTATTCAGGTCTCTGCCTAAGGAAGACATTAGAGCTATTGTTGAGTGTGGATGTCCCAATATTTTCAGGAAATCTGTTAATTCTGCAAAAAGGTTGAGAGCATTTCTGAGGCTTGATGAAGCGGATGTATGCTTTTATGCTCTCTTTATTGCTTTTAACTTAGGCTATTTCGATTGATTACCTCTAAAGCTGAACTATCTTTCCAGTTTTTTTCTTCTAGCTTTCTTGTTTCTTATTCACCTAGGATATACAACTGTGACATATTTGTGCTCTATCATCATAATTTTTTTTGGCTCTTGCACAACGCACAAGCATTGTTTGTAGCACATTCGAGGATGAAATGTTTCATCTGTTCTGTTCTCCATAGATTTTCTTTTTTTAAATAGTGCCAAATATGAAGTGCAAGAGCTGCATAGTCTGTTGGAAATCAATATGTCTACATATTTTGTTGTTGTAGGTATGCTGTGCTTGCAATCTTCGTGCATCTTGTGATAGAGCCTATAAAATTGTGCATGAAGAAGAAGGAGCTCGCACAGTGGATATTATGCGTGTCTTATTAAGCTATGCTGTCAATCCAGCTGCTCTTTTAGGTGGAGAGAACTCTCCTGTGAAGGTTCAAGTTCAGGACTCTGCCTGCAAGCTTCTTTCAGAATTTATCTAAATTAAGTGACACAATCATTGATCCAGCTCTTCAAAGCCCATTCTAAATATTATTACTCAGAAGGAACCATCTAGTCAATTAAAGACAACCACCAACAAAAGAAGAATGCCTGAAGATGTTGAAATGAAGAAGGGGGACTGGTTATGCCCTAAGTAAGTTTTTTATAATACATTTATTGTCTATTACTTATACTTTTTATGCATTTTGGAATCCTTTTGTTTGTACATTAGGACAAAGCTAGCACTGTTGAGGTCCTGAATTTCATATATTGCTGGTTTGATGCCTGCTTAATCTCAATACCCAACTTTGTAGGAAACAAACTTAGTTTATTTATCAATTATGTATAATTTGTGATGCTGATGCGAATGTGAAAAGCTCTTGATCATGCAAGATCAAGGGACTACAAAGAGGAATAGTGACATGAATCACTCCTGTGGTCACAATCACTTTAGGGAGACGGAAGGGATTGATAGTGAATTTATAAGAGAGAGAGAGAGAGAGAGAGAGAGAGAGAGAGAGAGAGAGAGAGTATACATATAGAAGAGAGAGAATGAACAAAGTGAGCAATAATGATGAGAGAAATAAGAGTGGTTGGTGTCTAGGGTAGAAGGATGAAGACTTGCTAGATTGCTATTGCAAAGGGGCCCAATCACTCTCTTTAAGAGCACCGAAGAGAGAAATAGGATGAACCCAGGGCAAATAAATTAGCACAACACAAATATAGTATGTAATAATAAGACATTCACAACAGTAATAACTCAAAAAATTATATGGTTTGCTCAAGAGTGACATACATTTATTGGGCATGGAGTTATAAATGATCCACTTTCAATGTATATAGAGTACAAAAATAAGAGTATTAAACATATATCAGTTATTCACGGGAAACTGATGGACCAACCCATTTGATTGGGAGGGAATTAGAAAGTTTTCTAATCAAGAGGGAGCTATTTAAGAAGGTTTTTATTCAAAGGGGAATTATTTAGGAAAGTTTTAATTATAACTGGGAGGGAATTATTTAGGGCAAGAGTTCTAATTTGAATTCAAATACTAGAAGAAATTATTTGGGGAAAGGGGCTGATTTGGGAGAGAATTAGGGGAGCCTATTTAAGGTTAGCAATAGGGTGATTTTTGGATTATGTATTGAGTTTGCTTAAATTAGAATTTCTTGGCGAGGGCTTTAGCCGCCGGCCAGGGATTTGGGAGAGCTGGATCTTTCTCTCCAATTGAATATCCAACTGTATTTTGTTATTTTCTTTCATATATCTTGTAATAAAAATAGTATTGGTGTGTTCTACTTCCTAATGTTATATTGCCGTTCACTAATTTCGAGGAAATTGTATCCACTTCCAATCAAATTGGTATCAAAGTGGCATCTTGGGCTGAAATTGAGGCCTTTCTTTGCCAATTTCGGCTTTGTTTTCTCCTCCAAAGTGCTGATTTCTGCTGTTTGAAGATCATAATTACTACTTTTTGCAGTTTGGAGGCTTGATCCGGATACATATGGTGGGAAGAAAGGTAAAAGTGTTGGAGAGGGAGATCAGACAATTGAAATATGAAATTTCGGATCTTCAAACTCAATTTTCAGATTTCAAAAGTCAAATTTTAGCTGTCTATGAGAAGATCGATGAGAAATTTTCCATATTGGAGGAGATGTTGAAGAAATGACTCAGGGGCCAACCCAAGACGGCGCTGGCAGAGGCGAGGGAAGCTGCTGACAGCCAAGGAAGTGAGGAAAACCATAATTCGATAAAGTGAAAGGAAAATCAGGAGGTGGAGATTTTGGAGGGAGAAAAGAGAATGTCTCCCCTAGAGCCTATTCCTAGGGAGGAGTCGGGTAGAGGATATGGGAGCAGGCGAGAGGGGGTCGGGCTTAAACAAAGGGGTGCTGAATTTGAGAGGAGAGGGGCTGAATTTGAAAGGAGAAGGACTGATTATGATCCAAGGGGTGCAGAATTTGACAGAGGTGGGATTTTGATGAAAGGTTTGGGTACGAGCTTAGTAGGGATGATTGAGACACTTGGGGGGAACCACCTCCTTGGGGAATAGGAAATTATGGAGGAAACAGGGGAAACGAAGGAGATCCGAGGGTGAGGAAGCTGAAGAGACTTTATTTTTGAGGGAGAGGATGCACATGGGTGGATATACAGGGTGAAAAGGTATTTTACCGTCAATAAGTTGACAGAGGAGGAGAGACTGACAATGGCCGGGATGTGCTTGGAGGGGAAAGTGTTGGCATGGTACCAGTGGAGGGATACTTGTTAACCTGGAGGGAGTTTAAGGACTGCTTGTTGGAATGTTTCCGAACCAGCAGATAAGGAGACTTCTATGAGCAGATTTTTGCCCTGATGCAGGAGGGGACAATGGTGGAGTACCGTGAGCAGTTTGAGCACCTGACCAGCCGGCTGGATCGGCTTCTGGAGACTGTACTAGATGAGAACTTTAGAAAGAGCTCAAATAAGAGATTTGAGCGGTAGTTAGAGTGACGAGGCCTCATGATTTGAGAGAGGCTATGGAGCTAGCCCAGTTAGTGGAGGATTAAAGGCACCTGGAGAGAGGGGCTAGAGGTAGCAGCTCAGGAGGTAGGATGACCACCACTTTTTCGCTTCTAAGGAGCCGACATCGGGTATTCTTAAGGAGATTCCGAAGGAGAAGACTGTAGGAGGGAGACTTGGAGAAAACTTCAAGATGCTCACAGAAACTGAGTTACAGGAAAGAGGGCGAAGGAGTTGTGTTTCAGATGTGAGGAGAGGTATACACTAGGGCATAGGTGTAAGGATCGAACTCTTTAGGTGCTCACCATTTGTGATGACGAGGAAATTGGGGAAGGAGCCGTCTTTCCACCTTGCGGACAAGGTGGATTTTTGGGAGAGGAGTATTGATGAACCGGCTGATTTGATTGGGAGGGAATTAAGAAGTTTTCTAATCAAGATTGAGCTGTTTAAGAAGGTTCTTAATTAAAGGAAAATTATTTAGAAAAGTTTTAATTATAATTGGGAGGGAATTATTTAGGGCAAGAGATCTAATTTTAATTCAAATATGAGAGAGCATTATTTAGGTAAAAGGGGCTGATTTAGGAGGGAATGAGGGAAGCCTATTTAAGGCTAACAATAGGGTGATTTTAGGATTATGTTTTGAGTTTGCTGAAATTAGTATTTCTTAATTTATGAGGGATCTAGCCACCGGCTAGGGATTTGGGAGAGCCTGATCTTCCTCTTTAGTTGAAGATCCAATTGTATATTGCTATTTTCTTTCATATATCTTGCAATAAAAATAGTTTTGATGTGTTCTTCTTCCTAATTTTTTATTGCCGTTCACTGATTTCGAGGAAATTGTATCCACTTTCTTTCAAAAACTAACAAGGAGAAGGGTGGAGAACATTTCACAAAATCTTATAGGAAAATTTCGATCGATAAAGTCAAAGAGTGGTACATTTTAATTCCTATTTCACCAAATCTCTAAAAATAAAGAAGCATTACTAGTACTCTCATCATAACCCAAAACCACTGAACTTGAGATCTCTTGATCCCTCATTTCTAATGCTAGCTCATTTTCATGCATGCTACTTTGTTTGAAGAACAAAGATTCCAAAGCCCTCTGTAGCCATTCACTAAAAAAACCTTTGATTTATCCCTCTTTTCACTCGATTGTTCTCTAGGCGGTTGTATTTCTCAATTGCATCTTAACCAGTGATTGATACAACACAAACCAAAAAAAAGTAAAGGGGGAGGGGCATATGTAAAGAACCCTTAAGATTTAGATTTGGTATAATCTACAACCATTCCTTCTCTTTATATCAAATCACTTATACCATCAAGGAACAAAATGGATAATCATGCCAATCCTTAAATCACCCAGATTTCTTTCTCACACAAAGCCTCTGAGCGCATCAATAGTTGTATTAATTAATCAAATCGAAGCATTACCAAAACCTGAGAACATGCGTAGAAAAGGGTAACTAAAAAGGAAAAGGCGGCTGCTTCCGTGCTAGGGTTTCCTCCTCTCTAGCTGCTTTGCGCTGCTTCTCCTCCTCCTCCTCTGGCCCTGCCGGAGGCCTTCTTCCATGGACTCATCCCTCCTTCCTTCTGATTTTCCCCCTCTTGTTTCATCTGCTTGTGGGGCTCCCTCTCCTCCCCCACGCAACTGGCTTGCGGCTTGTGCCCCCGTCACTTATGCTTCTACAGACTTGCAACTTTCTCACTTCCCCTCTGAGCCGGAAATCATCCCCTTCTCTGGGGAAAAACTGTCCAAAGGTGCTGAAGACTGGACTCTTTGCCTAGTGGGGTACTCCATTGGTCGCAGACCTTACTATGAGGCTCTTCTAGGTGCCCTCAAAAAAACTTGGACTCTCAAAGGTTCGATTAAACTGTTGTCTCTTAGCGATGGTTTTTTCCTTATTCAGTTCACTTGTTCGGAAGATTTGGACATGGCTTGGTCCAAGAGAGTTTGGTTTCTTCTTGGTAAGCCTTTTGTTCTGCAAAAATGGCACCCTAAATTCAAACCGAAGCGTGAAAATTTCTCTTCCCTCCCTATTTGGATAAAAATTCATGACCTCCCACTGGCTTGTTGGAATTCGGAGGGTATTTCGAGAATTGCTAGTAAAGTTGGGATTCCCTTAGCTGCTGACTCTCTTACCATTCAAAAAACCCGCCTCACTTATGCAAGAGTGTGTGTTCTTGTGGATAATAAGGCGACGTATCCGGAAGAAATCTTTGTCTCGCTTGATGGAGATGTTGTTGGGTTGAAGGTTCAGTATGAATGGAGGCCTACCCCTTGTGAACATTGTCTTTCTCTTGTTCATTACTCTGCATTTTGCCCTTCTAAACGGCAAACAGAAGACACTGGTACTCCCAAAAATACTTCCAGGGTCCGTCCTCCTAGAGGAAGGAGTTACAGCCGTAAACCTTTGAATAGAACTTCTACTGTCGTGGGCAACGCCAGCTCAGTTCCTGAGGTTGTCCTGCCAAAAATTACTCTTGCTTGTTCAGATCCCACACCCCCTCCCCCTCTGCAATCTAATAACCCCTCTCTACCTCCCACATCAACCACTATAGGACAGACGCTCCATTATCAACCACACTCCCCACCCCCTCATCAACTTAGTAAGAATGACATCCCTGCATCAAGCTTGTTGACCCCTTTGAATATACCTGAAGCATTCGGCTCCTCACTTATCAATGTACCGAACCTAAACTCTCCGACACATGGGGAATCCTCCTCTTCTGCAAGTGCTTCGACTAATAATATTGTGGCCTCCCCTTCGGGGGTCATATCCCCAAACAAATTCACTGCTCTTGTTGATCATTTGGATTGTAATAATCCAACTGATTCCTTGGTTAGTGAAGATCTGGACTCAAGGACTAGCAAGAATCCAGCCACATCTTCTCAACCCAATAGTTCTGCTTTGTCTAAAAAGTCGGCTAGGGGGAAGAATGCCAAAAAACCTCCCAATTCTAATATTTATAAATGACCTCTCCTTCCATTGCGGCTTGGAATATAAGGGGTTTCAATAGACCTGATAAAGTTTTGTGTTGTAAACGATTAGTGGAATTGTTTAAATTGGATATGCTTTGCATTCTGGAGACTAGGATTCACTCTGCTTCCTTTCTGAATCCATTCTTTGAAAGTTCTCACGCAGTTTTCCCTTCTGAACAAAGCTGCAACAATTTTCAACACTCGACGTCTGGTCGTATCTGGATTAAATGGAATCCAAAGAGGATTAACTTTCTGCCTGTTCACATTTCTGCGCAACTAATCTCTGGTTCTGTCTCTTCCGCCTCTTCCCCTCCATTTCACCTCACTGTGATCTACGCCTCTAATTGCAGTATTGAACGGAAAGAGCTTTGGTCTCAAATCTCTCAGTTTGCCCCTGCAAATTAGACTCTGTGGCTCCTTATGGGCGACTTAAATTGCTGCCGTTATGTGTCTGATAAGCTGGGGGGTACGGTTCCCTCTCACAACTCTTTAGTGGACTTAAATGCTATGATTTTTGATAATTGTCTGCTGGATCTTCACTCTGTTGGATGCAAATACACATGGTTTAATCAGAGGTCTGATAACCCGATCCACATAAAACTTGACAGGGTGCTTATTAACAATGCTTGGATGGATTCTTTTCCCACCTCCTTCTGCTCCTTCCAAAGTCCTTCCTGCTCTGATCACTGTCCTATGGTCCTACACTCGGGTATCTCTCAGACCTCTCATCATAGATTTCTCTTCAAGAATTACTGGACTAATATTGACAAGTACTGGACCCTCCTGCTCAAGGCTTTCTCTAAGCCTTCTATCGGAAACCCTGTCTCTCATTTAAGCAACACCCTTAAGCTTCTTAAGGCTGATATCAAACTGGAGTCTTGGGCCAACTCCTCTTTGATCAATAGACATCTTGAAGGCCGTCATAAGCAGCAATTGTTTTTCTTGGAGAAGGTGCATGCTGATCCGTATAATAACTCTCTTAAGGACTCTTTGAAAGATACTAACCTTAAACTTGCTGAATTTTCTAACATCGTTGCTTCCTGGGTGATTCAACGTGCCAAAGTGAATTGGCTCAAATACGGTGAGGAAGACCTGAAGTTCCTATATTCTAAAATTAGGTGTAGGCAGGGGAGTAATAAAGCAGCTTTTAATTTATTGAGTTCTACTCCCAACTCCAACTGGAATGGGGTGATCAACTCAATTATCCAGCATTTCCAAGCAATTTACAACCCTCCTCCTCCCTCCAATCTTGATGTTGGCTTATTTCCCATTGGGGCTTCTTTTCCTGATGATATGGTCCCCCATATTACTCAATTTGTTACTGATGAGGAGATTAAAAAGATGGTTTTCAAAGGATGTGCTACTTCCTCTCCTGGGCCGGATGGTTTCAATTTTCATTTCTATAAAACGGGATGGCATATTATTGGTCCTCTGGTCATTAAAGCTGTGAGATCTTTTTCCTTAAAGGTTATTTACCTAGTGGTATCAAAGCTACGGCACTAGCTCTTATTCTTAAACATAAAAATGCTGAGTCCTTGTCTGACTTCAGGCCTATTGCTTTGTGCAATACTATCTACAAAATTATTGCTAAGATTATTGCTAATAGGATCAAGCCTGTCATGCTACACTAGTTAAAGATAATCAATCTGGATTTATTCAATCCAGAGTTTCTACGGATAACATTATACTTGCTAATGAACTTCATTCTCATGTCCGTAAAAGAGGTGGTGTGAAGTATTTTTGTGCCAAATTAGACATTCGTAAAGCCTTCGACACTGTCTCTAGAGATTTCTTGCTTGCTCGTTTGATCTAGAAGGGCTTTCCCCCTAAAGTTGTGAGTTGGATTAAGGCTTGTATCTCTGATGTTAATTTTTCTATCATCGTTAATGGTGCTCTTGAGGGTTACTTTCCAACTTCTGCTGGTCTTAGGCAAGGCTGCCCTCTTAGTCCTCTTTTGTTTTGCTTGGTTATGGATGCATTTTCTTCCCTGCTGGATGCTGGGAATTTCAAAGGGATTACTCTGGATGGTTTCTCACTCTCTCATCTCTTATACGCAGATGATGTGCTTGTCTTTGGTGAAGCTACTATTGATAATTGTATTAATCTTAAAAGCATCCTTAATACTTTCTCTAATGCTACAGGGCTTCATGTTAATCTTGACAAAAGTTCTATTATGCTGCCTAGGAACTTGCCCAACCCTGATGCTATCTGTCAAGCTCTTTCGATTCATTCGATTAGCCCCAACATTGCTTACTTGGGTATTCCTTTGTCCTTTAATAGGCTCAAAGTTGCTGACTTTCTACCGCTTTTGGATAGTGTCTCCAAAAAACTGTCTAGTTGGAAAGCAAACCTCCTCTCCTTTGCGGGCCGCTTACAATTCCTGAGATATACTATTTTGAACTCTATTGCTTACTGGATTCGTGGCTCCATTCTACCTAAAACTGTTCTTAAATTTTTTAGAAAACATGCTCTAAATTCTTGTTTTTTGGAGACTCTTCTGCTTCTAAGAAAATTCATATGGTGTCCTGGGGAGAAGGTTTGTACCCCTAAGGATAGGGGTGGGCTTGGCTTACCTTCCTTGCAGGCTTTACATTTTGCCTTTAACTGCTCTTTAATTCTCAGAATTTATAATGTGCAATCTCCCTTATCTGTTGGCTTTTTACTAAATACACCTCTCCTTGGTGTCTGTTCCTCCTAATGCCTCTTTTTTCTGGAAGTCTGTGTGTAGGACGGCTATTGCTGCAAAGATAAATTTTTATTTCAATATCACCCCCACGGCTCTTATATCCTACACTGGGACCATTGGTTTTACCATGGCAACTTAGCCAACACAGCTGAAGGCTCTCTCTTTGATTAATGCTACTCACTCTACAGCTCGCCTAAGGGACTTTATTTCGGATTTGAACTGGTCTATTCCAGACTCTGTGGTTCCTTCTCTCCGGAATCGAATGCTTGGAATCCAGATTTTTAATAGCCCAGTCCCTGCTTAATCTGGAATAATACGGCTAAAAGCAATTTTAGTCATTTCATTTGTGAATTTTACAAGCACATCCCTCCCTGCTCCTGGAATTTCTTGGTTTGGCATAAGAATTATGCTTTGAGATTTCTTGCCACACGTGGCTGCGGGTTGTGGGTGGCTTGAAAACGGCGGATGCTCTTCATCTCAGGAACATTTCTGTCCCGCCTATTTGTTCTCTTTGCTATGTTTTTCCTGAAAGCGTGTCTCACCTTTTCTTTGAATGTTCCTTCCCTTTTGCCGTCATCACTAATCTTATCCCTCCTGCTATGAGACTGCTCTTTAGGCCCTCTATTTTACAGCTTGCTGAATGGATAAATGGAGAATTCATTGGGATAAGCAGATTAAAAACTTATACTACCTTCTTATGTTGCTGCTCTACTTATCACATCTGGAAAGAAAGGAACAATAGGAGATTTGGCAATTCTGCTAGCTGTCACATTTCCACTTCTACATGCATTAAGAGAGCTATTTTTGAAAAAATTTATTAAGTGGAAATCTTCCACTATTCTTCTGGATTTGCTATGACCAGGATTTATTTGCCATTAAGTGATTGCTGCAATGTTCTTTATTCTCTGCGCTCGGTTCAGCTCCTGTTTCCGACCATCTCTCGATTTGGGGCCCTTCGTTTTATTGCCTGCTGTTGCCTCCGTTATAGCTTTGGACAATGATGATGCTCCCATTGCAGGCTCCCCTTGGACGGTCTTCGGGCAACCGGGGGAATTGTGCTTCAGCATGATTTGTTGAATTTTATATCTAATCCTGAGTCCAGGCTTTTTTGTGATTTGGGAGCTCTTTTAATTTTTTTTGCTTATTTTTGGCTGCAATTTTCCCCTTTGCAGGTTTTGGCTCATGATGGTGTGAGCTCCCTCTTTTTACTTGGGTTGTCTTTTTCTTTGAGCTTTTTTCTTAAGCTTCTTTTACATGTAACCATTTCCTCTTTACTTAAATATACGGGCTAAGCCCAAATTTTCCCCAAAAAAAAAAAACCCTGAGAACATTTATTATCTTGTTTAGCACTTTGGTTGGATTATGCTCAATGTAGATCTTCTTCTCTGAAATGTAGATCTTCTTCTCTGAAATGTTATCATCTTTAACCTTTTTGTCCAAAAGCATTGCAATATGCTTGGTTTTCTCATGACACGTCTAGCCTTTGGTTAAGTGAATAACATTCCTACTGTCACATAAAATCATTGAATTGTCTTGTTGCAGACCCAAGTCTTAAACTAGACCTCTTTGTCAAGCAAGCTCTTTAATAGCTTCAGCAAATGTCATAGGCTTTGGCTTTATAGTGGACAAAAACAATCATTGGACGAAAACAAGTTTTCCAAAGGATGGAAAACCAAAGAGATTTAAGACTTTACAAGTTTTAGTCCTCTATTAAGATTACTAACGTAGGCAGAATAAAAAACTTCCACATCAGTGCAATCAAATCTATCCCTACCATACATCAAGCTATACCTTGTAGTGTTTCTTAGTTGGCACAATATATATTTCACCGCCTCCCTAGAATCCCAATCAAGCTGGTTCATGTATTTTCTAACAACGATGACATCATATAAAATATCCAAATGCCTGCACACCATAGTATGCATAATACTTCCAACTACACTAGTATAAGACTATAGTAATCTACTCTTCTAGTGATTGATGAAAATTTGCTAAACAAATAAAAATGACTATCTAATGGAGAAGTAATAGGCTTTACCTTATGCAAAACGATTTTTAACAAATTTTCAATATATCTCTATTGTGTGGAAATAAACTGTTATGTTTGCCTTTTTCTTACTACCTAAATTTCCAAAATTTTCTTAATAGTATCAAGATTTTCATATCACATGTTATTCTTATGTTAATTTTCAATGTTTGGATTTGTGACATTGCATCTAACTACAATCAAAATAACTTCAACATGCAAGAGTAGATTTACAGAGAGGATCTATATACAAGCTGCTTGTGTTACACATAATTGTCAAATAAGCTTCTATTAAACCCATTTATGATCATTAAACTATCAAATTTTTGCTACAGGTTGGCAGTGTGCTTTTGTTCATGCATGGACTTCTTCAATAGACATACATGATCTTTTTATATTTTCTTGAACCATGATGGTTGTTAAATGTGAATCTCCTTATTTAAATCACCATGGAGAAAAATTGTTTTCAGATTCAATTTTTCTAACACCAATTCCTAGGCTACAATCACTGCTAACAAAAATATATAGATCTAGTTGTGCTTAGCTAAACAAAAGAAACCTTTAAGTCAACATCTTCTAGCTATAGCTATATGCAACAAATCACATTTTGCTCTTATATTATCGTTACCTTGAGTTCCTTGTTTGCTTGAAGATTCGTTTTACTAACTAATAACTGTTTTACTTATAATGAGTCAAACTAAATCTGAAGTTTCATTCTTTTGCAATAATTCTAACTCTTCTATTATCCATGTGATCCATTACTTTGATTCTCTTTCATCGATGACTTCATTAAAAAAGTGAATGGCTCTTGCCAATAGACTTTGTAATGCCCAAACCATTTGCAATGATATATATAACAAAAGGAATACTTATAACTATAACTATGAGGTCATTAAACTCCTTGTCAACTAGGTTAAAATTCTAATAGGTCACAAGGGATTTGCAAGTGTCCTCCCTAGTCTTCGCCTGTGGAAAATTATGACCAATTTTCCCTTTTTCAACTAGGATGCCCTTGAAATGTGTAATAGATTGGCTTGTTATTAAAAGGAATAGGTAATACTAAAATTGAGCTATATCTCTAAATAATGCAGTGACCACTCATCGGTGTGATCTTATTCTATAGAAACAAATATTTCTATCTTGTTCTTGGTTTGATTGACTGGTGTCCCGAATCTCCCTTAAGAGAATTTGCAAGCTCACCCATAAATAAGGGGTGGTGGTTATAAACCACTAAAATCCTAATGATATCCTCTTATCCACCACGCTCAGTGAGTGGGTGATACCACATTTAAAAAGCTAAGTGACTAATATCATAGATTATTTGTTGAAGAGGCCTTGGAATTTTTTCCCTGTAGTTCATCTCCCAAAATCAAAAGTTGAAGTTACTCAGAAAGGGCATGTCAATTGCACAACAATCTCCTTTGTAGATAGGAAAGCGGCTTTGTGATCCATATTGAGTTTTGATTTGAGTTGAACATAAGCCCATTTTTCGGGAAGGCAAAGGGGGGCGGCTTATTTTTGTCAGAATGGGATTATACACTGAGAATCAAGAGGAATGAAAAATTTTTCGAGCGTGGATGGATTTAAAATAACTGTATTAATGGTCAAAAAGGCTGGAAAAAATTGTCCTCAGATTGTCGGAAAACTTGAAAGTGATTTCTTGTTTGCCATCATGGATCTTCACGTAAATTCGCTAAGTCAATAAATGGTATGCTAGAGGGGATATACAAGAGGCCATATTCAAACATGATAGCAAACATGAACAAATAAGATTTATG